>CM056492.1:41925345-42525345 GCA_029783415.1 Anisodus acutangulus
GATATGATTTATAGTCACACAAATATTATTACTCTTTTTAGATCATAAGTTTAAAAGATGTTCATTTTATTCTTAAATGTCATGTTCAATTAAACATCATCATATAAATTGAGATGAAGAAAATACTAATTAAATAAAGTTAGATACAAATGGCTTTTAGGTAGTGTAAGTAATTTCATAGTATAAAACTTGAAACTCTTTTATGAAAATGTCAATGGTAATAAGGATGAATGTGGAAGGACATAAGGGTCATTAAAGAAAGGCAGAGACAGAGTGGAACCGTTTAAGAAAGAGAAAGACAAAGAGAGAAGTGTTGAAAATATCCTCCTTCTTCTACTTTCTTCTCGAGCTAATTTTGTATTTAGCCTTCATTTTCTTATCCTCTCAAAAACCTTAATATATAGCACCACCGACTGGACTATTATCCTTCCTCTCTTTGGTTTTATCTGATTATGGTGATGAACTCTATAAGTAGCTCTCTAATGGAAAAGAAAAGAATACTTATCATCATCACTTCTTCTATGTACTATTTGAGGAATGGGTTTTGAAAGAGCTTTCGTGTAAAGTTCACCCTAGCAAGAATTGGCGTTCCTTTCATGGACTCCTCTAATAAAATCAACGGTCCATTAGAGAGTAATAATAATAATCAGATTTCTTTTGGAGGTCAGCATCAGCATCAACAACAGTTTTATCAAATTCCTCATCAGCAGCAGCAAAATGATCAGATATCTTTCGGAATGATGCAACAATCATCTTCTGCCAGTATTCATGGAAGCTTCTTGTAATTCATTTTCCTTGTTCATCTTTTTACAGTATTTCTTTGAAGATCAATTGACTTTTACGTTTTTGTGGATGAGCAGAGGCAAAGAGAGTGCTGGAGCTTATGATTTAGGTGAACTAGATCAAGCACTTTTTCAATATCTTGATGGCCAAGATCCTTCATCAATCCATGACCAAAGACGTGAGCTTCTTCTTCTCACCATATATGGGGATTACTTCTTTTCTAGTCATGAGAAAATCATGTTTCCAGACAAATTAAACTACTCCTTTTCACCAGATCATCACAACAAAAACTATTTTCCATTTCCATTTTTTTTCTGAAAACAAAAGTAGCTTTCAGCTTTCCAAAGATCCTTTTTTATTTTCTCACATATACCAAATCTGCTTATTATGTAAAATATACGAAATGAAAGATTTTCTTTTCTCCTATCTTCCTCTTGTACTAGTAGCTTTTTCCAGAGAACTAAAAAGCATGACCTGTCAGGAAGTAAGAAGCTCTCCTAATATTAATTTATATTTTTTCTATGGTATAATTGCAGAGATGAGACCACCAACTCTGAACATATTTCCATCTCAACCCATGCATGTCGAGCCATCATCAACAAATAAGGTAAGTATTAGAGATTATATTATATATATATATATATATATATATATATATATATTCAGAAAACCGTTAATAATTGTATGTTTCATTTTCTTGCCTATTAACTACTTAAGATTTTTAATTTATTTATTAAGATCTACAGAATTATTTTTCATCTAATTTCGTGTGTTTGGCAGATGAATACTGGATTAGTTTCTCCAGCAATAAGTGGTTCCAAGAGATCATCTCAGCCGTTCATGGAGTTATCTAACCCCAAATATGATGATGTTCCTTCTGCTTCTGGTCCTGAACCACCAAAAGCTGCTAAGGTATTTTCAATTCCAAATTTAATCTTTTTTGTATTTTTTCTTTCTTTAGATAGTACTACCTTTCTTCTTCTTCTTTTTTTCAAAAAATAAAAAAGAAATTCTTCTAATTAAAAGTTCTAATTGCTTTCTTTTATTATGGTGATAGCGAGAGGAGAACAGGAAGGGTCCAACTTCAAGTTCAGAACAAGATGGACCAAAAACACCAGATCCAAAGGTGAGACTGCTGGTTCTATCAATTGAGGAAATTTTATTTGTTTATCTTCCCATTACTTGAAAATATATATATTTTGTCGCATTTTAAATTTAATTTTTATTTTATTTGCAGACATTAAGGAGACTTGCTCAGAATAGAGAGGCAGCAAAGAAAAGTAGACTAAGGAAAAAGGTACTTATTATTCTTTTTAATTTTAGTTATATATTTTTGTTATTATTGTCAAAATAATACAGTCATTGAACATTATTATATGGCAAAACTTTGTTTTGATCTACTTGCTATTTCGTTACAGGCTTATGTTCAACAACTAGAGTCGAGTAGAATCAGGCTTACTCAATTAGAGCAAGAACTACAAAGGGCTAGAGCACAAGTAAATTTCTCTTCTCAATGGCTCAACTTGTTTTAGAGATTTACCTAGTTTAGGTTTAATATTTAAACATTCCAAGAAAATTAAATCCCCAAAAATTGCCTTTTCAGGGATACTATTTTGGGGCAAATGCCCTTTTAGGAGGAGACCAAAACCTTCCTGTTAATATGGGCAACATGGGCTCAGGTACAATTGCATTTCTACCTTTTAGATGATCTGGTGTTAATGTTTTTTTATCCTTTTGTGTGTTTTTGATGTGTTTATGGAGAGCTGATTTGCTTGAATGGAGATGCTGCAGTGTTTGACATGGAGTATGCGAGGTGGCTAGAGGAACATCATCAACTAATGTGCGAGCTTCGAAATGCAGTGCAAGAGCATTTTTCAGAAAACGAGCTTCGAATCTATGTCGACAATTGTGTAACGCATTACGACGAGATAATGAACCTCAAGAGTATGCTTGCAAAGTCTGACGTCTTTCATCTTGTTTCTGGTATGTGGAAGACTCCCGCTGAACGTTGCTTCATGTGGATGGGAGGTTTTCGTCCATCTGAACTCCTCAAAGTACGTATATGTAACAACACCCTAACAGAAAATTACATCATGATTAATAATATTAAAGAATCATGCATGCAAACCCTAGTTTTCATAAGTATATAAATATTCTTGATAACCATGATGTTTGGACTAACTTATTATGTCTTAACTACTTTATAGACTAAAAATAAATAATTTTTTATACTATCGGGTCACTAAAAATAATTATAAACAATCATTTATAAAAGTTGGAATTAAGAACCTAAAAATAAGGCAGATCAAAATACACTAAATAGTGTAATATGAAAAATAAATCCTAGGATAAATGCACTTTTATCTCTTTTTGGATCTTGAGTTAGTGAAAAATCTGTTTGTATATTCAACTTGGTTGACAAACGTGGAGAGACATGATGAGATGCCTGACGGGGGAGACAAGAAGTTAATAATTCTATGGGTGGAATTTGTGAGAACATTTCATGATGTACGTTCTGCAATTTCTGTTATGTAATACTATCAATGAATGACGAAGTAAGAGATCCGCAACCTTTCCCCTATAGGATCATGTTAGGTATTATTCCATACTCAACCATAAAGACATGTCTGTTACCACCTTTTCTAGTTTGTCTTCCCATTTCTCCCTTAATATATCTAGTTGAATATTATGTGTATCTGTGATCATACAGACACATTAATGTTCACTCCTTGCCTATACGAGAGTAAAGCCAAGTGTTAATTGGAGCTAGGCTAGGGGTGGGGAGGAAGGGCATTTTTGTTATGCAAACTCTTATTTACGTATTTTTTAGAAGTGATTTATAAAGTATAAATTCCTTAATACGGAAATAACCTAAATTCTTATCTTTAAAGATATACGAAAATTTTTATACTCCCGTCGTCCCAAAAAAATTGTTTGACTTTCCTAATTAGTTTGTCCCAAAAAGATTGACACATTTCTATATTTAGAAAAAATTTAACTTTATGAGATTATTTAAAGTCATACAAATATCTAAGGCTTGTTTTGGACCACACATTTTAAAATTCTCATATTTTTTTAAACTCCGTATCAAATCAAACTAAAATAATCTTTTTGAGATGGATGGATTACGTGATAATTACTCGATCTTTATATTTTATACTAGGTGTAATAGTGGGGTCGGGGAGAGATGAATCTTGCACGGTTATATGGTACCATATCTGTATCTTTGTCTCTATATTTCATTGACACAAAGAAACAGTCATACTTTCTTCTGTATCTATCAACGTTTAGTTCGGGGTAAGTAACAAGAAACAAAAGACCTTTTGGATATTATATTGTGAACCAAAACAACCTCCACGTTTGTTTTTCATCAAGATCGTACGTTTTGATTACAGTTAATAGTATTTTGCATGGAAGTTTTTATTTGGACAATTAAGCTAATCTTAGTGTTGGTTTGATGATTAGATTATCGTGAGTCAGATAGAGCCATTAACAGAAGAGCAACTCCTGGGGATTTGCGGGTTACAACAATCGACACAAGAAGCAGAGGACGTTCTCTCACAAGGACTAGAAGCTCTCAATCACTCTCTTTCCGACACCATTGCCTCTGATGCATTTTCTTGTCCTCAAAACATGGCCAACTACATGGGCCAAATGGCTCTTGCCATGAATAAACTCTCCACTCTTGAAGGTTTTGTTAGACAGGTACGTACCTGATGTTTTTATCCCTAAACTATGCTAGAGGTTAAAATAAAAGGGCCATGAAAATATTACTAATAATAACCTCAAAAATAAGGTAAATTATCGTTGAAATACACTTATAGCCTAAAAATTATTTACATGGTCAGCAAATATAGGTAAGAACCTTGATTACTATATTTGAAATGATTGAATTAATTTATTTTCCTTGTTATCGTTTTGATGTAAAAAATTAAAAGAAAGTTTAGGGCTAAAAAGAATAGCTTTCCACAATAGGAGTATGTATAAAAATGAGATGACAGTAATGTAAGTGATGGTGATGGATAGGTAGGGCCAAAGAACAGAAGAATCCGCTCCTACTTGAGTTGGAAAACCTACTCCATCTGATGACCTACTATTCTATCCAGCTGATTTACTATATATAATTGAACAAATACGTACATGCTCTACAATTAATGGTCACATACTGCCGGGGCACTTAGGACCTCTACCTGCTTTAACAATACTTTAATTTTTAAATTATCGCATCTTATTTATAAGATTAAGGTCTTATTTGTCTTCATTAATATACCTTATGCACATCTGAATGATTAAGATGTTGTTTTTAGATCTAAACACGAGATAATTTAGAATGTTTGTATTTTAAATAATATATTTAATTAAACATAATAAATATACAATTCAAATAAAATAATAATTAAATATTAGAAAATAAATACAAATTTAATAAAACAAAAATATTATTTGACAACAAATGAAATATTTATGTTTGCTAGTAATACTGGAGATGTTTGTAGTGGTGGTGGGTAGTGTTTTTAGGTGGGTGAGGAGGTGGGGTTGGTAGGTTGTGGTTGGGGGTAAGGTAGGTGGGTGGTGAGGGTATGGTGGTGGGGGTTGGGTAGTGGTGCTTTGGATGGGTTTGGGGAGGGGTGGTTAGGGTGATGTTGGTGGTGATGAGTGGGTGGTGGGTAGTGAAGGGTTGGGGTAGGTTGTGGGGAGGGTAGTGGTCAGGTAGGTAGGTGGGGTGAGTTTGTGGGGTGGGGTGAGTGGAGGTGGGGGGGGAGATGGAATCGGTGGTAAAAAATTATCCATACAAAAATATCTCTTAATAATATTAAGACTTTGTTCAAGATCTTAATGATTAAGACATATTCAGACCAAATAAGTGCTTAAATTTTTATGTGAACAAATACTCTTAATAGCCTAGGTTTGAACCATTCAAATTCAGACCTTCATTAAGTTCAAATAAATGACACCTAAGTTTTTAAGAAACACGCTTTTACTTCTTTTCTTTACTAATCCCTCTGTCATAGAAAGATTGTCTTACTTTTCTATTAGCTTGTTAAAAAAAGATTGACATATTTCTATAATTAAAAATAATTTAACTTTGATGAGATGATTTACAGTCACATTAATATTTAAAACTTGTTTTGGACCACACATTTTAAAAGTCTTAATTTATTTCTTATTCTCCGTATCAAGTCAAACTAAGACAATCTTCTGGAATGAAAAGAATATATATATATATATATATATATATATATATATATATATATATATATATATAGTCCTGTATTTCTCCGTTCCACCCAATTACCTACTCCCAGTCCTCTCTAAAAAGGAAGGAAAGGGAAAAACTAAAAAGTCTATCTTCTCCTTTCACTGGAGAGTTACACATGGCTTAACTCTATTAGAACTAGGAGCGCAAGACCTTAAGGAGTCATTTGATGTGATTTGAGGTATAAGCCAAGTTAATTTGGTATAAAAATCGGTATTGTCTAATGCCATACTTGATTTTCGGTATTAAAATCCGTATTTTATGCAAATTGTAATATCGGAACCAAACATTGTATAGCTAATAAGGGTATAAGTTATATAAGAAATTATATGTTATATTATATAGAATAGAAGGTGAAATAATTAATATGTGTGTTAACAAATACGTGAATAAGAGTATCTAAAGACGAAAATACTCTTACAATAGGTAATCCCTAAAAATAGTAATATTTTATTAATCGTATAACAGTCATTGTATTATTTGTTCTTTGAATAATAATTCCCGTATAATTAATCCTTGTACAAATATTCCATGTATTACAATCGCCGCTTGACTGTGAACTAAACCAAACGGCCCCTAATTGCATAGAGTACCTTTACTTTATCATCTTTCCATAAAAAAATTCAAACAAAGTAACAAGGCGGCACAAACTTATAGAAACGACACTACTGCATAGGCGAGGGACTCAAAAATATTCCATCATAAATAATATAGGTCATATTAGTATGATGTCATAATTAATAAACCTTTTCGCTTAATCCAAATTAAAGACGATACATATATATCCACCATGACCCCGAAGATTCATGCAAGAATGTGAGAGAAAAGGAAATCCATTGTCATCTTCATATTACATCAAAGTCTTAGAACTTGACTCTCTTTAGTCATTCTTTTACTCAACATAGAAACTTAGGGCGACTTCACTTTTGAAACATATAAATCTTGTATTTATAGTACATGTGAAAGATCATTTCCCGTTTCCTTTTCTGTTGAAGCAATCATGATTGCTAAATTTTGACATAATGTTACAATTGTGAATTTTTAGAAAGAATGCTGCCAATATCGGTAAATTTGGGAACTTGCGTAGCTAATATCTCACACTAGCATTAATTGACTAAAGAACTTACTTTTAGTCTCAATATTAGCTTAAGGAGGCCTGGAGAGGGGAAATGCATAATAATAATTAATATGTGGTTAATTGGTTTTTTCTTAGGATAAATTAGATAGAAAAATCCCATATATCCAATCATTGTATTGGCATATATATTGTTTATAATATAAAACTTACCGTAATCGTTTTTTGTTATCCAAAATTATGACAGATGGCTTTTTGCGTTTTTCTAAAAGGTTGTTTGCCACAACCTAATTCTTTCAACGCATAAAATTACTCCTTATGTTCCATTGTTCTAGTCCACTTTTCACTTGACACCTTTAAAAGATATATATATATATATTAGCTATGCTTTAAAAATCTAATTTTGATCATTAGTACTCTATGTAATTACTTGATAAGTAATAATGAAATATAGAAATAAAATGTCACACCCCAACCTAGATGGGGAGTGGCTGACACTCAGTGCCATACTTGCCCGAGAAAACCACTCTGTAACTTATGACTGCGGGACGTAACTAAGACGTACATGGCCGACTGGGCCAAACTCGTTCTTACTATAAGCTATTGTGGGCCAAGGAAGCCTCTATAAACCCTCACACTGGGTAAACTCAATAAAATATAAAACTAGGGCCGGCAAAGCCATTGACATACTGTACATACTGAACTTATGTCTACAAAGCCTCTAAAGATATCTGACATCCAACGTGATCGGGATAGGGCCCCGGCCTACCCAAAGTCTGTATAAAAGTCTGATACCTGACCTATAGATTCGGCTACACTCTGAAAGAGATGGAGTCTTACTGATTCTCCGCTTAACGTCAACCTCATCTACTGAGAAGGCTCGTCGAACTGACTACCTGGACCTGTACGTATGAAATGCAGCGCCCCAGCAATTGGAGGTCAGTACAAAGAAATGTACCAAGTATGTAAGGCAGAAAATAATCTGTATATATATAAACTCTGAAGCTGAAGAATGCAAATAAATATGCTGGAAGTCTCTACTGAAGAGTACGGAGGGAGAGGACTTACCACCAACTTTAGATCGACCTACCTAATCTTTGTCGCTGGGACCGCTTTGCCCCTATGTTTACTTATACAATTTATTCTGCCATGATTTTATGTACTACCTCTGCTAACTCTATTTTTTTATCTTTATTATGTTGCTATCTATCATACAATCTAGAACAGTATTCCAACCTCATAAGGGATTTGGTGTGTAAGTACATTGCCCCGAGGGAAAGTATATCTGAGTGATACCTTATACTCGTGTTCTATATCTTTTTAAGTGACTCGTCCTGTCGTACAATGTACTCTATTTCTCTTGGGTTTAAGAAGTCTCTTAGTCCTCCTCTAATGTGCGTACATGATCATCTTGCTAGGCTATTACAACATGATCTTCTAACTAGTATACCTTATCTTCCCTTTACTTATGTTCTGTTACTAGTTTATTAGCTCGTTTCTTCGGATTTATTTCTATTGAAACTCTTAACTTATAAATAGATAGCTTACGGATGTCTTAGAGGCGTTACTAACTCTACTTCTTAGAACTGACACGGGAGCTCTACTTACGGTCGACTCCTTAACCGTTAGATGGTCTTATATCATCACTAATAAATATAAAGGCGATCTGGCCCCTTTAGGCTTCTACTAAAGGGGACATATCTACAGATTCATGCCAGAAAAAAAGAAAGATAGCTCTTACATACCTTGAAAATGAACCTTCGATAACGATGATGCAATCCGCCTCTTCACCATCCAACTATAACAACAAACAACACTCATGTCAACAAGAAGGGATATACTAACTAACTATCGAGCGCCAAGCTCGTTCTTATTGCAAATCGAATAGCATTTCCCCCATATTCTTACCTCCTTCATTAACAAGAGTAACATCCACAAAAATTGTAACAAAGACAATTTATGCTTCATTATTTCCAGCCATCGAACATCAAAGAATTACTCCCAAACAACTCATACTTTCACTAACATAAAACTCAATTTTTACATGTTTTCTAGTTCCTTTTTTTCCTTTAGCTTGTGATGAAATTCTTAACCATCAATATCAATACTTAAACAAGTACAACAACACCATAAACATCATATCTAAATTTCTTTCCATGAATTCCAACTACAACAAGTTATACTTATTACTTCAAAACAGTCCAACAATAAGACAATTACATCTCTTCGTATCTCAAGTTCTTGCTCACGATTCTTTATCCAAATAATTCATTTAACATGAGATTAACCTTAAACACAACCATCAAGATGTTATATGTACCTTATACAATAGATTTGACTTAAACTCCAAGCTCCACCTAGCTCATAATAACCCTCAACTTCATCTCCTCACTACACAAGTTTCCTCTTGCAATTTTCCAATATCTTTATGCTAAACTTGAGTTGATTTGATTTGGGATGGCTCTTGGATCTTTAAAATATGTTAGAGGACCTCTTAGGGAGTGAAGGGATTTGTCTTGTTTGAAACTAATGAGAAATAAGGCTTCCACCGCTTAAATAGACAAAGAAAATCGGCCACCGCCTAAGAAATATAGACCCATCTGCGTCACATATGGCCATATGCGACCGCATCCTGCCCCAAAAAATTCCCTAACTTTTAGCTTCTCTTTTGCGACCCCATCTGCGAGGCAGATCCCATCCGCAATGCAAAACGCTTAGTGTATCATTTTAACTTTGTCGAGGGATGGTTCCTTCAATCCCAATGACTTCCAACCTTCTGTACATATTCATAACAGCCATTTAAGTCGCAAGGGACATATGGAAAGGGTCTCGAACCACCGGCTCACGCCGTCTAGCTATGCTTTCATCCGCGTACCAAACTCCGGGGTGTAATATTATTCCTGCCTTAGGAACATTCGTCCTCGAATGTTAGGGGCTACCTGTCTAAATAAACATAATTTTGATTGTCCTCATACAGAGCTCTCTTGTCTACGGAAAACACTAATGTTCGGCTATTATTCTCACTTCGATGCTCGATCATTTTGATTCAAGCGTAGGCAATCTATTCTAATCCCACATAATATCTATACCCCCCCCCCCCCTTTTGACCCTCAACTCAAAGTCTCTTACAGAAGATCATCATCTGTCCATAGATCTTCTTATCCTGTATTTCATAGGCCATTGATCCTTGACTTACCTCAAACTAGCTGCTCTGGTCATAACCTCATCTCTCCTATTATCTGCTACCACCTGATGGCTTTTCAATAACTGGGTACCTCATACCCTTTTCACCTTTCTCTCTTCATCTATTATAACTTCTACTTCTACTTTCTAATATTCTCAGGACTCAACATCATTAATAATCCTCTCTACTAATGTTCTTACCTATTGTTGCATTGGCTCTTTGGTTGGCGATAATCTTTCGCACTGCAAATATATCTTCATAATACTTATTAAAGAGGAGTTCAACATTAACTCCTTACAACTCAGCTCTATACAATATGATCTGGATCAGAAAGAAGGATAATCAATCCAAAATGTCCTGTAGCCTCTTATTTATAAACGTGGTACACAACACATCCATAAACAAGACTCTACTAGACATGACTTTGTAGACTCCATAGGACAGACCTGCTCTGATACCACTTTGTCATACTCCAACCTAGGTGGGGCGGGGCTGGCACCCGAAGTCATACTGGCTCGAGAGAACCACTTTGTAACTTATGGTTGTTGGACGTAACTAAGACATACATGGGCTGACTGGGCAGAACTCGTTCTTACTATAAGCTATTGTGGGCTAAGGAAGCCTCTATAAACCCTCACATTGGGTAAAGTCAATAAAATATAAAACGAGGGTCGGCAAGGCCAGTGACATACTTTACATATTAAACATGTGTTGACAAAGCCTCTAAAGATATATGACATCCAACATGGTCGGGACTGGGCCATGGCCTACCCAAAGTATGTACAAAAGTATGATACCTACATCTAGATCTGGCTGCACTCCGAAAGAGATGGAGTCTTACTGATTCTCTGTTAAACGTCAACCTCATCTACTGAGAAGGCTCGTTGAACTGACTACCTCTACCTGCACGTATGAAATGCAGTGCCCCAGAAATGGGATGTCAATACAAAGAAATGTACCAAATATGTAAGGCAGAAAACAATTTGTATATTTATAAACTCTGAAGCTGAAGAACACGAATAAATATGCTGAAAGTCTCTACTGAAGAGTACGGACGGGAGTGGACTTACCACCATTTCTAGATCGGCTTACCTGATCTTTGTCGATAGGACCGGCCCCTATGTTTACCTATACAGTTTATTCTGCCACGATTCTATGTACTACCTCTGCTAACTCTAGTTTTTTATCTTTATTATGTTTCTATCTATCATACAATCTAACACAGTAATCTAGACTCACAAGGGATTTGGTGTGTAAGTACATAGCCCCGAAGGCAAGTGTATCTGAATGGCCCCGAATGCAAGCGCGCATCTGTATAGACCTGAATGCACTGTATGACCAATAGCCCCAAAGGAAAATTTGTATCATATCCTCGGAGGCAATCTGTATCATAGCCCCGAAGTCAAACGTATTTGTATGGCTCCGAAGGCAAGTGCATGCATACAACAACAAACAAGCAATGTGTAAACTAAGTACTTGCGTATATATCTCGTCTAACACTTTCTGTAATTCACGGTTCATACTTATGATCTCGTCACCTATTTTGATAGCTTTAGTGAGTTTTTTACTATCTTAGCTCTCATTCGACTATCTCGTCATGCCACTCAATTCATCCTTATAACTCGCATATCTCTACCTTTCTTAAGTATGTACCTTATATACTCGTGTTCTATATCCTTTTAAGTAACTCGTCCCGTCGTACCTCATACTTTATTTCTCTTGGCTTTACTGAATCTCTTAATCCTCCTCTAATGTGCGTAAACTCTAATCTTTTTAGGCTATTACAACCTGATCTTCTAGCTAGTATACCTTATCTTCCCTTTACTTATGTTTTGCTACTAGTTTATTAGCTCGTTTCTTCAGATCTCTTTCTATTCAGAACTCTTAGCTTATATATAGATAGCTTACAGATGTCTTTGAGGCGTTACTAACTCTGCTTCTTAGAACTGACATGGGAGCTCTACTTACAGTCGACTCATTAACCCTTAGACTGTCTTAATTCATCACTAATAAACATAGAGGCGATCTGGCCCCCTTTGGCTTCTATAAAAGGGGACATATCTACAGATTCATGCCAGAAACAAAGAAAGAAAGCCCTTACATACCTTGAAAAGTAACCTTCGATGACGACGATGCAATATGCCTCTTCACCATCCAACTACAATAACAAACAACACTCATGTCAACAAGAAGGGACATACTAACTAACTATCAAGCAACAAGCTCATTTCTTACGGCAAATCGGACAATATTTCCCCCGTATTATTACCTTCTCCATTATCAAGAATAACATCCACAACAATAAAAAAAAAGACAACTTATGCTTCATTATTTTTAGCCATCCAACGTCAAAGAATTACTCTCAAACAACTCATACTTTCACTAACATGAAACTCAACTTTTACAAGCTTTCTAGTTACTTTTTTTCCTTTAGCTTGTGATGAAATTCTTAACCTTCAAAGTCAATACTTGAACAAGCACAAAAACACCATAAACATCAAATCTAAATTGATTTCCATGAATTCCAACTACAACAAGTTATACTTATTTCTCCAAAATAGTCCAACAACAAGACAACTACATCTCTTCTTATCTCAAGTTCTAACTCATGATTATTTATCCAAACAACTCATTTAACATGAGATTAACCTTAAATGCAATCATCAAGGTGTTATACTTACCTTATACAACAGATTTGACTTGAACTCCAAGCTCCACCTAGCTCACAATAACCCTCAACTTCATTTCCTCACTACACAAGCTTTCTCTTGCAATTTCCAACATATTTATACTAAAATTGGGTTGATTTACCTTGGGATGACTTTTGGATCTTCAAAATATGTTAGAGGACCTATTAGGGATTGAAGGGATTTATCTTGGTCGAAAATAGTGAGAAATAAGGCTTCCACCGCTTAAATAGGCAAAGAAAGTCGGCCATCGCCTAAGAAATATGGACCCATCTGTGTCTCATATGGCCATATGCGGGCCCTTATGCGACCCCATTTGTGACCTCATCCTGCACTAGAAAAATTCCCTAACTTTTGTCTTCTCTTTTGCGGCCCCATCTGCGAGGCGGATCCCATCCGCAATGCGTAACGCTTTGTGTATCATTTTAACTTTGTCGAGGGATGGTTCCTTTAATCCCAATGACTTCCAACCTTCTGTACATCTTTATAACATCCATCTAAGTCGCGAGGGACCCTCGGAAAGGGTATCGAACCACCGACTCATGCCGTCTAGCTATGCCCTCATCTGCTTACCAAACTCTGGGGTGTAACATAATATAATAAATCTTTTTTGATTTGATAAATGAACAAATAAATAAATTTTTATTTAGATTAATGGACAAGTAAAAGAGAACAAAAAAGTAATTAATTTTCCTAAAATAATTCTAAACAAATAAAAAAATTCTGTCTAATTATATACTCCATATAGCTTGTGTTCCAATATCTAACATAAAACCATTAGTTTCTAGTTTAAATGCCTCATAAAAGGTTAATTTTGAGAAAAATACCCCTAGTTAAAACACACAAAAAAACTTGTGCAACATTTATCAGTTATTTTGAACTGATAAAGGCTTGAACTCATAATTTATTTTGGAGTTTGAAACTCTAGCGAATCTTCACGCTTAGATTGTGAAAATTTAAACTTCAAGAATCATTTCTAGAGTTTGAACTCGATTTCAAACTCCAACGCATCTTCACGTTTAGATTGTGAAAATTTAAACTTCAAGAATCATTTCTAGAGTTTGAACTCGATAAATTGTTCATGGAGTTTGCAATGCCAGCAAATTTTCACATTTATATTGTGAAAGTTTGAATTCCATTAATCATTCATAGAGCTTGAACTGTAAAAGTTTGAACTACGTGAATCGTTCAAGGAGTTTGAAACTTCAGCAAATTTTGAATCCGTGGCTGGAATTGGTCCTTATTTTAGGTAAGAATATATTTGTATAAATTGTATTTTCTTATTTAAAAGTGGCTCGCTACTTTCCGTTACATTTGAAACGGTTGGCCAAATTTTAATTACCGGTTAAAAAACTTGATCATATTACCTCATTTTTACCTTATCAATGTACTTAATTTATATGTAAACATCTGCATTATAATGCTCATTGTATGCATTTTTTCATCCAACTATATATAATTTCCTTTAATAGTTCCCTCATTTGTTCTCTTTCCTTTTCAATTGTACAGCAAAAGGAAAGTATTTTAGGGATAAAAACCAAAAGTCAAAACTATAATAAAGTTTATATTTTGTAGACTAAAAATTTATACTAATATATATATATAACACTTAAATCTAATGAGATAAACAAAGAAAGAAATGTAATTCTAAATTTATTAAATAGTAAAAGTATGTTCTTAAGTCCATTCTGCGATCAAATCAATCGCTACCAAAGTCAGAAAAATTATATGATTGCCACACATTTCAGAACTCTCTCATTATTAAACTCTTGAATGAAAGAATAAGAATCCCTTCAAAAGTCAAACTTATATGCATGACTTCTTACTTATTTGTTTATTTGATTTCACCTACAATTATCATTAAGAAACTAATTTTTGACTAAGTTAAGGGGGACAATGATCGTTTTCTAACTTACAGGCAGATAATTTAAGGCAGCAAACAATTCATCGGCTGCATCAAGTCCTGACAACTCGTCAAGCCGCTAGGTGCTTCCTGGCAATTGCTGAGTATTTTCATCGGCTTCGAGCTCTCAGCTCTCTTTGGCTGGCGCGCCCCCGACAGGAATAAAAAAAGTACTTTTAATTAGATATGGCTAGGCTTCTATTTATGTTCTTTTTCATTATCTTCTCCCTCCTGTTAACCTTTCTTTTTCATAGAGATGTATAGATAGACAAAAGAAATAATTAGTGTAAAATGATAAACTAGAAGCTGAACTCCACTTTCCTCTTCCTATTTGATCTTGTTATCTTCTTGGATTGACAAGTCTTGGCTAATTATTAACCTAAGGAAGCAGCCATCTCTGACTGGGAATTTTCGGTTGTAGTAAAAAATTAAAGATGTTGGAGTTTTCAACATGTACCCACAACATATCTGAAAGATGAAAAAATTGAGGTGCAATTATGTGTAGATAATTTTTTATGTGAAATCAACATGATAAATAAGAGCGAATCTTACAAAAAAAAAAGATTTAAATTAAAGCACAGTCTGGTGCATGAAAATCTCTTATGTGCGAGATTTTGAAAAACATCGGATCACATTAAATTTATTGTATACAATCTTATTTTAACAAAGATTACAAAATAAAATTATTGAAATATGCGAGTGCTTGATTTTAGTGGGGCCTTAAAGAGGGAAGACATTTGGTAAGAGAGAGAAAATGGGCAATGGATGTCTAGGGAGATTCATGCATCCATTTGGACATTGTTGCAACTGCTTACAGGGTATTAGATGGCCTTTTATGTAACGGAAAACAAGACCAAATTTGGTAGCTTTTCAAAATTTGGTTTGTTTTTCATTTACCACTTGGGAAAACAAATGTCTTGAACCTTTTCAAGATTCCATGATAGGACTTACAGCGGAGACTATTGATTACAACAGGAAGGGATTAGGTGATCTAAATTTCTATGTATATGAATTTTCTATCCCAAAGTCAAACAAACATAATAATATTTAAAATGATTAGCGAGGAAAAGGATTAGTTAGACTATGAATAGAAAATTCAGCAATGAAACTTTACGGGGACACATTTCATGCCTAAATTAGAGATTTTATTATAAAAGTACTCAATTATAGGGATGAGGAAGCTAATGCCTTTGCTTTTATATAAGAATTGTTATTTTTTCTTATGTAATACAAAAATGCTAGGTTAGTTATCTACAGGTATATATATGGTTATCAAGGAAAAGGGATTTTCCCTTTGTCTCATTTTGTATTGCTACTGGTATTTAAAAAGTCAAACAATTATCGTATCATAATCTTTTAAATATTTATTACAAAGATCTGCGATTAATTTATCTACTATCTCTGCCACTTCTTGATTGCGACAAATTAAATCCTTTTTTTCCTGGTTCCTTTGAGTTATTAGTAGAATGTATAGCTTGATATAAAAAAGGTTGACAAACGGTGTGAAGATATCCTGATTAAGATTTAGCCACTTTGAGTTGTTAGTAGAATCTTTGTTGCTTTCATGGGGCTAAACACGGGTTCGACATTTGTACTTATCATAAGATAACACTTGACAGTGGGAGTATAATCGGATCTAACTCAGCAGTAATAACTGTTGAATATAATTGTTGGAATCAAAGCAGTACGGGAAGTAAATAAATATTACAAGTGTTCGAAAGGATAAACAAACATCCAAGATTATAATTGCCGCAAGCTTGTTGAGTTTTGAATCTTGATAATCTGAAATCAAGAAACACTAAATCTGGATTGTTACAACTGTGGCTGAGTCGAGAGATGACTCTCTGTCTCTAAAATAAGATTGCCCCGTATATATGCTTTTACGTTAGCGGGCAATAGTCTCCCAAGATAAAACAACAACTAATCAACACTACAAATCAAATAGGTTGATTCTGACGAAGAAAACAAACATGAAACGACTTGCTGAAGAATGGAAAATTTAGAGGAAAAAGAAGAGTTTCTGTTCTTTTCTTTTGCTATTGTTTCTGCTCCACTGCCCTCAAATAAGAGTAAGATGACCTCTCAACTAGCCAACTAATGACTTTTAATAGTCATGCAATGACACTTAGTGAGGAGTTATATTCAGTCAAGTAATGGCCGAATTCAAGTGCCTTGTAATGGAGATTCAATGCTCCAAAACCAGCCCAAGAGGCAGAAACCTTCTACCTTCCTCTTCCTGATTTTATCTTTCGTGAAACTACAGGGACCAAACTGTAAGTACTAAACAGTTTGGGATCTAAAAGATAATATCAGAAGAAGCCCAAGGCCCATGACCCGAGACCCGATCGGACCGGACAGGACGGATAGACGGCGCGCGTGTGGGCTTAGCCTCGAACCCAAGCACAGCTAGGTCCTTCCTCCTTCAAACACATGGGTTACCCCTTGGGGTCCCAAATTCCTATCCATTTTTATGCTTATAAAAAGAACAATTCTTCATTTTTCCACCGATGTGGTAGATTTGTCCCACCATATTCCCATGTCTCAAACACCCTACTTCGTGGACCAATATCTCTTTCATTTCTTAACGAAATTTGACGATCCTTAGCCCTACGGTCATCTACTCACTTAGTATATTATGCACGTGTGAAGACACAAAGCCTCAACATGCGGAACCCTAGTGTTTAAGTCATTAAATATGGGCGGACGCAACCCCCCACCAAAAGCAAATTTCCAACAATCCCCTCTTGAAAGAGATTTTGGTGCACACACAAGGTGCCTACTTTCAGCAATCTTACAGCGAAAAGATATTGCATCAGAAGAGGTAGCTTCCGCTTTGAACCTTCCCTAGTTGATACTACCGGACTTACTTACTGCGCGGTGAACGTGATGTCTTAAACCGTCAGTGTTTAGTATAGGCCAAGACAATGATACTAACACAATAACTTCCCTTATTCGTTTTCATTCTTATTGTTCTGTCCGTTGTGGTCGTGGACACACTTGGATTCTTAAGTACTTTCATTTGAGGCAACATGTCCTCGCACTTAAATAGGTAATCTCCTACAAGGTATCCTGCTATACCCCACTTCACAAGTGTTAGGAATCATTAAAAGTTTCCCCAACCTTAAACTCAACCGTTTGAGGATTGTTAAAGGTTTAGAATCTTAATCTTTACACACCATGCATATAACACTTTAATGTCTATCGCGGGAACGACTTTGGATTAACGTTTCTTTACAGAAATCATAATTTAAAGTGCTCTTGCTTCCACCGAAGCGCTTAACTGAACCTTTTGCAGCTTAGTTTTTCCATTAAACCAAATTCTTGGGATCTCCAGTCAGTATGGTTGGGTTACCACCGCAAGGTTCGTATTGTTTGGGTTTTAAGTCCATTCCCCTAGACAGGCAAAACTCTTGATCTTTGGGTAGTCCTTTAGTTAAAGGGTCCGCTATATCTTTTGATTAGTAACCAAGGAAGTGACACTCGTGATGATCAACTGCCATATGGTCTTATGTCTCCAACAAATATGTCCAGACACCGTCATCTGTGCCCTTTCTGAAGCCGACCAGCTACCCAAAATGTATAACTGCTGAAGGCATGGGTTTCTCCCAATAAGGGACGTGGAGTCGTGAAGTTACTCAACTTCTTTCATGCTTGTTTAAAGTGATAAACTCCGATTCCATCATGAAGCGGCCGATACGAGTTTGCTTAGAACATTTTACAAGACCCACCATACACATTTACTTGTGGCATTAGTGTTCTTCAAGTCTGATGTCCAGTTTGCATCACTGTGTTCTCCCAGAACCGCTAGACATCCAGAATACCGTAATCCGTAGATAATCGAATATTTCAGATATCGTGATATCCGATTTAACGCCTTCTATCGATTATTTCCAGAATCACGAGTGAACCTTAGTTCAACTGATCTGCTTTGTAAGCCGATACCAGGTCGGTTGTAGTTGTAAAATACATTGAACTACATATGACCTGCGCATATCGCTCCTGGTATATGGATGCACCATGATTCCAATCAATTCTATGATTCATATCCATTGGTGGCTTCAACGAGATTGTCAACTACCTCACAAATGAGATTGGAATTAGACTAGTCTGTTAGATGTCTTAGAAATTCCAATTTCTAAAATGTCATCTTTCATATCGAGACTTTTGTTTCAATATGACTTCCACTTTCAGACTGTTGGTTTTCCAATTGTTGGTTTTCTAACTTCAGAGTCAATGTTTCTATTGTCATATTCATTATTTTAGTTTTATCTGAAGCTTCCAGGACCAAAATGAAAGTTCAGGAAGAAGCCCAGCAGTCCAACAAACCAACTCTGATCCTCCCCTTCCAACTCTCCGGTTAGGAAGGCTGTTTCAACATCCATGTCACGCAAGACTGCAATCGACTAAAAGTGCAATGATATATCCATCTGTAAGGTTAAGACAGAAATGGACTAAATACTTCATTTAAACTCAGTTGATAACATTTACATAGCTCAAATCTAGCCATTATCAACTGGTGGTGTGGATCAATTCAGCCAACGTTAAGGCTTTACTTGCGAAATAAGTACTGATCTAAAATTATGTTAACTAAAACAAATTAACGACTACATTCACACTCAGCTTAGGTCTTATTTGGGATAAGAAAGAAAATAAAAGGAAAAGAATTGGTAACTATTTATAAACACAATGAATAAACAAGGATAAAAATGAAGGAATTTAAAAGATTGGGCTTTGAGCGCAACTGCTACTGCCTCTTCAATCAGATTTTGTATATGCTACTTGGGCTTCGGCCTAAGTCTCTTCTTGCTTAGCTTCAGCTGAACAAAAGGGGCTGACTCTGAATAGGCCTCTTTTGGACTGAATCATTCAACTAATATATTAGGTTGGAAGCCCAATAGATAATGCGAAGATAGCTAGAGTCCAATGGAGTCATTTTCACATGTATACAAAATGAAAAGAATTAGTAAATAAAATAAGAAAGAATTGGTGCTAATTAAATTAATCACTTAAACAAAAACTTAATTAACACTTATGAAACTGAACGAAAATTGATCTGAAATTATCACATACCGCCAAACTTCAAATCTACTAGTCAAAAAATCTTCTTGGAAACAAGGAGACTAATTGGGACTTGACTTAACAGAACTCCAATAATAAACTTTCAAATTCGAACACGACAGACCCTTATAGGTTTCCACAAGTTAGAAACTTCAAATCCATAGTCGCTTAAGCTCACTATCATGGCACAACAAAGGGTGAAACAAGTCGAAACAAGCCCTCAATGATCAGTTAATAAATAAGCAAGATGGGATCGGATTCTGATAACCATTTACTAACACATTGGAGTTGAAAACTTAACAACTTACTTTCAAAAGGAAGAAGGGGGAAGGTTTTTTCTTGTTCAATACTAGCCCAAACATAGTCATGATCAGACAGTTTTATAAAGATGATTAAATTAACTTAAAGAAACTAAATGCTTCTAAGGGAAAACAAAATAGAGATAGTGATTCATATAGATTTAAAATATACAACTTTAACTATGCATGAAGCTTAAGACCAACTTGTCGCACCCCAAATCTGGGGAGGCGTGGCCGGCACCAGGTGGCTTACTCAACCGAGCGTACCAACCTGTAACTTATCAATTGTGGACATAAACCAGAATGCTTAGGCCCACAAGGAAAACTTTGTTCTTTCAGCTATCATAGTCCGACAAGGCCACAACTCGTATTGAATATGTAGGTGGGTCATTATCCCGACCTAGATGGAACTCAATCCAAACAATATACATACGTCTGTGTGGGCCGACAAGGCCGCCATGATCTACTGATACTGTAGGGCCGGCATGGCCAAAAAATATACTATACACGTTGAACATGTGTCTACGAAGCCTCTAAGAATAACTAAAATCATAATATGATCGGGAAAGAGCCCCGGCCTACCAGTGAAGTCTATAAACATAATCTGACAACCTGACTACTGGACTTGGCTGTACTTCAGATGAAATGGAGTCTTACCGATTTTCTGTTAACTATAAGGGCTCGTCAAACAAGCTACATGAACCTGCTGGCATGAATGCAGCACCCCCAACAAATGGACGTTAGTACAAATAAATGTACCGAATATGTAAGGTGGTTAACATAAGAATAAAAGCACCGAGGCTCCTGAACATGAATAAATACATGAAAGATATCTTTGCTGAAAGAGTAGACTGAACATACTAAGTATTCTAGGTCGGCTTACCGCATCCTATCATCTGGGATTACTTGAGCTCTCTATCTAAACTGTATACCTCTTATATATAATGATGTTATGGCTATCATACGATTACTTTAACTATATCGTTAGGAATTTATCCATAACAACTTTTTATGGCTATATATGCCACACCCATTTTACCTATCTTAGCTAGATCATAACCTGTCAGGAACGTACTTGTACATAACACTTTATATCATGAAATAATCACTGCATTCAAGGGTCATAAAAGTGACACTTATGCGTAGAAAAATAGACCGTCCTTAAGGCTCACTTATAACATGAGTTAGACTATGAGCACTCTTATACCGTCCATAACCAACTGTTAAAGAGTGCCTATGCATTTCATAACCGTCCATACGACTCACCTTTACCTATGTTGAACTACGCATTTCATAGACCGTCCATAGTCAACATCCTCGGGGAACCTATGCATTTCATAGACCGTCCGTAGGGCTCGACTCACAAGCATAACAGCATCAACACAATCATACAATACATAGATAGAACTTAACAAACCAAAGCACAAGGCCTTTGATTAAGAGATCATTGGCCTCCTATTCATGAAGACATTAACATCTTAGAATCAAGGCCGGTTATTACAAAGAATTCCATGCCTTATTACTTTATTTACTTCATTTCTCTTTCTCACTTTACTTGATTGAGCTTCCTTAAACCAGTTCTGTGGTAGGCTAGTTGTTAGGGACAATCTTCGTCAACCCCAAATCGTGCTCGTATGCTTAGTCATTATATACCTTATACGATATCTTTACTTTAGAACATTAAACGTATGGATGTCGTGAATCATATCTAGCATCATATACTGATTCGTACACATATTACGAACTACTTCTCAACTCATTATACCTTTACATAAAGAGGTGGTCTATACTCCAACCTTTCAACATCTTAAAGAGTACACGATCTTACGAGAAGTTCTACCCATTCTTAGGGTCAATGATTTAATTACATAACTTTAGCACTCTTGGCTCTTATACTTTACAGAATTGGGGAGGCTCTATAACATGAAAGTACTCCCAACAAGGGACAAGAAATAGAATTCTAAATGACATCCCAATAGAGGCATTAGCTCGTTACAAGTGCTCTCATACATTTTTAAGGAGTACCATTTTAGGTACGAAATTATGCCATAGAAAGAAGGGATAGCCATTACATACATTTCGTCGATCTACTCATCGACACGCCGATTCAATCATCAATACACCTCAATCTATAACAAATTATTATAACACTATCGTCAAGCTAATGAAAAATTATTATACGATACATCGAGTGACAAGCTCGGTTCTTAACTTATAATTCAATACTCTTTTTTGCTCTTCTCATCCTCAAGATTCATATCAACAACATCCTCCATAAGATACCTAATTTCCATGATTTTCCAGCCATGATAACATCAAGAACACTTCTCAAAATAGTCCACAACATATCATAACTCCTATATGATTTTCTGAGCGTTTCATCGTATGATCTAGCTCATCTAACTTAGCTACAATGTATATCTACTCAGGAACATTAAGGAACAAGAGGATCTTACCTTAAATAAGTAGCTACAACACTTGGAGCACGAATGAAACAAGCTTCTACGAGCAACACGAACTTCTCGGCGTCAGATTTATGTAACCCACCTTGGGATTTTTACTTGAACCCTTAGGGAACCTTAAGAGAGAGCTTGAGAGAGTTATAGGGCTATTGGGGTCAAAGGAATGACTTAAAGTGAGAGGCCACTGATTTAAATAGTACTTAAGACTTCCACCATTTCATTTAGGTTTGCTGAGCAAAGTACAAGGCGAGCAACACCTCGCTATAGAGATCGATCGACGAGCTCCCTTGGCTGCCTATCCGGCAGTCTGCGCAGACTGATGAAAATGCAAATATCTCTCTACTCCGATGTCATATCGACGAACCATTAAATGCCCTAAAAACTAGACTCATAGACCTTTAATTTTGTGGTGGATCACCTCATAACTCCAAGTATATTGGGATAAAATCGCTGTGACATCTGACATAAATTTCAGCGAACTTCTTAGCGTAACTTGCGACGGCCTTTGTCGACTTTTGTTTTACAACTTACTTGACATCAAAACTTAACATACGACTATTATACATTCAAATATCTAATCACATGACCTTTTTAGCATATCAAGTATTCCTAGTCTCACCCCAAAAGTACGAGCTATTGCAATCCACTTTCCTTCGGCGAACTTTATCAAAAAGTATTTTTTATTCGATTAACCCCGAATACTTACGAAACTTACTTAACACTTCAATAAACCTCTCTTAACCTTTTAGAGGAATCTTAAACTCTTTGAGCTTATGTTAGTTAAATCGCGACACTATCGACATCAAAAGTATGGGTTGTAACACAACTGTGACGGAAACCTAACTATTTTTTAAAGACAAATTAGGTAGAAGACAATAATATAGTTAGTTTAATGGGTATTTTTAAACTTAAACTCAAATTATTTGATGATGTTTGACTTAACATTATTCTAGTTAGTACATGACCATCATTTGGTCATATCTCAACATGAGACCAAAAAAAGTACAGTAAAACTGTCAGGTGATTTATGTGTTTGAATGTTATTAAGAAAAAATAAGAAGGGATCTGGTGGCACTAGCAAGAATGACAAGTGGTAATTTTGATAATTGATAAAGTAAATGAACAAGGTGAATGAACCAGGACTGTGGACTTAATGTATCAAATGATAGATACAGTACAGAGTTGAAGTGAATTAGAATCAGAGCAGAAGTGAAATGAACCAAGTCTAAAAACATGTTCCTTATTAGACACAATATCCAGATAGAGTTGACATGGCACAAATGCAAGGACCAGGTTTAAGAACATATTCATGCTCAAATTCCTACCGCGAGTAGGATTTGTGGTTTATGGTAAAGACTTGGTGTACAGGGCTGAAGGATTTCTTGCCATACTTATCAAGATATTTTAGAGTCCTACAAGAAAACTAATTCTATGTGAGAATGTAAGAATCCCAAACCAAATCAAATCTATTCTACCATGATGGGCCGTATCATTTAGGGTTTAGGCTAGTCGCATTGAAGAAGAAAAAAGCTATCTATCAAAGATTGCCGTGAAGAAACTTATGCACTCACAAAGAGAGAAAATAAAAAACCTGAGCAAGCTCTGTCAAGCATAATTGAGAGAGTTCTGATTTCGTCAAGTGCGAGCTAATACGACGAAACATATTAAAGAAGATGTGTTACAGAGTTTATGTTTATAATTCTTGAGTCTAGATTTTTGTATTAGTTTCGATCATCGAGTTGTATCTTTATTTGCTTTCCTAGAAGCAATTGTCTAGGTATAAATAGTAAGTTAAATTTAACTTCAAGTTGGGGATCAACTTGTATCGGGCTTACTAGTCTAAGGAGTTTAGTAAGATAGGAATTAAAGTTTATAGTTCCTAGATTACAAAGTTTGTAACTTGAATTTGCATAGGCTCACTTTGTAGTGGAGTTTGGGTCGAATCCTATAGAGGTGTAGGTCGTGGTGTTTTCTACCATTGTGAGCCGGGTTGTTTTCACATAAAAATTATTGTGTCCTTTGCTTTACTGTTCTTTACTATTTCATAGACGCTATACTTAGAACATGTAGAGTAATATGATCTATCCTATAGGCGAAAATTAGGTATCATGTAGGATTAATATTTGGTCATGCATAATATCAATTGATATCAGAGCAGGTTCTATTCAACAAGGCTAACACCTTAAGAGAAAGATCATGACAAATGTTGCACCACCAGTTGGTCACAGTGAAGGACAATCACCCAAGAGACCACCACTATTCGAAGGACAATATTATGTTGGGTGGAAAGCTTGCTTGGATGATCATTTGCAAGTAGAAGACTATGAGCTATGGAATAGAGTCATTGAGGGACCTCAGTACCCTACCAAGAAAGGTGTTGATGGGACAAACACAAAGAAAGAAAAAGGTGAGTACATTGAGGCTGATTATTAGATGTTTGGAAAGAATGCCAAGACCAAGAACGTGTTGATATGTGAACTTGGACATAAGGCGTACAACAGGATCTCTGGGTGTACCACAGCTAAGCAGATCTTGTATGCGCTAAAAACTGCACATGAAGGTACCAATCAAGTAAGGAAGTTTATAAAGGCTAAACGGTTATTGAGATGTTCACCAGATATACTTCTATTGTAAACGAGCTGACTTTACTGGGTAAGATCATTACCACCAAGGATTCTGTGGTTAAGATTCTGAGGACGTTACCAAATGCCTTCAAGATGAAAGTCACCGCAAAATGGGAGGCTAAGGACATAGAAAGTATGTCCCTTGATGAAATAGTAGGTAAATTGAAGACATATGAAATGGATATGGAGAATTCTAGGAATGAGGAAGAAAATATGGGGAGATCCTTGGCTCTCAAGGCCTCCAAAATTAAGAATGAAGATGAGATGGAATTGATCACCAAAAACATCAGAAAGTTCCTCAAAAAGGAAAAATAATATGGTGGAAGTAGTTCATCTGAAAAGGGAAGGAGCTCTGATAAGTTCCAGACTAACGGATGCATTAAATGTGACAAACCAGATAAAAAATTGTTCATTGTGGAAATAGAGTGGAAGAAAAATAGAGTGGAAAAGGAAAATAAGGAGCAGACTCATGAATAGAAGGAGAAGGAGATCTCTAAGGCTATGGTGGCTGCTTGGGGGTCAGATGATAAATCAGAGGATGAAAATGATCATTCTATGCTTGTGGCCACTGAAAACCGTAGCTCCGTCTGTGAGAAGGGCATAATAGAACCTGATAAGGACATTCAGGTAATCACTATTTAATGAAATGACAAGTTGAATATTTTTTTAAAAAAGAGACTCATGTCCTTGATGTTCACCTTAATCGATGAGTATTAGAATATGAGCACCAAAAGATTTGAGTCCTTCAGTGTCTTAACTAGTTTAAATGAAGATTGGTAGAGGTTGAAACCAAAAAAGTTTGGGTGGACTAGAAAACAACCTTCTGAAGGAACATGTTGCTCAACTTGGTTCATGTATCTTAGCAGTTTAGTAAGAATTTCAACCACTAACTATAAGAAAGTGAAATTGTGAGGCCAGCAGCAAACAACTCAAAGTTGAAGATAATCTAAGAAAGGTGAGGAGAGAGTTGTATTTCGAAAGGAAGAAATCTAGATAAATGAGACTTAAGCTTGCCAAAGTTGAGTCTGATCTAGAAAGAGAAAACCGTTGGACTCAATCCTTGCAATTTCTTTCAAATCTCACCAGTCAGACACATAACATTACCACTGGTCTATGTCATGATATGTTTGCTAAGGAGGAATCTAATGAAAGAGATTTGTGCACACTATGTGGAAGGATTGGTCAACTCAATATTGTGTTCCTAAAGAATCCAAATCATAAGGAAAAGAGTTTGAGAAAGGGGAATCCAGAAACCAAACCTGTAAATAAGAAGGGAATATGTGCTGAAAATAGGTTCACAAACACACTACCAAAATGGCCAAAAAAAAGAATTAATCCATCCAATTGTGCAGGGAAAGGGAGCCAAGCTAACTTGGATTCCCAAAACAAATCTTTGATTGTTTTGCAAGAAAGAGATACTGAAGCAAGCAACCCAACATGATTAACAAGGCTTACTCATTACAACTGAAGCTAGATGAAACTCTGTCTACTCTTAGATCTTGTCACACCCCAACCTTGGGGGATATGGCCGACACCTGGTGCCTTACGGCCCAAGCCTACCATGACTCATCACTATTTTGGTTACATATGTACTTGGGCCAACAAGGCCTCAGAATAACATTGACAAGATCATTAACACACATTATCTTGTTGAAGAAAAAAACCCATATGAATAAAGCCGACAAGGCCATAACATACACCAATTATCTAACAGAGGGGCTGACAAGTCCATATGTGACTGCAACTCACAAGACGACTGTCTACAAGCCTTTAAGAGCACATAAGCATAATCAGTTCGGGATAGAACCCCGCCATACCCATAAGTATATATATGTATGAAATCATATGGAATCCTACTAGCATCTCTGAAAAAAATAGAGAGCTCTGACATAACCACTGAGTTGAGGTCCTACTAGAAATGAACATCACTCTGTCTTTCTAAACTTGTAGGCATGATACGCAGCACCCCAGAAAAATGGGTATCAGTATGAATAATGTACTGAATATGTAAGGCAAGAAAATGTTAACAAATACAGGAAGTGAAATGAGAACAAGGAAGAAACAACCTGTAACTCTGAATTCCATTGGGGATCATGATATGCATAAGTGTAATATAATCACGTATATAACGCCGTAGGCCTCTTTGGGAAATATCATATGTATAACTCATAATATATATATATATATATATATATATATACACACACACACACACACACACACATATATATACATAGACACACACACACACACACACACACACATATATATATATATATATATATATAAATGCAACGTACTTATAGTTTCCAACAACATTTTCCTATTTAGGTTAGTAAAAGTTAAGCTTTCTCTACTTGTTTTTTCCTTTAATCACGTAATTCAACACCGATTGTCCTTCAGGTTTTATAAAGTTGAAGGTTACTTCATAGTGAAGTAAGGTGTAGAGAGCTTAGTTCTTGTCATCCAAGATGAGCCTGTAAGGAAGGTCGGTGTCACCATCGTCGACAAAGGTTCAGAAGTAAAGGTATGTAAGGCTTACCCTTTTTTCTATTGGCCTTATCTAAACGAATACATAACGAAAGGGATGTTCTTTCAAACTATGTCCCTTATCGGGAGTACTTTTCCGCATCTTATATTATCTCTGATTATGTGAAGTTCTGTATTCCTTATTGATTTCACTACATCTGATATACGTATTTACACAATGATAGTTAGAGGGTAATGGCCTTATGTCACTCCGACCATGTTCATGGTGTCCTTCTGGAGTCTTTCATGCATTATATATATATGTATCTATTTTACCACACTGAGACACGCAATAGTCGACACTTATATATGCACACCACTGCAGTTGGGTACGATAATACCGAGTCCTATTAAGGCCGAGTATGATAACACTGAGTCCTCTTAGGGCCGAGTATGACGTTGCCCCAAAGTGTGGCTATATATATGTATAAATGATTTTAGTGATATTATGCATTGTATATGCCCACAGTGGCTTCCCGAGGTCCAAGTTGTCTCTTTACTTCTCATGTAACGCCCCGAACCATGGACTGAGCGAAATACGACACTCGGTACCTAACTGCACGTGATGGAGCAAACCCTATGATTTGCTTAATCAACATGGGCATAAAAAACATACAATTGTAATGATAATGAAAACATGTAAAATTGTATACTGAAAATAGTCTAAAATATCATAGCGGAAATATTTGAAAACATGATAAGTCTAAAAATAATACTATTATGCCATGTTAACTAGAGTAGTCTATGAAACCTTTGAAATATGAGTCTGTAAAACTGTTTACCAGGACAAGGCCTTAACATACATCTACTAATAATCATGACATGTAAATAAATAAAGCTGACATCCCGAATGAGAAGGCGCTCACCATAGTTGATACATAGGCAAATCCTAGTGAGCAAATCCGTCGTCCTAAAACTCAGTACCTGCACCGTGAAGTGTAGGCCCCGACAAAAGGGACGTTAGTACTTTTGAAATGTACCGTTTGTAAAGTAACTGAAAGAATAATAATAGGAATAAGAAACTAAAACTGAAATATGAACATGAACATGGATATAATAACATGTATAAAATCTGTAAACCGTATATCTATATATCTGTAGGGAGAGCATTAGTATAACCGACATGTACCACCATGCGTGAACATGGAGTCTGACCTTTGGCCAATCAGCTAAGTCATCTCGTACATTGCTGGAGTACGAGACATGAACATGAATATGATGGATCCAATAATCTCATTAAGGGGTAACATGAAGGTATCGTCCTCTGGCGGAGCGATCCTTATCCTACACTAGCAAGTATAGTTTTAGGCTACCTGAGCCTTCTCAGTAATTTGTGCAACTCCCAAAACATAAACTTGAATATAATTGTCTTGTAAGCCCATGAATTTCATAAATATAGCTTGAAAACACGATTCATGATGGTAATCTGGCAGGTAATTAAATATATAATATAACTTGTGTAAAATGTGAAAATATAGTCAATTTCATGAAAATTGAGAATATTACTTCTTAACTTGTATTTATAAACCCATGGAGTTCAAGGTTATTGATATTTCACAGTATCGGCCTCATCCGACCGTACACTTATCCATAAAACTATGTAGTAGGCTATAAATCATCTCCCGAGACTAACCTTGATGTTGGAATAACATCCTCATCCTTTTATTACCGTCTTTCCTTCTGTGGGATACATAAGATGTGCCTTTGCCACGGGTAGGGCCCGAGAAGAATTTTCTCATATACTTTATTAACTCCAAAATAGGGGAACTAGATAGACGATTTCAGTTTTTACGTTAGGAGCACGTTCGACCCATAAGTCACTTGGTTTCTTTATCGAATTTAGGTCCTTCTCCAAATCTTGACAAATATTTTGATTGGTGTAATTTCTAAGGGTGTCCCATTACCATTTCAAAGCATTTAGTTCTATTGTTATACAACTAAATATGATTTCCTGATGATCCCGTGTGATTGCTGACTATTCTTGAATAACTTTATTCTATTCCTGTCCTGAGTACATTAAATCCAATTTTATTTACTCTGGTATATTTAACTCTAATCGTCTGATAGAGGTCCTATCACTCCATTCATACAAAACTTTATATGATATCATCGTAATACTTAATATGATAGCCGTTATGTATACGTACGACATAGGTGGTCATCTCAATCTTATGTGGAGCCTGATACGCAATTCATGACATAGTTTCGAGGGCATACCTCCTATGTTTGACTTGTCTTTTCGTTTAAGGGGGGGGGGAGGGCTAATCTGAAAGTAAAAAATCCCTTTAAAATAATTCCTAGTAACGTAGTCGTACCTGAACATTTCTCTATGTGTGGAGATACCATGAAGGCGCTCAATCCTCTCATCATACCACTTCACATAGTTCTAGACCATCCCGCGTGATCTTAATCCTCAAGATGCGAACCGATACGTCAGCCTTTCCAATAACCATTCGGATAATAACCAGTTTACGGTATTAACGAAGTAATTTTCTTAACCACCTTATACTAGCCACTCTCTGCCTTCCATCAGCTTCGGGTGCCCACTCATTTGCATGCCAATCAATTTGTAAACTAATTACTATCTTGGTAGATCTCCTTTCTATGTTGTTATTGCTCACACATTTGTTTAACTTCATGATACATTTTAGTAGGTCCTAAGTAGAACCTCGGTAAAAATTTGCCTTAAAATTTTCGTACTAGAAGTATACAATTGTCCTTGGGACCTGAGGTTCCTCTTTTATTAAATTTAGAGGTTGCAATCCTTTTGTTAGTTTTAACTTTTGTTACCGAATGTGGTGCCAACATTTCTTATACCTCATGGTATTCTAATCTCGAATATTCCATAGATGACCTTGTCCAATTGGAGGTGCACTTATTATTACGATTGATTTGCTATGTGCCTTTCTTTACTATTGATAGTTATCAGCAGCTTCCTTTCATGATTCTTTCTTGAAACTCACTCATTTTCTGGCTATGTGTCATATTTATACTCTTTCTGAGGTATCTTGGTACACATATGTGTTTCCACACATTATCCCTGACTTCAATTTGTGACGTTACACGCGGTAAAATATGGTTCGTTAACTTATTCCATCGTTAGGTACATGCAAGATTCTGAAAGATTCGATATTGTAAGATGTTGTTCCATTGTCCAACTCTAGTTGTCGTTCTTGGATTAGCATTTCTTCCTTCGTCCCTTTGTTACGGCCCTTCCACAGAGTGCCTTGGTAATTGATTTAGTCAACTTTGTTAATCTTTATGTCCATTAAATCGTATACTTCTTTAAGCTTCTAGTCAACCCAATACAATCAAATAATTCACCGTTATTCACTTATCCCCATCTCTGCTCAATCATCCTTACTTCTTAACTCACTCATTTAATATCTATATTGCTTTCTTGAAATCACCGATCATTCTTATCACTTCTTTTGCACTTACATCATGTTTTTCTCATCGTTACCCCCCACTTATCCTCTTGAAAGTCGTAATAGCACTTGCAACAGAATTAACACTTCACATACTCAAGTCCAATGTATAGCTTGATCCATTCTTATGGTTGGTTGGGTCTTCCTGCTTTAGTCGTGACTAGAACTCCTATTAACTGATCACCCAATCACCTTACCTTCACATTTCCGATTTTGAATTTTTCTCGAGAGTTGGGGTTTCTCTTGTCTTGTTATAGTTTAAACTACCATTTCAGGACATCGGGGGTTTTCCACCCTTAGCTGATAAGTTCTGGGTGTTCTTCCTTGCTATTACCTTTACATTGTCTCAAAGTGATCGCACAGTTATAGATTTTAACATAGTCTCATTTATTTACATCTTCCTTGCCATAGTCTTTTGCTTGTCTGTCCATCCGCAATACCTTTCACTCTCGATTTGTCCTAGCATTTCAGTTGTGTTTACTAAGCCTTTACTTATTGCTTATATCCATTCCTCGAATGTTTCGTGGTCCTTAGCGCCGATTGTCTGCATCAAGCTATCCTGACGTATCGAAGTCTGTAATCCCTGCCTCGATCTTACCAGAGAACTCTGATCGTACCTAATCTTTCGTGAAAATCTATCATTCTGACCATATATCCGTAATATTTTCTAACTATGTCCTCCACGATAGTCGCCAACCACCTTAGCCTCATAGTCCTTTCCTTCTTCCAAAATGAGTCAAACCTACCAAATATCAACCGTCCTGGCTAATGGGCTCCCTATAATGTGAATTCCCTAACCCTTCTAGGAGTCTACTTCTGTCTGTCTTACCAGGGTAGTGTCATGCCTGAGAGACAACCAGTGGAGTCAATGTTTTGAATTGTCTTCTTAACATCCTTGTCAGAGGGTACTTGTGGTATCTTGGATGATTTGGGGATTCCTTCGGTTCCCCTAGTCCTACCTGAGTCGGTAATATGTGCAAAGGTAACCCGCTTATATCTCTTGACAAATCAGTCTAGATAACGGGCGCATTACTTGAAGAAGGCATCATAGCAATAGTAATCAAGACAAGGTTAAGAATGGGATACCTATAACTCGGCTCTATTGCACGATATAGATCAAGAAGGAAGACAACTATCCTAAATGCCTTATAACCTCTTGTTTATAAATATGGCACGCTACACATCCATAAACAAGACTCTACTAGACACGACTTGTAGACATCCCTAGGACTGACCTGCTCTGACACCAAGTTTGTCACACCCCAACCTTGGAGGGGTGTGGCTGACACTCGGTGCCCTAGGCCCTAGCGTACCAGTCGTGATACATGTATCATACTTAACAATACATGTGCTGACAAGGCCTCTAACTAATACAATCAGGTGACACACCAACCTGCAAACAGAAGAGGCCCAACAGACATATATATATATATATATATATATATATATATATATATATATATATATATATATATATATATATATATATATATATACATATTGAGGCCAACATAATTACAATGGACCAACTGAAAGGCCGGCAAGGCCATACATGACTACGATACACAAGACAACTGTCTACAAGCCTCTAAGGAGTCCATGAACATCATCAGGTCAGGACAGGGCCCTGCCATACCCAAACTATGTATAATTATACAATAACCATTACCTACCAACTCACTAGACAGCTCCGGAAGAACGGAGCATGACCACCAACTACTGAATATAGGCTCTTACATTGAGGGATTCTCTAAAGGTCTATCAGTACCTTTGGGCATGAAATGCAACACGAAAGAATGTAATGAATATGTACGGTAGGTAAACCATAAGAAAAAACAATAAAAAATGCGATAGAGTGTAAGCAAACCACCTGAAACTTGGGAAGCCACTGTGGGCATATGTAATGCATAATATCACTGAAAACTAGTTATATAAATATATAGCCACACTTTTTGGCAACGACAATATCATAGCGTACCCAGCCCTAATATGGGTCTCGATGTTATCGTACCCATCCTTAATAGGACTCACTATTATCGTACCTGGCCTTAATAGGACTCAGTGTACCCAACTACATAGGTGTGTGTACATAAGAGTGTCGTACCTGGCCGTCTATAGCGTGAATCGGTATCATAAAATAAATACACACATATACACACACAAATATATATATATATATATATATATATATATATATATATATATATATATATATATATATAATGCATGAATGACCTCAGAAACCAATAGGAACATAACAGGGTGACACAAGGTCGTTAACCCTCCGTCAATCGTTATGGAACTCATTTACAACCAACGTTACAATTCATTGTGAACTCAGAACCAATAGTATAACCAAGACTATCCAGGAGAGCGCTAAATAATCTTGACAAGGGTGCATGTCCGATAATCTCAATAGAGTACAAAGAACACTTTTTGACAAGGGACGTATGAATGTCATAGAACAAATTTCAAGAGTAATGAACACATGATATCAATGATCAAGATCCACCGTACTTGCACTTTCCAAGATTAAGAGTTTCTTATGGAGAATTTATTTTGATACGGTTCAACCTCGGGTCATGCCAACAATAGAAGGAAGAAGATAAAATGTTACATACCTTATCGACGAAGCTAGTCACGCTCCACAAACCGATGCATAAGCTATAGATGATTATCTACATTAGGCAAAGGATTAGTATTAATATGAAATTCATATCTTACAAGAAAGTTCGTTTGGACATTTTGTCGAACAACTTAAGTACATGAAGGTCTCGAGCTTTTCTATAATGGAAACTCATCCACACAACACCACTATTTCCTATGACTCTTATCCTTAACTTAACAACTTAGCTAGAAAGATTCAACACTTGTATCTTCACTTAATCTCAACCAACAACCACAACAAACAAGGCAACACAACTTCATGCTATAAGAATTGATTCTTCAAGGCCATGCTTACCATACTTCCATAACTTGCAAGTAATCTTCACCAATGAATCAAGCTAAGCTAGGATGAACTAAATAACACATAAGAGTGGTGGAATACTTACCTTAACCATCCAATAAGTCTCCCACAACAAGCTCCAACCCAAGCTCAAAGAAATTCTCAAGTTTGCTAAGTCAACACGAGAAGAGTTTCAAGGTGTTCTTGATCCTTAGAAGGATGAATCACCTTAGATACCTATGGATATGTTCATATATGATGCAGAATGCTTTGGAGGGTGTTTGAGGAGGTTTTCGAGATCAAGAGGTCTGAAAAATGAAATAAAATGAAGCTGCCCCAAAATTGACTTAAATAGACATCACCACTGCCTCAAATATGTGTTTGGTTATGTGGCACATATGCCCATGTGCGGCCACATATTTCACCACATATGGCATCAGAGAGGTGGTGAAATGATGGACTTAGTCCATGGCCTGATCCGAGAGGCGGAATGGCATCAGCGATGCAAAACACTTAGTGTATCGCTTAATCTTTGTCAATCTTCATCAGGTTGTGTTTCCTTTGGTCCTATTTACTTCCAACCTTCCAACATCTTTCATTAACGTCCTTACATTTCATACGATACTCCAAGAGATGATCTCAAGTTCTCAAGGCTCAAGTCGGCTAGCTATGCTCTCATTCGCATGCGAACCTACGGGGCGTAACAATCTAGTTGTCAGGTTATCAGATTATGTTATAGACTTCAAGCATAGGCTGAGGCCCTGTCCCAACCATATGATGATGTCAGTCACCCTTGGTGGCTTTATAGATACATGTTGATATGTACCGTATGTTGTGTGGCCTTGTCGGCCCTTATTTATGTTAGCTGGAGTTGTTCCATTGTAGAAGATCATGGTGGCCTTGTCAGCCTTAGATATTATGATTAGTTTATAGATTGGCCTTGTCGGCCCAAATTGTTTGTTGGTTACAAAGCTCACGAGTTACATATGGTACGCTCGGGGTCAAGGAAGGCACCGGGTGTTGGCCACACCTCCCCTGGTGTGGGGCATGACAAAAAGATACTGAACTGGCAGAAGATGCGGTGGAAAAATTGGTAGAAGAGGAAATTGCAGACGTACTGGGAAACATGGGTGCGGGTGATGAGAAAACAAATGAGTTAACGGTTGAGAATGCTCATAGAGAATCATCCAATGTAAACACTCATGTTCCGGCGGAACAAGTTGAGACACCAGTTTCAACAATGGAAACAAATACTCCAATGGAACAGATCTATGAACCCGATACAAATGAGCTGGTTGCTTCAGAAGATGAGATGCTCATCACAAAATTCATTGTGAGGAAGGTGAGATCGAATCATAAAAAAGCTTCAGGTGAGTCTTTTCTAAGGCCTGAAGGAGAAGCAGCAGAGGAAACTGAACCCGAAGTGAAAACCAGAGCTCCTCACATGTCATGACCCTTTTTAGGAATCGTGGTGACACCTACACTTTTTCCACTGATAGGCGAACCACTCTGAAATCATTAACAAGATAGAAGAAAGAAATGTAGAATTAACAACATACTTAAATAATCTATCTGATCATAATATAAAATGTGGAAACATAAGTATGAGAATCATAAGTACAACCCCAAGAATCAAGTCAACAATACAAAAGCTATAACCGAATACAAGTCTAGATATGGATAACATAAGACAAATGTCTAATCAACAAGTACAAATGTCTGAACATGTCTCTCGGAATTAAAATCAAAGACAAGGGTAGAGATAGGAGCATCCAAGGTATGCCAGTAAGTAACATCCTTACCCTGGTCCCAAACTGGTAGAATGATGCATCCAAAAGAATGTAGCAAGTGTAGTATGAGTACACATGTATCACGGTAGGCATCATAGGCCGACAACGATGGAAGATATGCAATTAAAGATAAATATCAAGTTGACACCAAATAATCGTATACTAAGCAATTCAATATCCCAAATAAGTCACATTGTCCACATACTAGTTCGCTGAATCAACAATTCACTTGTTCATGTAAGGTTTCATAACCATATAAGTCACCACAATTGCAGAAGTGTTTAATGACCATAACTTAAGTTATCAAACAACTAAACAATACATGTTGACCCTAGTACACAATGCCCTATCACAATCCTCTTCACGGTGTATCACGATTGGTATAGTAATAACCACATTAGCTTATTATTCCCCCTAACTCCTGAGATTGATTACAGTTCTATACAAGTAAGGGTGGGACACATATTCGTTCATTTAACGTCCTCATTATACTCTAAGTAGAAGTCTACGCCATTTATCATTGATTAAAAGGGGATCTATACATGTATAACATACAAGTCATTTAACTACCACAACAACATCCCGACGAATTCCTTACTAGACTCTCTATCAAATAATGTTAAAAAATTTCAAATAATAGAAGACATACCCATTTCTTTATGTTCAACATGATATTTCTGTCAACAAAATCCACTGACCACAACATAGTTCGACAGCGAGTACTAAGACTCATAGAGGTGTATTCCCACAATCTACTGCACATAGAACAAGCCAATCATGTCAACCAATCCTGTCCAATATAATCAATCCAATCATCCAAAGTCCATTTAATCTGAGTATCACCCGAGTTCCAATAACCAATTCATATCATGTTCCCAAGAACAAGTAATCACAGTATGCATGAATGTATGAATTATATGAATCAATGCATATGCCAGGTACCTTTCATCTCCAGTATACAGGTGTTCAAATTCTATGAACTGCACACCCATGGGGGACCCGCGAAGTCCATATACTCTTCTAGAATTTCACAACGGAGCCCAGCTCTTAGCTAAATAATAATTGTTGCAGACGTGCAACCCGTTCCCCCGCGTATCATCATCTCAATGTTTTCAACCATCTTACAATATATCATTGCCTTTCTTTTCCTGGTCACTTACACCCACAACATTTTCATACCACTCATATCAATATCATCAGAACCATGAGTGTATGAATGCAAATGACAATACAAGTCAAGTAGTCAGGATGTATGAGATGCAACCAAGTATAAGATATGAATATCACATGCTTTCAAGAAATCAATATCACATAATCCAAGTACAATTAGAATAATCATATCGAAAGAAATGTTATGAATAAACACAACAATGACAAATTTGGCGACGAGCCCACATAATGGCGACAAGCCCAATCAACAGCAGTCAGAATCGGCTTAAGGTTAATTCTCTAAATTACCCAACTTCATTGTTCAACATCGGTACCCATCCAAGTGTTCATCACAACCGCTAATGTGGGATCCCTAAACACACCCAATACCCCTCAATATTTATAACTAATTACGTACTTCTATCAAAGTCTAATAAGAAAAAACCACACCCTACCTCAAGGCAGAGTAGGAGCCACAAATGGTCAACACTCCAGGTACTCCTTGCCCTTTTGGAGTGCCTCGTAGTCATATTCTAACACACATAGACTATACATTAATATTAAGCTAATACAAAATACAAAGACTTAGTCCTTAAACATACCAAAGACATCCAAAACCAACCTAGGGCCAACGGTGCCAAAATTTGAAATTTACCACTCAAATAGCATAAACACATACTAGGTAATCCTACCCTTATGTTAATTAGAAACCTAAGCTCAATCGGATCTTTAATTGCATGATTTGGGAAAAGCCCCAATATACAAACCCTAGGTTTCCCCCAAATTGAAAAGGGTTTCCATTATCAAATTAAACCTTATATATGGTTAATCAATACTATATTATAATATCACAATCATCTAATCATTATACAATCCCCAAATCATGTTTTAAGCTCTCTTATTCTAGCATGGAAGCCTATGCTACCATCTTCCCCAAAGTAGAAGTCATACTAGGATTAGAAGACCTAAAAGAGAATAAATAAATAAATAAAGGGGATAAAATTATACCTCTAATGAAGAACAATAGTGAAAACCACCAGAATTCCCTTCCTAGTCGAGCTCTAGTCCCAAGAGAAGTTTTGGAGGAATGAATTCGTTTATTGCATTTAATATCTAATCTGGAATAGCAATTCCGCTTCAGTGAAATTGACTCTGCTTCGACTCTCGCTTCAGCGGAAAAGAGGCCGCTGGGGGGAGATTCATTAAAAGATCTCGGGTGTTGCTGGGGAAAAAACAACTCTGCAGAAGTGCATCGCCTTTGCAAGAAAGACATCCACAGAAGCAGAGATTATAACAGAGCACAGGGCCCACATCAGGGAGCCAACTTTCCATAGAGGCGGACATGCAAAAGTGGACAGGAGGCCGCTGGTGCGGACACTAGACACCCGCAACATGGCAACTCACTCAAATCTCCACCAAACACCCTGAATGCTCCCCGGACCCCCTGGATACAAACCAAACATGCTACCCTAGGGTAAACACTGGTACGTACTCGCTCGCGTCCTCATATTTCTAATATTACCGAGCTAAGATATTCTTTTCTACGAAACCACCCAAAACATCCAAGCTCCACAATTTTACAAACAAAGCCATAAAGTACATCCAGTTACATCGGGAAGCAAACTGATGACTCGACTAGTCATAAATAATCTTTTGGAACTATTCAAAGCAACAGAACTCGAAAATGAACCCATATACTTTAAAGTCAACTGTGAGTCAAACTAATAAACTTTAATATTCTAAATTTAGTTTTTTCTTCCAAAACTCATGTAAATGAACCTCGAGATCTATGCCACCCACCCCGCACATCACAATACCCACGTAGAGTCTGTGATAAGAGTAAAATAGCCAAATAAGGGACTTTGGCCTAAAATGACCGGATGGGTCGTTACATCAGATATCAATTAAACAAACGTTTGTCCTCGAACTGAGAGAAAAAAAATACAAAAGACGATGAGTAATCAAGGAATCCCCATCATAACCTCAAGAAGCCTTAATAGGAAAGAAACATATACCGATAATACCGCTTGTTCACTATATCAGTCAAGACTACCTTTAATCTTGCTGAAGAGTCCAACTTTCCATTATTTCATACCCGAAATTCCTTTCACAACTAATCCTCGAATGTAAGCAGTGACTCCGCTCGAATTACCTGATATTATTATAACCATACCTCTATATGCATTCGATTGAACCTATCAATAATACCTTGATCACTACTCTCCTTTAGTGTAGCGACAAACTATTATCCGACCTGTATCGATAACATAGTCTGATTCTACTAGTCTTCCTTCCCAACTATCAATGAAGTCCTTCGTACCAAGATTCCTTAGTAACACAAAGACACACGCCACACGCCCAAATCATGGCTTCCTTTCGCCAAAACATAATCATTGCCTTATCTGAGAACATTCTAAGTAATTCCATCTAAGAATTGTCTTATCTGCTGTCGAATGCTAATTCCAGTCTCGTTAGTTCTGTACCCCGAAGCCAAAATCACTTAATTCAAACTCATTGCCTATTTTTTCTTGAATATTCGAATCACCATACTAATAGGCATACCTACTGATTATCTTGTTGTGTCAAATTCGTAGAAAAATCAACTGATCACTGTAAAGGCTCCCCATAACCATTTGTACCTCTTCAGTACACACCAAATACCAGTGTAAGCCATTAGAACTGTCTGAATCATTGTTATCCGGTAAATATCATCAATCTCACTTGCAAACCTTAATGAGAACAAGTACTATGATACCTCCATTCCGAATTGAAATTTATCGAACCTTTATCTGTGGTTTACTAGAATACCATAAGTCTTCCAAGCAATATAAATATGGGCAACCCACCCTAATTGAACAATGCTAACCCAAAAATAAGTGCTTAAATTTCAAAATCATCGATAGTCACCCAAACTAATTCAAAAATAACTAGCACGCTTTCCATAAGCCTACGATGACTTCTTCCATCTATTTTCTCATGAATAGTCAATAAATGTACCGTCACCCACGACTCCAAAAACTGAATGCTATCCGAGTTATCAACTTAGTACCAAAGAACTATACATTATGATTGAAATCTTCATATTTCTCAACTTACACCGATACACAAACCTGATAAACCCTATGAACTCTAATACATCGAATCCTCTTTGTACTTTATTTTAACTTGACACAACTCTGAGAATTTCAACGCAAGGCCTACTGCGTAATTTACTACACCTCCACCTATTGAGTCTCTAATAATAAAACCTCATTATCTTTTATCAATCCAGACGGTATCAAATTCTGCAACCCTCGCGCCTTACCAAATCCTAACATATCAACCTTACAATCCATGCACCTTACCTTACGTAATTACTTCTAAGTCTTTAATTCTTAACATACTCATCCATGCTATTAGTCAACAATGCTTCAATGCAGCCTACCACCAGTCGCCAATCACGGACTCCATGGAGCATTCGTCCTAACACTTAGTCAATTACCATAAACATACTCCTCCGAGTGTACTAAACAATTTCACCCTATCAGAAAGACGCGAAAATAATGGCAACATGATCCACACCTAACACAAGAATTCCCATTGTTCAACCCAAATCCTCCCCTATCTCGAAGAGCCACCTTACTCATTCCAACTTAGATTGACCATGCAATTATCAAAATTATTAAATCTCCACCTTTCATTTCAATCATATTCACCACTAACGACTGATCATTACTCCAACTTGTTCCATATTGTACTAAATTATCATAGGCTCACAAAATAACTAAATTGATCCTGGAAATAATAGATCATTGCGCACCTAAACAGAGAGTTTCCCTCACCCCACTCAAACCTTGAAACTGGAAGCTCCTCCCAAATTTGGAACATTCCATGTACCATACTTTATAAAATTCCTCCACTAGAAAGATATCGACCCACTTCGGTTACTAGGACCACAAATCATTTAATATCCAAGCGATGACCCAAACTATTACCGAACTGTCTATGACCTGAATATCGATCCTTAATTACCGATCATACCATCCTGCTAACATTCTCATATAGTGTTGTTGAAGTACCTTTGCCATAAACCTCTAATCCAAATAATCCTTCTTCTATATTGGCTCATATGTTCACCGACTCGATCATCGATACCCAAAGCTTTTCACAAATAGAATTAGATCAAACCGTCATCAATCTGTTATCGTAATATCCCTATTGACCACTACTTTATTCGAGAGTCTTTACACAATACTTGCCTGCAAAGAACCAACTCTTACTTTATTTACCTAACCACCACACATCCCACTACTGCCTTTCGGCCAACTCCAAGGTCATTATACCAGTAATTATAGAACTTTTCAAGTATTAACCTTCATATACAATGCACACGAATCTTATTCAAGAACTAGATGCAACACCTGCTAATCCCTTACATAAAACTTCGCCCTTGTTCAATGCTAAAGTTATTAGTATTAGTCGATCACTGACTCCCATTAGCCTATGGCGTAGTCCAACATACAAACTCATACATGATATCTTACACATACTCTATACTAAATCGCTGCAAGATAACGCATATATCAACACAATTTTGGTTTCAACAATTCCTTTTTATCACTAACTTCGAAACTCCAAGTGGCCCTATGAACACACTCTTAAAACACAAATGTCTGTTTCCATAAGCTTCACTCGTCATAAGTAACCTCACCCCTGGCCCAGAATAAATAGTCATTCCCTGAAGTAACCCACAACTACTAGTTCTTACTCTATTACCACAATTCTGTCAAGTCGAAGACAAACTTAACCTTTCATAACTAATACACCATCCACCCTCGTACATCTTGCAACTTATCCTAAAAAGTACGTCAGATACCAATTTTTCCTTCATACAGTGGAGATTGATTTATCCAATTACTTTTTTTCTTACGCCTTTGTATTCCCATTTCCACTTCCCCAAGATATCACCGAACTGAGACGTCTCCAAACATAACCCCATTCAACTTCACCTTCAAACATAGCTGAAGACTGAACTCAGTCACGCATCCGTATCATGGTAACACACCACATACCCTACCGCGCGATACCATCGAACAACTTATGTATGAATTTAAGAGCGTATTACAACCATCCATGATATAAGAGGATGAAAGAGTTTTAGATACCAATTTGATTAATCTAAGAACGAACGGAATAAGAAAGTGAAGTTTTCTAAATATCCCATAGCCTCTCGAAGATAAGTACGGACATCTCCGCACCGATCCACCAGACTCTACTAGACATTGCTATTGTATTTAAGACATTTTAACCTAAAGCTCTGATACCAATTTTGTCACAACCGCTTTTAGGAATCTTGGTGGGACCTACACCTTTTCCACCGGAAGGCGAATCACTCCCAAATCATTAACATTATATAAGAAAGAAATATGGAATTAACAACATACTTAACTAAGTTGTCTGATCATAATATAAAATGCGAAAAAATAAGTTTGAGAATCATAAGTACAACCCCAAGAATCTAGTCAACAATACAAAAGCTCTAACCGAATACTAGTCTGGCTATGGATAACAAATGTCTAATCAACAATTACAACGTCTGAACATGTCTCTCGGATTTAAAATCAAAGACAAGGGTAGAGATAGGAGCATCCAAGGCATGCCGGTAGGTAGCATCCTCACCCTGGTCCCAAACTGGTAGAATGATGCATCCAAAAGAATGTAGCAAGTGTAGTATGAGTACACAATGTATCCCTGTAGGCATCATAGGCCGACAACGATGGAAGATATGCAATTAAAGATAAATATCAAGTTGACACCAAATAATCCTATACTAAGCAATTCAATATCCCAAATAAGTCACATTGTCCACATAGTAGTTCGTTGAATCAACAATTCACTTGTTCATGTAAGGTTTCATAACCATATAAGTCACCACAATTGCAGATGTGTTTAATGATCATAACTCAAGTTATCAAAAAACCAAACAATACATGTTGACCCTAGTACACACCACCCTATCACAATCCTCTTCACCATGTATCACGATTGGTCTAATCATAACCATATTAGCTTCTTATTCCACCTAACTCCTAGATTGATTAAGGTTCTATAAAATTAAGGGTGGGACACATATTTGTTCATTTAACATCCTCATTATACTTTAAGTAGAAGTCTACGCCATTTATTCTTGATTAAGAAGGGGATCTATATGTGCATAACATACAAGTCATTTAACTACCACAACAATATCCCGACGAATTCCTTACTAGACTCTCTATCAAATAATATTAAAAAATTTCAAACAATAGAAGACATACCCATTTATTTATGTTCAACATGATAGTTTTGTCAATAAAATCCGTTGACCATAACATAGTTTGACAACGAGTACTCAGACTTATAAAAGTGTAATCACACAATCCATTGCATAGGGAACAAGCCAATCACGACAACCAATCTGGTCCAATATAATTAATCCAATCATCGAAAATCCATTTAATCCGGGTATCACCCATGTTCCAATAACCAATTCATATCACGTTCCCAACAACACATAATCATAGTATAAAAAAATGTATGAATGATATGAATGCAATGCATATGCCAGGTACCTTTCATCTCCAGTATACTGACGTTCAAATTCTATGAACTGCACACCCATAGAGACCTGCGAAGTCCATATACTCCTCCGAAATTTCTCAACGGATCCTAGCTAGTTTAGGTACAATGTTGATATCGTTAGAACGAATAGTACCCGACTTTGTAAATGTTGACCCGGGATATTAATAAAAAATATTATTCCTTTTAACAGTCTGCCTTTATGATTTATTTCTATGTTTGTTTAAAACTGTTTTACAAAAATAAGTGCAAATTGGGTTTTAAAATGGATTTTAAATTGTGAATATAGGTCCTTATTACTCCTTTGTTTTATAAAATTGGGTTTTCTAAATGAATATTTTTATCTAAAACTATAAGTACTTGAAAGGTAAAGGAACGGTTGGCCTTCTTTCGAAATAGTCTTTTTTCATATATCTTTTGGTTAATCTTTTTTTATAAAATACAAGTATTTAATAATGGGCAAATGATTTATATTTCTTTTGACTAAGAATAGAGGATTTCTATTTGAAAGAAGCCTAAAAAATATTCTCTTACTTTGAAAAATGCCTTCTTAAAGAGCTATTTTGGCGAAAAATGATTTTAAATTCTATAACTAAATATATACACTTTTTAAACATATTTTTAGACAAATATAAGCAAATTCATATTTTTGAAACCCGAAGGTCAACCGCATTCTACAGATTCTTAATACCGGGTTGCCTAACACCTTCCCCGGGGGAGCACCTGCACCCTTACCTTGAACTCTGATTTTAAAAGATTTTTCTTTTGTTTGAAAACCCTTTTTACTTGGTTTTCCTAATTTACCTATAAATTGTGTGGCGAATCAAGAAAATAAATAAATCCAAGAGTCCACATGATATAAAAATCCCCGTGAGCTCAAGGTTCCAATTTGATCCTCGAAGTGATAAGCTCGGAGTTCCAAATATGCTTGATCATCTGATGATAATGCGCTTAAAATGGAATGGAATATGGAGTGGGACTGAAGATTGGACTTGAAGATCTAAGAAGAAAGTTTTTTTTCGGCCTTTGTATGTAGGTCTCGGCCGAAGAACATGTTTGTTTTTCTTTTAGCTTGTCTTTATTTTTTATTTTAGCTTTTAGTTCTTCTTAGGACACATTTAATGTGCCATGTAATAGGAAGGAATGACTAAACCATATAATAAGGTGACTAGACCAAAAAGTCTTCCAAGCGGATCACTAAGCAGAGAGGTTAAGGACAAGTTGGCAAGAACAAGAACGGTCTAGAAGATAAGGCTTCCAAGAAGGAAATTCATGAACCAACTAGCTCATGAATTTGACTACTTGAAGATATCAAAATCGTCCAAGGGGAAAGTCAAGAGGTGGACGAATGATTCATCAAAACAAGTATAAGGAATGGAAGCTTCCAAACACATTCCAAGAAGATGAGAGCCTTGAGAAGCCAAATCCATCCACTCTTCTACTTGGATTCCACAAAGAGGTGTGAAGGAGTTTGAGTTCATCCTTGTCTCCAAGAAAAGCCAAAACCTTTCCCATTATTCACACCAAGGTCGAGAACACCCTTGGCCACCAAGAAAACCCAAACCCTTTCCCATTTGTCCCCACTTGGCTGAAAGGTTCAAGCTAGAGTTTGTGTCCTTTAGTTTGTCTTCTTGAATGGTACATCTACTACTATAAATAGGACCCTTAGGACCTTGTAACTATTCAGAGATGATTGATATATAAAAGTGAGTTTTACTCAAAAGCTAAGGTATTCAACTTGTGTGTTGTATACATTAGTTAGTCCTTGTGTGGGCCTTTGGTTCTTGTGTCAGCAAAACCCCTTAGTGTACATTGAAGCTAGGACTGTGTGACCTAGTTAAACCCAAGCTAAGGTTTCTCTTAGGTGTAAGTCTTGGTTAGGACTGTGTGACCTAATCAAAACTCAAGCTTAAGAAACCCCATTGGTCGCAAGCGAACGTTAGAACTTGTGTGATCCAACCTAACCTAAGCCTTAGGTCTATCTTTAAGGTTTCCTACCATCATTACTTGGCTTGTTCCCGGGCTTGTACTAGCAACCCCGGGATTGACCTTGTTAAATTGGACACCTTTGTCTTAGTGTTGACCTGGGCAGTAAAACCCCTATGTCTCTATCCTTGGCATATCATCCGCATTCCACTAAAACCACCATAACGAAACACTTAACCAAAATCAAACCAACCAATACTTGGTGTGTACTCGGAATTGCACCTTGCATTCCATGTTCATACCTCATACAAACAACTTTAATATTTTAACTTCCACGTCCTAAAACACTTCCTTAATATCCACTACATAGGCCTCCAACCGAAATCACAAAAAGACAACCGTCCAATCCCGACAACACCAAACTGTTCCGTCACCTTTCCACCACCAACCAACCAAGTCCCGAATATCATCCTGACCCTCAACACATCCGTAACCACTCCACAAAATGCCTAAGTCCATTTCCAAGCACAACTACCTGAAACAACCACCAAACACCACCATATCCGGCTAATCCGAGAACCGGAGAACCCCATCTTTGGCATCTAATTTTGGGTCAACACGAATATAACCAAGACCCGACCCACTAACACCCCTCCTTACTTGCATCAGATTGGTAACATAGCGAGGCCATCTCGTCCCACGCTTTAACTCTATGGCTCACATAAACAAAGAAGAACTATAGAGGGTCGTAAGGGATTTTTTTGCGAAACATGCCAAATATTGAGAGAAGAATTTGCAAGGCATACCGTGAGTAACATTGCCAAATCAAGGGTTGTGCAAAACAGTCCAAGGATTGAAAGGAAAGGTGTCCCAAAGTCTTATGTAAGTCCCACCAATGTGAAAAACATGGGCAGTACTGTTTTTACTAACCCCTTGTACCATCACGAAGGTGCAAAGAAAGATAAAAATGTAAAAAGGGGTAGAAACTCTTTTACCAATCCTTTGTATAAACACAAAAGTATAGAAGTTACAAATGGATTAGATAACAAGAGAAAGAAGTATTTTCAATGCCAATAATTAGTACACTTTGTAAGTGAATATCGTACTTCCCGGGTTGTGATTGAAGAAGAGTATCTAGAGTGTGGGAATTCCTTGGCTATTATGGAACCCATACCACTTGAAGAACAAGAGGAAACCGAGACCCCATTGCTTGATGCACGAATAATAGATAAAGAATCTAAGAAGGGGAGTTCTATAGATGACGATTCGGAGGAACTCTTGGAGGAATCGAAAGACGTATGTGCGAATGGTGTTGCATCCGAAACACTATCAAAGGAAGATGCTGAACTTGCTCTTGATTGATTTTCAAGAAGTTCATTATCTACTCACCAAGACCATGGATGCCATCCGGAAGAAACTAAGGACTTGCTAGGCCAAGAACAAGAATTGTTTGGCAGAAACTATGACTGAAAGGGCCTTAACCCCTACCCAACCCCCGCATTGTTGATGCCGAGAGAGGATGAGACTTGACATGCATGTTACCGAGAGGTTGATAACCTCACCATGAAGTGCACCATTACTATGCTGAGGTCGAAAGATCTTTTTGATGAATTTACAACCGGACCATCACCGATGGAAAGCATTGAACACGCTCTTAGTTTATTTCCTAGAGGTTCTTGTTGACACCCAATTTTGTCCCGTCTTTTCCAAATTATTTGCAATTTTAAATATTTTTGACACCTCAAAACAATTTTTATCTATATACATACATGCGTATATATATATTATTATTCTCTTATTATTATTATTATTCACATTTTTACTATCATTTGCATTTCTATCATAATCATAAGTTTTATCCGAAAATTCTATGTTATTTTATTCTCACAAAATTGCGTCGCATTCCCATTTTTTTAAAACATTAAACATTTCACAAATATTATATTTTTATTACTATCACATCGTTATGTTATTTTTTAAATAATTCACGTCTTTTACAAAACAAATATATATTTTAATGTTAAACCCCTTTCATATTTTTTTTTAAAAAAAACCCAAAACAATTCCTAACCCATTCCATTTTCCCAACCCAATACAATTTCCCCCAAACCAAATCCTAAAACCCAACACCCTTTTTCTTTCAAGCCCAATCGGCCACCCCATCTTCCAAGCCCAACCCTCCACAACCTTTTATCCCATTTAAACCAAAACCCACAAAATAAAAACCCAACACCCTTAAACCAAAGCCCAAACCAACCCGAGCCCAAATTCTCCTTAAAACCCCCACACCCGTCGGCCCAATTAGGCCAACCCCAACCGGCCCCTCATCCGACCCATTCCCCTCACCCCTTTCAACCAAAACAAAACCCAAAAAATCAAAAAAAAAAAGAAACTTAAACCCTACTCTCCCAAATCAGCCGCCACCCTACCCCTACGCCTGACACCACCAGTCGCCACACCGCCGCCAGACACCACCAGTCGCCACACCGCCGCCAGACACCACCAATCTACCCCATCACCTTTCTGCAACACATGCCCCAAGAACACGCCTAAAAAATCAGATTTTTTGTTCCCCCTTTATTTGGAAATTTGAATTCGTTTTAAGGGGGTATGAGGGGGGGGGGTTGAATGTTGAGAGGAGTATCTATAAAAACCCTTCCTTTCTCGCTGATTTCAGAGGTCGGATTCGGAAATTTTCGGGTCGTTTTAGGTCCGAAATTTAAGAAAATCCGAAATCTTTGTTTGTTCTTGCATGTGTTCTTCAACTTAAAGATTCCAAATTTTTTTTTGTGTTGAAGAATCTGGATTTTTAGCTTTTTTTTTTCACTGTTTTTTGGTCCAAATCGGGTCGGGTCACTGCCGGGTCGGGTCGGGTCATTCCGGGTCGGTTCAAACATTCGAAAATCAGAAAACAGAGTCCTATTCGCAGAAAAATCAGAATTCAAAAAAATTTACAAAAAAAAATAATCAGAATTCTAACATTTCCGAGCAGATTCGACGATTCAAAACACGCCTCGGTTCGCTACCCGGAAAAGGTTAGACTCGTTCCAATTCTTCTATATTTCTTGAAGCTTATTTGATTGTGTTGTTTATGCTTGATTTAGTATGATATTTTGCTAAGTAATGTAGTCTTGATTAATTAATATGATAATGAGACGATTTTGCTTATATAATTGTATTTATGTTTTTGGGATATTTCTGATTTGGAGTTGATACGTGATAGATGATATTGCCTCGATGTTTTGGTTAACTAATTATTGTCATTAGCTTTAGTAAGGTATCTTGGGTTCATTGTTAAATGCTATACGGATAATGTAAGATTAATATGTGTTTGGAAGAGCTATGGCTTGATTAAATACTCTTAGGACACCTAGCGGATTGTTGATATTCAAATTATTGTATGTTGTGTAAGTTGTTAGTTTGGTGGCTGCCTAATAAATCAAAAAACGAGCATACTTTAATTGATTAAAAAGGCGATATTTACATGTCATATTCTAGATTAATATGTGCAATTTCAAAAGGAATATATTACCCGTGTTTAATATAATAGTATGTGCGCTTGGTTTAAGTTTATGAATGTTATGTTTCTTTAAAGATTAAGATTAGTCCAACGGAATTTATTATGTATGTATACATAATTTGTATATTGGTCTTCCTTACCTCTTTTATTCTTGTTTAAATTTAGAACCGGTTGTGTTAGCATATATTCTTTCTTCGGCTACTTTAACGTGCCAAAATCTGAAAAATGTCTTAAGGATATGTAGAAATAATGCCATGAATACTCGTTCCTATGTACATTTAATGTTGTATACTTCGTGTATGTATATATATATATATTAGGAATATTCATGTGTTGATATTTTCGTTCCGTCTACTAATCTTTTTTTTTCTTTCTTCTTTTTTACTTTTACATGAAATGCATCGGGAGTAACGAAGAGTCTCGTTATGAGACTCATCATGACTTCGTCCAAAGTGAAGAACCACATCTGTGTTCATTGCATCCTCCGGCCTCGGAAATTCAAAACAAATAGGATGCCGATGATATCGTCATCCGTCCTAGCCGCTCGCTTCTATTTATTGTTAAATTCGTCTTTCATTATTATTTGGGTTGTAATAATTAATTAATTATGCATCGTCATTAGAATGCTTAAAATAATTAGGCCGCGAATAGAAGAATGAATAGGATAGTCTAACTGCCGTTAGTTTATTTCTTAGGCTCATTTGAATTGGAGACCATCGCTAGCTTTATTTGTTTAGGGCCGTCTTGTATGTTCCAAACTTAGCCTCTAGTTACTTTGCTCTATTTTTTTGGGGTTCGTTATGCATGCTTTAATATCTTTTAAAATAATTTGGCTATCTATTATTCACTTTCTTTAAAATAATAATAATAATAATAATAATAATAAGGTTTGCATTTTATCCGATTTGCAACATTGAAAGATTTTCATAGAATTTACTTTTATTATCACCTAATACATATTTTTGTAAACGAATGAACTTTATATCTATTTGTTATGTATAGTGTCTTATGAAATGCATGCTTTTCTCAACTCTATATGTATTTTTTATAAATAATGCTTTACAAATGCATGCTTTCCTGTATTCTAAAAAATAAATGCATGCCTTCTCCAAAATCAACTTCACACATATATATACAAAATGCATACTTCATGGGTATAATGTATACCTTTCATCAAAATCAATTCATATGTGTATGTACTTTTATTCTACATACATCTCATAAGTCATGTCTCATAAATGCATTTGTTTTTTATCCCATATATATTTTATAAGTTATGCAATACATACTTTGCTAACAAACTCATTTTATATTTCTTTTTTTAGGTATCTTTTAAATAAATTATGTGCAATATCCTTTCCTCAAAACTTTAAAAAAAAAAAAAAACATGCATTTTCCTAGTAATAATTAACCTGAGTTTGACCGGATAACTTCAAGTTAGCGGATCTTAAAGGATGCCTAACCCCTTCCCTTTAGGATAATAAAGAACCCTTACCTAGAATCTCACTAGTTTCGGAGACCTTAAAATTGGAGTTACAGTGCAGTATTTAGTTTAATATTTAGGTGTCCTAATTCACCGTAAAAAATAATTAGGTGGCGACTCCTCAATTCATTTACCCAGGAATCACCGAATACATCTGTGCTCCGCTTTGACCCGAGCAGGTCAAAAGTCGGCGCGACAGCATGGCGACTCCGCTGGGGAAAACTTTCAGGTTCTTAACCATAGCAAACCCAGGTTACTTATTACTACGCTTTATTTTTTGCTTTTTATTTGATTTAATGCTTTGATTTGTTTCCATTGTAAATTTTGCATAACTGCTTTAAATGTTATATTCTCTTACTGCTTTCCTTAAATTGGCATTCCGCTCATATTTCTTCCATTACGGAAAATTGACACTATCACACATTACACGCGAGGTGTGTTTGGCGCACCCGCAAATTTCGTTCAAATTACCAAATTTTTAGGAGAGTTGGTATATGCGCGGAGCGTCCGGACCATCCGGTTGGCCGCGTAGCCTTCTCACTCGAGCAGTCCGCTTGGGAACTTTGTGTCTAGTCAGCCAAATCTTAGAAAATTTAGGATAGAGCTATACCACCCTTTATCTTAAGTCATGCATGCATACACCTTAGGTGGGTCGATCCTGGGCATCGACTCCACATTTAAAAAATCCACCAAATTGTCAACGGGTTCTACAACCCAACGACCATATCATCATATTATGTGTAGCATGATAATGATAGAACTGATACAAGCCTAATCATTGAAATATCAAAATTGGGAAAATTATACTTTCTTTCTTTTACTATTTTTTAGGATGGAACAAGTTCCGCAAATCTCTGAAGTTAGGATGGTGAGTAGCACTCCGAGTAAGCTGAGAGTATGGTGGGAGAATTTTGACCTTGGCAGCCAAATGGCGATTAGAAGAAAGTTGGGATGCCTCATTTCACTATTTGACATCACTCCTGATCAACATTTGGTCAGAGCATTAATTCATCTTTGGGATCCAGACCGGGTTGTCTTCAAATTCAAAGATTTTGAGCTCACTCCCACTTTGGAAGAAATCAACTATTTCACCAACTTGATTTATCAAGACAGAGGTCAAATCATCCGTCACGGCCAGTCTGGAAAGAAATTCCTGCGCTATTTGGGGTTAAAGAACACCAAAAAACTCCGATGCTTTGAAAATAACTGGGTTTCCCTAGAATACCTTTATGAGAGATATGGTCGTCGAGATAGTTACAAGTCATTTAGAAAAGAATTCTCTTGCACTCATGACCACTGGCAAGCCAGGCGCCCTATTGCATTTGCTGTCGCTTTACTGGGTATTCTAGTGTTCCCGCTTGAGCACGGGAAAATAAGTACTTGCATATGTTCTGTGGCTTGAGCAATTTTTGAGGGAGTTGACGGTGCGCAACTCACTTTGGTCCCTATGATACTGGCAGAAATGCTCCGGGCTCTTGGAAAATGTAAAAGAGGCAAAACAAATTTCTTCAAAGGTTGCAACCTTATCCTACAGATGTGGGCCATAGAACATTTCTATCAGCGTTCGAACATGACAGATATTTGCTTCAGTGAGTCAAACAAGACCGCCAGCTTTTACGACAGGACGAAACATTTTTTGTCACCAGTCGGCACCAAGGATTGGTATGAGTTTCTAGCATCCCGCATTAGTGATCAGATTCAATGGAAATACCCATTGCTCCCAAACGCCAAGAAAGCCTACGTGAGATGCAGAAGGCTTTACTACATCGAGCTCATCGGGTTGAAAGGACTCCAGCCATATGCGCCACTACGCGTACTGCGACAGTTCGGTCAAAAGCAGATAATCCCTCTCCAAGCAAATATGAGAGTTTCAGAAATTCAATTCGGACCGAATTTCATTGTCCCTAGAGCCAGGCAGATTCTCCATGAATGGAATAGTGTGGATAAAATAGACGTTGGAGATGGACAAGCAGGGAATACTCCTGAATATGGTGCATGGCTTCGAGAAGGTCACGACAACTCGGATCATAGCCCCGAGGGAGAATCAGGTTTCGAGGATGTAGGCACAACAATATGGATAAGGACTTGTCAGCTCAAAAACACAGTTATTACTCCTGAGATGTGGTCTCAAATGCAGGACATAGTGCAATATTTAGAAAACGCAGGAGCCGGACCTAGCAGTGTTAGGGCTCCATCTTCATCTATGTAATCACAAACGAAATTTTAGCTTGGTTATCAACCCTGTTATTGTATGCACTATTATTACAGCAAATTTCAACCTTTAACTTTGTTCCCAACAAAAGTATTCCAATTTGACGGCTTGAATCAATTTATCAATATCTTGCATATTTGGCGTTTATGCCCACCTCTGGCATAAGAGAGGCCCCCATGCATATTAGGACGCGCATTTAATTTCCCTACAATCTGCTTCCTACTTGTTCACTGTTTTCCACTCTATACATGTTATTCAAAGCAATAATTACTCATCTCATACTAACTTGGTTTGCTTCATTTTGAAGAAGGTTTATTTTGCCCGCTTTATTTCCCAAAAGTTGATTCGCGTTGATTGAAACTGGCGGAACACCCCTACTTCACGAGATCCAAAGCAAAATCGTCCGACAAAATGACTGATTCAGGGGCATCCGAACAAATCGGTTTGGGACTTGTCGCTCTTCCGGGAGGTGAACCAGAGACATCGGAAAGGAGAAATTCTACCGTCCAGGATGAATACCTCGCCCAACTGTTGCAGCAAATGGCAACCATGCAGACTGAGATCGAGCGGCTCCGAAATCTTACCAATCTTTCCATCAGCCTCAATACTCCACTCCCTGAACAAGGGACGAGCGCGACTGCACCACAAACCTTTCCATCTCCTGAATCGCCATTTCCCCAGAACCTTCCCCAAAATCCCTTACTAAGCAAAACCAATCCTCAACTCGCCAGCCCACAACGTACCAATCCGCATCCTATCAACCCACAGGCCAGTCCACAACAAAGCCCGCTACAAAATGACCCAGTATCCTTCACAGCTCCATATACGCCTCAAGCTCCACTTGCCCAAACTACCCCACTAGTCCAAAATATCCCTCCCACGCAAAATTACCAGGCAGCCCAACAAATACCGATGGCACATGTCACTAATAAGCAGTATGTGCCACCAGTATATGCAATGGAAGCCCAACCCTTTACTTCTACCATACCAAACATAACTCCTCAGGAGATAGACCAATATGAACAGATGAAAAAGCAAGTAAGGATTAAAACTGATGAAAGTATGGCGAGAGAAATTCATAGCCTGAAAGAAGCGTTTAAGAACATTCAAACCAGCAAGAGGTATGAAGGACTCAAGTACGAAGATCTCTGCATGCATCCCGACGTTCAGTTGCCTATCGGATATAAGGTGCCGAAATTTGACTTATTTGATGGAAAAGGAAATCCTCGCGCTCATTTAAGATCATACTGTGACAAGCTGGTTGGAGTGGGTAGGGACCAGGCCATCATAATGAAGTTATTCATAAGGAGTCTAACAGGAGAAGCGCTGACCGTACACAAGCCAGGACCCGCGAAAATGGCATAACTGGGGCACAATGGCACAAGATTTTGTGGATAGATTCAGGTTTAACACTGACACAGTCTTAGATAGATTTTATTTAATGAAATTGGAGAAAAAAATCTACAGAGGCCTTCAGAGAATATGCCATGAGGTGGAGGGCGGAAGCAGCAAAGGTTCAGCCCCCGATGGCAGAAAGTGAGATGACCACGCTCTTTGTGCAATCTATGAAGGATGCAACTTACTATGAAATAATGATAAGCGTCATCGGACGGAATTTCTCTGAAGTGGTAAGGATGGGAGATTTCATAGAAGAGGGTATCAAAACGGGAAGGATCACAAATTTGGCGGCATTGCAGGCGACGAGTAAGGCCATTCAGTCAGATTCATTTGGAGGGGCAGTTAAGAAAAGGAGGGACGGAGCATCCCCTGTCATGGCGGTCCAGGAGCATAGGTCCAACCAAAGTCAACCTACCAAAGCCCATCATCTCAGCCTCCCTACTATAATCAAAACACCCAAAATCCTCAGCCCTCCTACTATGGCCAAAGCACACAAAGCCCTCAGCCTTATTGCCAACACTCACCTACTCCCTACCCTGTCTACCATACCCAGCCAATATACAGTCCACCACGAGCACCTACCTATCCGAATTCCCCGCAGTATCAACCCACATATCCACCTCAGTCACGAGCCCATCCACCAAATGCTCCCAGACCCCGTGCGAATCACGAAAGAAGGCCAGTCAAAATATATACACCTTTAGCCGAACCCCTAGCCCAGTTGTATGAAAGATTGAGGACCGCAGGAATACTCCAACCCATCCCAGGGCATATCCCCAATCCTATTCCCAGATCGTATGATGGAACTAAGCATTGTGCGTACCACTCGGGGATCATCGGACATGACACTGGAGTTTGCTTTGCCCTCAAAGACAAGATCGAGGCTTTGATCAAAGAAGGAATTATCCAACTGAAAGGACCTCCCCCTAATGTAAACAATAACCCTTTGCCAAATCATGACGATGCCAATGTAAACATGATTACTGTTGATGAAGAAAACAGTTTGGAAGGGACCATTGTGCAGGTCCGAACAAAGGAAAAGGTTGAATCATCGGCTTTGATCACCCCTATAATTACAGTTCAGGTAAGGGCACCGTTTGAAATAGAAATACTTCCTCCGAAATCGCGGATAGTGACGCCATCTGTTGATACCAAAACTGCCCCTTGGAGCTATTCGATTGGGGAAAAGAGCAGGGGAAAGGAGAAACAAATTGTAGAAGTTGTCGTCGCTGGCATGACAAGATCCGGACGATGTTATGCCCCTGCAGACAATCCAAAAAAGGCTGTAACAGAGACCGAAGTGGAAGAGTTCTGGAGGAAAATGCCAACCAAGGAGTATTCCGTTGTAGAACAAATGAAGAAAACACCGGCTCAAATTTCTTTGCTATCATTGTTGATGACTTCTCCGGACCACGGACGTGCTTTACTGGAAGTACTCAAAGAAGCTTATGTTCCGAGAGAGACCACAGGCGAAAAACTCTCGGCCTTGGTCGGACAGATCTTAGAGGCCCATAAAGTCTCTTTTCATGACAAAGAATTGCCACCTGAGGGTTTGGGCCACAACAAAGCTTTGAACATAACGGTAAAGTGCATGAACAAGTTCATTTCTAAGGTATTGATTGATGGAGGCTCAGCCGTCAATATTTGTCCCGTGGCGACTCTCCGAGCTTTGGGAATTAGCATTGGAAAGATTCGCGAAAGTCATGTGAGAGTTAAAGGCTTTGATGGAGCCTAAAGGAGCGTTATGGGAGAAATGGATTTAACATTGCAAGTAGGACCCGTAGAGTTCGTCGTGGAATTCCAAGTGTTAGACATATCTACCGGTTATAATCTGCTAATGGGGAGACCTTGGATCCATGTGGCGGGTGCAGTTCCTTCTACTCTACACCAGAGCCTGAAGTTTGTCTGGGATCATCATGAGGTCGTGATACACGGAGAAGGAGCAATTCAATATATCCCGAAGGACAAATCCTATGTTGAAAGCGTAGATATATTGGATGGGTCCGTCTTCCACATCGAGAAATCACATGTGCCTCAAAGCTAAAAAGCGAAATTACCGGGTTCTCACAATGGTGGCCCAGGAAATGTTGAAAAATGGCTTTAAGCCCGGTCAAGGCCTGGGGTTGAATTTAGAAGGTAGGGTAGAGCCTGTTCACGTGCTCAGTAAGAATGATACTTTTGGTGTCGGATACGCACTCCACTTAGAAAGAAGTCGTGTCACCAACCTCCGAAAGAACAGAGACACTCCCCTACCAAAGCCTGTTCCACCTCTGAATCAGTCATTTGTCAAAGCATATGATGCTCAGGAGTCAAAGGAAGATGATCTGCATAATCTCGCGGAAGGATTTAAAAGTCTTTTCATTGCAGGAGAAGAAATGGAATGGAAAGGAATTCTAGATGATTAGGCAAAACGCCCAACCATGTGGGACTCAGAACATGGAGATGTTTTAAAAATTGGACTGTGCCCGGCCTCGTTTCTCCGGGAAGCTTGGTAGAAATTATCTTAGTATTTTTTTTTGAAACAATGCGATTCTGATTGAGGCTTGAATCGCATCTATGCATTTTAATGTGTTTTGCCTCCATCTTTTGAAAGCTTAAATGACAAATCCACATTGCTTTTGCTATTTCAAAATTTATTGTGTTTACTAATTTTCTTTTCTCTTTCAGCATGCAAACTAATAAATCTGTCGATAATGTGAATGTGACATGTAATGAAACAAACAAACAAAATCCAAACAACGAACAGGACTTCGAAGAGTATGAGGAAGACTTGCAGCCAGAAGAATTGACCGAGGAATTGGAACATTTTGAGAATAAGCCAAAGTCAAATTTAGATGAAATTGAGGCAGTAAATTTGGGAGATGCGGAATATGTGAAGGAAACAAGAATCAGCGTCCATCTGAGCACCGCACAAAGGAAAGAGCTAACGGATCTTTTGAGGTAATATATCGACGTATTTGCTTGGTCTTATGACGATATGCCAGGGCTAAGCACGGATATTGTTTCTCATAGATTGCCTATTGATCCATCATGCCCTCCAGTGAAACAAAAACCAAGGAAAATCAAGCCTGATTTGAGTTTAAAGGTCAAGGAAGAGGTGTCCAAGCAATTCGATGCAAAGGTCATTCGAGTTACAAGATACCCCACTTGGTTGGCCAACATTGTACCTGTGCCAAAGAAAGATGGAAAGATACGGGTGTGAGTGGATTATCGGGATCTCAACAAGGCAAGCCCGAAGGATGATTTCCCTCTCCTAAATATTCACATACTTATTGATAACTGTGCGAAGCATGAATTGCAGTCATTTGTTGATTGCTTTGCTGGTTACCACCAAATCTTGATGGATGAAGAAGACGCGGAAAAGACAACATTCACTACGCCTTGGGGAGTATACTGTTATCGGGTGATGCCGTTCGGACTCAAAAATGCAGGTGCCACCTACATGAGGGCCATGACTACCATTTTCCATGATATGATCCACAAAGAAATAGAGGTCTACGTGGATGACGTTATTATCAAGTCGCGAAGGACTTCAGATCACATGACAGATCTAGAGAAGTTCTTCGACCGAGGCGGCGATATAACCTGAAATTAAACCACAAAGTGTGCATTTGGTGTCCCTGCTGGGAAGCTGCTAGGTTTCATCGTGAGTAGAAGAGGTATTGAATTGGACCCCTCGAAAGTAAAAGCTATTCAAGACTTGCCTCCTCCAAAGAGTCGAAAAGACGTGATGAGTTTCCTTGGTCGCCTCAATTACATCAGCAGGTTCATAGCACAATCAACAGTGATATGTGAGCCAATATTCAAGCTACTGAAGAAAGACGCTGCTACCAAGTGGACGTCGGATTGCCAGCAAGCTTTTGATAGAATCAAAGAATATTTGTCTAACCCACCTATTTTGGTGCCTCCAGAACCCGGAAGGCCGTTGCTGTTATATCTGTCCGTGTTAGAAAATGCATTTGGATGCGTGCTGGGACAACATGATGAAACAGGAAAGAAGGAGCAAGCTATATACTACCTAAGCAAGAAGTTCACACCTTACGAAGCTCGGTATACTTTCTTTGGAGGCACTTGTTGTGCCTTGACATGGATTGCACAAAGGTTTAGACATTATCTGTCTGCATATACTGCTTATCTCATCTCCAGAATGGACCCACTCAAATACATCTTTCAGAAGCCCATGCCCACTGGGAAGCTAGCAAAGTGGCAAATCTTGCTAAGTGAATTCGATATCGTATATGTTACCCAAAAGGCTATCAAAGGACAAGCACTAGCCGACCATCTTGCTGAAAACCCCGCAGACGAAGAATATATGCCCCTCCGGACTTATTTTCCGGACGATGAGGTATTGTTTGTTGGGGAAGATATTTCTGAAGAATACCCGGGTTGGAGAATGTTCTTCGACGGAGCCGCAAACTTCAAAGGAGTTGGTATCGGAGCAGTTTTGATTTCAGAATCAGGCCAACACTACCCAATCTCGGCGAAGCTCCGATTTCCGTGCACCAACAATATAGCGGAATATGAAGCTTGTATACTCGGACTTAGAATGGCCGTTGATATGAACATTCAAAAATTATTGGTTATAGGTGATTCGGACTTATTGATTCACCAGGTGCAAGGCGAATGGGCCACCAAGAACGTTAAGATACTTCCTTATCTGCATTGCGTGAAAGAATTATGCAAAAGGTTCAGCGAAATAGAATTCAAGCATATCCCACGAACTCAAAATGAGTTCGCTGATGCTCTGGCAACTCTGTCCTCCATGATTCAACATCCGGACAAGAATTACATTGATCCCATCAAGGTGAACTTATCGGATCAGCCGACCTATTGTTCCTATATAGATGAAGAGTTGGATGGGAAGCCCTGGTATCACGACATTAAGAGGTATCTCGAAGCAGGCGAATATCCAGAAAGCATAACCAGCACACAAAATAAGACACTCCGGAGGTTAGCAAACCATTTCTTCCTGAACGGAGAAATCCTTTATCGGAGGACTCCAGATCTAGGTTTGCTAAGATGTGTCGATGCCCGAGAGGCAAGCAGTTTAGTTGAAGAGATACACGGAGGCACGTGCGGGCCTCATATGAATGATTTCACTTTAGCAAGGAAGATTCTAAGAGCGGGGTACTTTTGGATGACCATGGAAACAGATTGCATTCACTTTGTGCAAAAATGCCATCAATGTCAGATTCATGGCGATCTAATCAGGGTACCTCCCAACAAACTCAATGTGACGAGTTCTCCTTGGCCATTCGCAGCTTGGGGCATGGATGTTATTGGCCCTATTGAACCTGCCGCATCAAATGGACACCGATTCATTCTAGTGGCAATTGACTATTTCACAAAGTGGGTAGAAGCATCGTCCCACAAGTCAGTGACAAAGAAAGTGGTAGTTGATTTTGTCCGCAATAACATCATTTGTCGATTTGGAATTCCTGAGTCGATTATAACAGACAATGGAGCCAATCTCAACAGTAATCTGATGAATGAGATATGCGGAAAGTTTAGGATCACTCACCGGAATTCCACTCCATATCGACCTCAGATGAACGGAGCCGTCGAAGTAGCCAACAAGAACATCAAAAGGATACTGCGAAAGATGATTGATAATTACAAGCACTGGCATGAGCATTTGCCCTTTGCACTTTTGGGCTATCGCACTACAATCAGGACTTCTACTGGGGCAACACCGTATCTTTTGGTGTATGGAACAGAAGCGGTGTTACCAGCAGAAGTGGAAATACCATCTTTAAGAATTATCCAAGAAGCTGAGCTGAGCAAAGCAAAATGGATACAGAATCGGTACGAACAATTGATGTTGATTGATGAAAAGCGATTGAACGTTGTCTGCCACGGGCAACTTTATCAAAACAGAATGGCCAAAGCTTTCAACAGGAAAGTAAAACCAAGGACTTTCGAACCGGGGCAATTGGTGCTAAAACGCATATTCCCGCACCAAAATGAAGCTAAAGGAAAATTCGCACCTAACTGGCAAGGGCCTTATATGGTTCACCGGGTGTTGACTGGAGGAGCATTAATTCTAGCTGAAATGGATGGTGAAGTATGGCCAAAAGCTATCAACGCATATGCAGTGAAAAGATACTACATTTAGGATTTTTCTATGTAATGCACTTCTTATATTGTAAAAGTCGCGCTCCCTGGCGAGATACGCAAAGAACCCATGTCGGGTTCCGTTTCTTAGATTGCAAATTTCCCAAAAACATATTTCTTTGTAACCTGAACTACGTTATGACCTGATTCCCTCGGCGGGATACGTAGGCGGCCACATCGGCTTCGGTCCCATTTTAGAAAAAAAAAAACCCTTACAAATCTCCTTTGCTTGTAATGAACTACGTCATGACCTGATTCCCTCATAGGGATACGTAGGCGGCCTAAATCGGCTTCGGTCCCACCATTAGGAAATATTTTCTCCTTTATATCACATATGACAAAATGCACCCATCTGATCACCCTGATAGGACAGGCAAGCAATCTACACAGGATTCGGTTGTCCGTTCAAAAGATCGTCATTCTCACATATCGGAAACTGGGGCATTTTTAAGGGATCACTGCCAGAGGACGCCGATAAACATGGAAAAGCATCGGCAAAATAAGTCTCCAGCCAGAAGAATTTTGGATAAGACGTTTGTTTTGTTTCACTGCGTGTCACTTGCTCGACAGACATTTGTACATATGCATACTTTCTTACAAGCAAATTATTTTCAACAAACATTTTCATTAAAGTTCAACATAATTTTTACTGATATGCATACTTGTTACAAACAAATTGTTTTCAACAAATGTTTTCAGTAATGGCTATCCAATACGGGGAACCAGAGAGGGGCTACAGGTCCGAATCAGCAGGACATACAAGTATCAAGGCCAAAGCTACAAAGTCAACGCGAATCAACTCCCCCTCCCCAAACTCATAAATTTATTTGAGTACAGGTTCTTCAAGTCCAAAACAGCAGGGAAGCTGCAACATTTATGAGCAAATTCGCAAGGGGCCTCCGCATCACAACTCACTACAAGGATCACTTTCCTGTTTGGAGACTGTACAAAGACGTCATGCTGACCTACAGGCTCCCAACCGTGTTATGTCTATGCGAAGGACGGTATTTCGACCTACAGGATCACATTCTCATCCACTCAACTTTCGCATCGCTTATGTCCACACATTAAATATCATGGCATGGCAATAGGGTCACACTTTACATTACGTCAACACGACGACATAAATCAGGCGCCCACCTTCTAATGCGGGTATGCTTTAAATCAGGCGCCCACCTTCTAATGCGGGCGCCCACCTTCTAATGCGGGTATGTTTCAAATCAGGCGCCCACCTTCTAATGCGGGTATGTTTTAAATCAGGCGCCCACCTTCTAATGCGGGTATGTTTAAATCAGGCGCCCACCTTCTAATGCGGGTATGTTTTAAATCAGGCGCCCACCTTCTAATGCGGGTATGTTTTAAATCAGGCGCCCACCTTCTAATGCGGGTATGTTTTAAATCAGGCGCCCACCTTCTAATGCGGGTATGTTTTAAATCAGGCGCCCACCTTCTAATCCGGGTATGTTTTAAATCAGGCGCCCACCTTCTAATGCGGGTATGTTTTAAATCAGGCGCCCACCTTCTAATGCGGGTATGTTTTAAATCAGGCGCCCACCTTCTAATGCGGGTATGTTTTAAATCAGGCGCCCACCTTCTAATGCGGGTATGTTTAAATCAGGCTCCCACCATCTAATGCGGGTATGTTTTAAATCAGGCGCCCACCTTCTAATGCGGGTATGTTTTAAATCAGGCGCCCACCTTCTTATGCGGGTATGTTTAAATCAGGCGCCCACCTTCTAATGCGGGTATGTTTTAAATCAGGCGCCCACCTTCTAATGCGGGTATGTTTTAAATCAGGCGCCCACCTTCTAATGCGGGTATGTTTTAAATCAGGCGCCCACCTTCTAATGCGGGTATGTTTTAAATCAGGAGCCCACCTTCTAATATGGGTATTTAAATTTCAGTCAGGCGCCCACCTCCTAATGCGGGCATTTCAATTTAAGTCAGGCGTCCACCTCCTAATGCGGGCAATTTATGTTTAATCAGGCGCCCACCTCCTAATGCGGGTATTTTATTTTAAATTAGGCGCCCACCTTCTAATGCGGGTACTTTATTTTAAACCGGCGCCCACCAACGGCGTCGTCTGCACAACATTTAAGCAATGACAGCGTATTCAATTTACAAAGTCATATTCTCACATACATATCTTATGCAACAGTTATGCACTAACTTTTATCTTAGCTCTAGTCCACAGGAACTTGAATCGGCAGGAGCTTTCAGCACAACGTGGAACTATATCTTACGGCGAACTGAGGCAATTTGGTCAACGACCTACTTCGAACGTCGATCCGCTCTTTTCCAATAGTTCTATTACATTTGCGACCAGTGTCATCATAACTCGACACTGGGGCAATATTTCTTGAATCTGCACCAACTTTTTCAATAACCTCTCTCCCCTGGGATCCTATTTCTACCCATGCATGCTTAATCTTCCTTCAAGTCCCGTTTATCAGGACAAAATTGGCCACTTAGTCAACTTCTTTGGCCGAAAACTCTTTCATCGTCTCCGGCCAAAGAGGGGCATCTGTTGACACCCAATTTTGTCCCGTCTTTTCCAAATTATTTGCAATTTTAAATATTTTTGACACCTCAAAACAATTTTTATCTATATACATACATGCGTATATATATATTATTATTCTCTTATTATTATTATTATTCACATTTTTACTATCATTTGCATTTCTATCATAATCATAAGTTTTATCCGAAAATTCTATGTTATTTTATTCTCACAAAATTGCGTCGCATTCCCATTTTTAAAACATTAAACATTTACATAAATATTATATTTTTATTACTATCACATCGTTATGTTATTTTTAAATAATTCACGTCTTTTACAAAACAAATATATATTTTAATGTTAAACCCCTTTCATATTTTTTTTTTTAAAACACCCAAAACAATTCCTAACACATTCCATTTTCCCACCCCAATACACTTTCCCACAAACCAAATCCTAAAACCCGACACCCTTTTCTTTCAAGCCCAATCGGCCACCCCATCTTCCAAGCCCAACCCTCCACAACCTTTTATCCCATTTAAACCAAAACCCACAAAATAAAAACCCAACACCCTTAAACCAAAGCCCAAACCAACCGAGCCCAAATTCCCCTTAAAACCCCCACACCCGTCGGCCCAATTAGGCCAACCCGAACCGACCCTCACCCGACCCATTCCCCTCACCCGACCCATTCCCCTCACCCGACCCATTCCCCTTACCCCTTTAAACCAAAACAAAACCCAAAAAATCAAAAAAAAAAGAAACCTAAACCCTACTCTCCCAAATCAGCCGCCACCCTACCCCTACGCCTGACACCACCAGTCGCCACACCGCCGCCTGACACCACCAATCTACCCCATCACCTTTCTGCAACACATGCCCCAAGAACACGCCTAAAAATCAAATTTTTTGTTCCCCCTTTATTTGGAAATTTGAATTCGTTTTAAGGGGGTATGAGGGGGGGGTTGAATGTTGAGAGGAGTATCTATAAAAACCCTTCCTTGCTCACTGATTTCAGAGGTCAGATTCGGAAATTTTCGGGTCGTTTTAGGTCCGAAATTTAAGAAAATCCGAAATCTTTGTTTGTTCTTGCATGTGTTCTTCAACTTAAAGATTCCAATTTTTTTTTTGTGTTGAAGAATCTGGATTTTTAGCTATTTTTTTCACTGTTTTTGGGTCCAAATCGGGTCGGGTCACTGCCGGGTCGGGTCGGGTCATTCCGGGTCGGTTCAAACATTCGAAAATCAGAAAACAGAGTCCTATTCCCAGAAAAATCAGAATTCAAAAAAATTTACAAAAAAAAAAATCAGAATTCTAACATTTCCGAGCGGATTCGACGATTCAAAACACGCCTCGGTTCGCTACCCGGAAAAGGTTAGACTCGTTCCAATTCTTCTATATTTATTGATTGTGTTGTTTATGCTTGATTTAGTATGATATTTTGCTAAGTAATGTAGTCTTGATTAATTAATATGATAATGAGACGATTTTGCTTATATAATTGTATTTATGTTGTTGGGATATTTTTGATTTGGAGTTGATACGTGATAGATGATATTGCCTCGATGTTTTGGTTAACTAATTATTGTCATTAGCTTTAGTAAGGTATCTTGGGTTCATTGTTAAATGCAATACGGATAATGTAAGATTAATATGTGTTTGGAAGAGCTATGGCTTGATTAAATACTCTTAGGACACCTAGCGAATTGTTGATATTCAAATTATTGTATGTTGTGTAAGTTGTTAGTTTGGTGGCTGCCTAATAAATCAAAAAACGAGCATACTTTAATTGATTAAAAAGGCAATATTTACATGTCATATTCTAGATTAATATGTGCAATTTCAAAAGGAATATATTACCCGTGTTTAATATAATAGTATGTGCGATTGGTTTAAGTTTATGAATGTTATGTTTCTTTAAAGATTAAGATTAGTCCAACGGAATTTATTATGTATGTATACATAATTTGTATATTGGTCTTCCTTGCCTCTTTTATTCTTGTTTAAATTTAGAACCGGTTGTGTTAGCATATATTCTTTCTTCAGCTACTTTAACGTGCCAAAATCTGAAAAATGTCTTAAGGATATGTAGAAATAATGCCATGAATACTCGTTCCTATGTACATTTAATGTTGTATACTTCGTGTATGTATATATATATATATTAGGAATATTCATGTGTTGATATTTTCGTTCCGTCTACTAATCTTTTTTTTTTCTTTCTTCTTTTTTACTTTTACATGAAATGCATCGGGAGTAACGAAGAGTCTCGTTATGAGACTCATCATGACTTCGTCCAAAGTGAAGAACCACATCTGTGTTCATTGCATCCTCCGGCCTCGGAAATTCAAAACAAATAGGATGCTGATGATATCGTCATCCGTCCTAGCCGCTCGCTTCTATTTATTGTTAAATTCGTCTTTCATTATTATTTGGGTTGTAATAATTAATTAATTATGCATCGTCATTAGAATGCTTAAAATAATTAGGCCGCGAATAGAAGAATGAATAGGATAGTCTAACTGCCGTTAGTTTATTTCTTAGGCTCATTTGAATTGGAGACCATCGCTAGCTTTATTTGTTTAGGGTCGTCTTGTATGTTCCAAACTTAGCCTCTAGTTACTTTGCTCTATTTTTTTGGGGTTTGTTATGCATGCTTTAATATCTTTTAAAATAATTTGGCTATCTATTATTCACTTTCTTTAAAAAAAAAAAAATAATAATAATAATAAGGTTTGCATTTTATCCGATTTGCAACATTGAAAGATTTTCATAGAATTTACTTTTATTATCACCTAATACATATTTTTGTAAACGAATGAACTTTATATCTATTTGTTATGTATAGTGTCTTATGAAATGCATGCTTTTCTCAACTCTATATGTATTTTTTTATAAATAATGCTTTACAAATGCATGCTTTCCTGTATTCTAAAAAATAAATGCATGCCTTCTCCAAAATCAACTTCACACATATATATACAAAATGCATACTTCATGGGTATAATGTATACCTTTCATCAAAATCAATTCATATGTGTATGTGCTTTTATTCTACATACATCTCATAAGTCATGTCTCATAAATGCATTTGTTTTTTATCCCATATATATTTTATAAGTTATGCAATACATACTTTGCTAACAAACTCATTTTATATTTCTTTTTTTAGGTATCTTTTAAATAAATTATGTGCAATATCCTTTCCTCAAAACTTAAAAAAAAAAAAACATGCATTTTTCTAGTAATAATTAACCTGAGTTTGACCGGATAACTGCAAGTTAGCGGATCTTAAAGGATGCCTAACCCCTTCCCTTTAGGATAATAAAGAACCCTTACCTAGAATCTCACTAGTTTCGCAGACCTTAAAATTGGAGTTACAGTGCAGCATTTAGTTTAATATTTAGGTGTCCTAATTCACCGTAAAAAATAATTAGGTGGCGACTCCTCAATTCATTTACCCAGGAATCACCGAATACGTCTGTGCTCCGCTTTGACCCGAGCAGGTCAAAAGTCGGCGCGACAGTTCTTTTCCCAATAAACGAGCTTACGAATACAATCTGGAAATAGCTAAGGGAGTACAACAACACGTGCAAGAAACACTAGGCGAGGGCCTTGTCCAAAATGACTTTAGGCCGTATACGGTGCACGACTTGTTGGTGCCAAAAGAACATGAGAAGTGGCACACTTGTATTACCATCTAAGCTATCGGCAACATCATGAAAGGCAAGCTTTATTTTCTGAGGCTGAAAATTTATTTTGAGGGATAAAATAGAGCCAAGTGGTTCTACAAGATAGACTCGAGGAGAGGATATCATCTGAGGGGAACCCGAGAAGAAGATGCATGGAAAATGACCCTCGAGGTCGAGTTTGGTTTGAGCAAATGGTTTGTAATGCCGTTTGGATGGTGTGACGCCCTAAAATTTTTCTTACACAAGGTATCATTTCCATCCTTGGGACACTTGACATCATCCAAGGACACTTGTGATAACCAACCCGAGATGGAGTATATATGAAGTTGGTCCGAGTCTACGGGAAGCGTCATCGAAAAAAGTTTTCTTGGCACACCTTTTTTTCCTCATCACTTCATTGGGGAGTGTTGTAAACTTACTGCCCCTATAACCGAACTAATGAGAAGGGATGAGTGTCAATGGCTCCAAGGAACAACAAGAGTCTTTGAGACCTTGAAGGAAAATAATTGTGAAGCCCGGTTCCAACCATGCCAAGCCGTGAAAAGCCATTGGACATCAAACACGAAGCTAGAGTAGGTGCCATCTTTTGCCCTAGCACAAACTTGAATGGTGCACCATGACATTCTTTAACCCATGGCAAGACGATATGTCTTATGGGCTCCGTAATCCAATATGAGCATTATGTGAAGTCAAAACCATTTATCTTGTATTCAGGATCCCTATTTGGCCAGTTTCGAAGAAGGAGCCTACAAGATAAAACTTCCGAACTTATATAATGGTGGGAATGTTAGATCAACACATGTTGTTGAAATATTATTACCACATTTAGGCGATGAGAATTCGAGGATGAATTCTTTTGAAGAATGGGAGTATGATGTAAAAATCCCCGTGAGCTCAAGGTTCCAATTTGCTCCTCGAAGTGATAAGCTCGGAGTTCCAAAGATGTTTGATCATCCGATGATAATGCGCTTAAAATGGCATGGAATATGGAGTGAGATTGAAGATTGGACTTGAATATCTAAGAAGAAAGTTTTTATTCGGCCTTTGTATGTAGGTCTCGGCGGAAGACCATCTTTGTTTTTCTTTTAGCTTGTCTTTATTTCTTATCTTAGCTTTTAGTTTTTCTCAGAACACATTTAATGAGCCATGTAATAGGAAGGAATGACTAAACCATGTAATAAGTTGACTAGACCAAAAAGTCTTCCAAGAGGATGACTAAGCCGAGAGGTTAAGGACAAGTTGGCAAGGACAAAAATGGTCTAGAAGATAAGGTTTCCAAGAAGGCAATTCATGAACCAACTAGCTCATGAATTTGACTACTTGAAGACATCAATATCGTCCAAGGGGAAAGTCAAGAGGTGGCCAAATGATTTATAAAAACAAGTATAATGAATGGAAGCTTCCAACCACATTCCAAGAAGATGACAGCCTTGAGAAGCCAAATCCATCCACTCTTCTACTTGAATGCCACAAAGAGGTGTGAAGGAGTTTTAGTTCATCCTTGTCTCCAAGAAAAGCCAAACCCTTTCCCATTATTCACACCAAGGCCGAGAACACCGTTGGACACCAAGAAAACCCAAACCTTTCCCATTTGTCCCCACTTAGCTGAAATGTTCAAGCTAGAGTTTGTGTCCTTTAGTTTGTCTTCTTGAATGGTACATCTACTACTATAAATAGGACCCTTAGGACATTGTAAATATTCAAAGTTGATTGATATATAAAAGTGAGTTTTCCTCCAAAGCTATGGTATTCAATTTGTGTGTTGTATACATTAGTTGGTCCTTGTGTGGGCCTTTGGTTCTTGTGTGAGCCCAACCCCTTAGTGTAAGTTGAAGCTAGGACTATGTGACCTAGTTAAACCCAAGCTAAGGTTTCCCTTCAGTGTAAGTCTTGGTTAGGACTGTGTGACCTAATCAAAATTCAAGCTTAAGGAACCCCCTTGGTTTCAAGTGAACGTTGGAACTTGTGTGATCTAACTTATCCTAAGACTTGGGTTTATCTTTAAGGTTTCCGACCATCCTTACTTGGCTTGTTCATGAGCTTGTTCTTAGCAACCCGGGCTTGACCTTGTTATATTGGCCACCTTCGTCTTGGTGTCGACCCGGGCAGTGAAACCCCCGTGTCTCTATCCTTGACATATCATCCGCATTCCATTAAAACCACCACAACCAAACACTTAACCAAAATCGAACCAACAACACTTGGTGTGTACTAGGACTTACACCTCACATTCCGTGTTCATCCCTCGTCCAAATAACTTCAATCCTTTCACCACCACATCCCAAAACACTTTCTTAATATCCACTACAAAGGCCTCCAACAGAAATCCCACAAATACAACCGTCCAATCCCGACAACACCAAACTGTCCGCATAACACACCTTACCGACAACCTCACTGTTTCAGTTCTGTTACGTCACCTTGACACCACCAAACAACCAAGTCCCAAACATCATCCTGACCCTCAACATATCTGTAACCGCTCCACAAAATGCCTAAGTCCATTTCCAAGTACAACTAACTGCAACAGCCACCAAACACCACCCTATCCGGCCAATTCGAGAACCCGAGAACCCCATCTTTGGAATCCAATTTTGGGTCAACCCGAATATAACCAAGACCCGACCCACTTACCCACCAACACCCCCTCCTTACTTGCATCACCACAAGTTATGTAGTACCTTTTATACCTCGCATCAAAGTGAACCCTAACAGATGGCGACTCCACTGGAGATTTCAAATAGGTTCTAACCATAAGGGTTCCGATAATAAATTTAGTTTGCTTATTTGTAAACGTGTTTATTTTATTGTATACATAACTATCATAACATGCATATCATTTTCCGATAAATGGTTCACATACACACTCACATCAGTGCACAAAGATGATTATGCGGTTTCACAATCATCCTACAGTAAAAAACAAAAATACATTTTTGGAACTTGTTGAAGACGTAGTTGGTTCGTTATCGTCCAACAGTCAACAACGATTCACCTGAGCGGTCGACTCAGGTCACAAGTCATTTGAAAAGCCCACTCTAGTCAACATAAGGTAGAGCGAAGCCAAATCCCGATTACTTAGCGCATACTGACCTAGGAGGGCTTGAACATTTGAGACGTGTTTAAATCCCATTAGAAGACTACTCTTCTTGTCCATACGATCTTTGACCCAAAGATACCGCATCAAATTATGGATAATTAAGAACATGACTTTGCGCCTTAAACCACTGTCCAGGTGGTGGGGGATTAACTCTGCTCTTTTGTGTAAATGCTACCAACCTCTGATTTGACATGGTCCTCGAAGCACCCGCGATGTTGAAGTTATGATGGGTCAGGTTAAATACCAAGCAGCAAAAGAAAGTCACTAGTTGTTTAGGACATTTAACCTCTCTTATGTTCATGAATGGTTGTAAAACACTCATCGAAGTATTGACCAAATTTTTGGATAATGATAGAATGCTATTCATATTTGGGGAGATAGAAATGACCCCAACTTTGGAAAAAAATTCGGCATTGTATAGACAGTAGGAGACGGTTGTTCCATTCTCAAATGTACATTCCGGCATCTCAGATTTTTTCTTCTTCGTAATCAGTCACATACCATCCCTTTTTCCCCACTTGGGGTACTTCTTGTTTCCTCCTGAACTGTCTCAAGATCCGGGCTAATGCATAAAGGCAGACTCCTCGGATACCCATGAGTAGTAGAAACATGCATTTTCTTCCTCTGACCACAACCCATTCTGAAATGAAATCTGAGAACTTCCATTGTATATTCTCTTCCCTGAGCCTCGAAAAAAGGATGGACCATTCTTTTTTGGTTCTGTGACTAAAATTATGGCAATGATCCTCAAGGTCAACTTTTCTACTCTGATTGTATAGGAATGGAGGTCCCTCGAATTTTTGTAGATGCTTTAAGATTCACTATTGTAGAAAAAGGTTGCACCCTTGGAAATACCTAACTTGGTTTATGAATCGACCTAATACTCGATACATATCTGCAAGAATGATGGGGACTAGGTCAAAATATTTGGTTCTCCATTTGTGGTTATGCCGTAGAAAATGGAATGGGTGACTAAGATGACTCGGGTATCAATGGCAGATGTATGTTTTGGGGAAATATCATGAGCACTAACAGGCAAATAGTGAAGGTTAAGGGTCGGGCGACTTCCAAGTCATGGTAAAGAATCCAAAAGAGTATCCTATGAATCCCCCTTTGGCTCCAACATAACAGTATACATCCCGGAATGCTACTGATGGTCTAGAGATCCAATGAGCATGGGCTAAGGAAAGCATTTTCATAGTTTTAGCTGGGGTGGGTTTGTTTGGGGCTAGAAGATTATGGTTGGGCTTTTTTTATTCTTCTCATACAAGTGGGGCCGAGTTCTTTCGTTGAGGATATGTTTCACCTAAGATGCAACAAAGACTACAAGGAATGGTTGAGAGCAGATTTCCAAGCTACCGTCACACAAGGAATTAACCGCTACCATCATGTCTAAGATATATAGTTCTAAGTTGATAGTAAAGCTTGTTTGATTCAGAGTCAAGCTGATGACAGAGATGACAAGTATTTCAAAAAGATAGAGCGTGATAAGGCCATTATATCTAGTATAGACCAAGGTTGGAGATTGTACACTAGTGTTTGAGGGTCCTCGATGATAGGATAAGACATCGCAGTTGCCATTCAGAGAGAGAGGGTCCATGCTAACTGTTTTGCTGACATCGACCCATCTTTGGATCCAGACCACCTTTGGAAGGGCCAAAAAATCTTGGACAGACAGAGAATCGCCATCAGCCAATGGAGGACATTTTTGTTGATTTATGCTTTTCAGTCATCTTTTGTAACCCGTCGGGAAATATTATTATTAATGAAAATCTATGATTATGAGGGCAATGGTTTGATTTGAAAATTTGCGCAATCATGTTCAAACGACTAGAAAGACCTTGGTGTAAAAAGTTCTCAGGAAAGTGTGTAGCTTTATAATAAAATTATGTGATTTTGTGCAAAATACATGCTTATGTGCTTTCACGTATTTGTTTCACATATTAATTGATTCGACGTTCCGGGAACCACCCTGAAAAGAAATACACTTGTGTGCCTCAGAGTACCAAAGCTCCACCTCCCCAAAATATATCTTACTTACCTAACCTAGTTGTTTCTCCCAAAGGTTGACTTTGCTATGATGGACGTCTGACACAACTCAAGTACCAACAATCCCTTCGTCAATTTGAGTAGTGGAGATGAGAGAGAGGATTTGCTAAGGGAAAAGATTGTCAGCGCAAAAAGAAATATTAATTTGGTGAAGTCCATGATCAAGGAAGCTAACCACATTCTGGATCTAGTAGGAAATCCTCCTGAGGGGTGTACTTCGGCTAAATACTACAACAATAACCTCCCAAACGAGGTTAAAGGGATGGTGAAAAATTGCATACCCTTTTTGGGAAATCTTGGAACTTCTGAGACTGAGACACCAAAAGAGAAATCTGAGAGCTGTCCATCCAGAAAGACAACTACATCAGCCTCTGCCTCTATTCCAGAAAACAGCAAAATTCTGTTGACACCAGTCCGAGCATCTTCCCCAATATGGTGGGCAATCGCCCTCAGAGCCTATGCTTGCCCTTTCTAGGTCACCCCAATACCCGTACAATGTTTAGAATTCTACGAGATTATGAGGGACATGGGGACCACATATCCCATCGATGAAAGACTCCCGTCATGCTCTCCAATCTATGCCTATAAGAGATGTATATTCCATATGAACCAACCTAGACACATTGCTGATGAATGCATAGCCCTCAGGAAAATGGTAGTGAAGATGATTGAAAATGCAGCAATCAGTCACAAGTGGGGACTGCACTTATTCCTAGTACATAAATCGATCAGTCCACTAGAAGGCATCACTCTCAACATCCAACTCTGGTCATATGATTTCACCATTTTCAAAGATTCATATACCAGTATCTTTCATAAACTGGTCAGCACTAAGAAGATCCACCCCACAGGGACCGGTTGGAAACTTTCGCCCAACAAGAAAATAAGTTGCTTATTTCACTCGGGAGCACCGGGGCACGACATTGAAGAATGTGAAGCTTTTAAGTTTGAGCTCGAATATTTGGTCAATAACGAGGAGATCTGGGTGGTTATCCCTCCATGCTACTAAAGAGTAAGGGCCAATGGCCGGATGAACAATTGTAAGGGTGACAACCCACCATCACATCGAGGAGAAGACATTTTTTGGGTAAATTTAGGCACCCCCTGTGAATCAAATATTATCCCTTCCCTTTTATATGTAAAAGAAATTACATAGGAAGCCCTTATAGGGCCTAGTCTGGAATTTTATGTAATAATCTGCTGAGGAGGATATTTATCTTAATGTAAACCAAATTACAGAAGCACGTGACTTTCTATGGCGGGATACATAGGCAGTCTATGTAAGACTTGATCATATTATATAAGTATATATTCCCACCCTCGTTAGAGAAACTGAGTCCAGCTGGCGGGCCAATCATCAGTGTTGTCATGTAAAGCAAGTTAACCAAAAATCCTCCAATCAAAACTACTGAAAAAATGTAAAACACCCAAACGCCTGAAATAGAAAATCAACCGAATATAGGTATCCTAATGTGTGAATTTGTGTGCTTATTTGCAAATTATGTGTGATTATTTTTCATTTTTTGATTATTATTAACTAAGGTATTGACGTTATGTACTTTTGAGTTTTTCTTTTCTTAAAAAAGAGGTTGGTTCATGCTGTGTGACACTGGCGTACTTCACAAGGTCTAAAGTTGAAATAGCATCCATGTCTGAACAAAACAAAGGAAAAGAAAAAATGACTGATACACTGGAGGATGAAAGAAACAAAAACGAACTTGTTATCAGGAACTCAGAATCTCCTGACCCATAAAACGCGGCGCATCACGAAGACGTTATCAATATCTTGTTCGAAAAGGTCAATGGCCTCAAGGAAAAGAGCACACAAATGGAGAAGGCCCAAGATGCTAGAGAAACTCCACTCGAAGAGAGAAGGCCTCCACCGCCTTTTCCATCTCTATTCTCTCCAATGCCTGAGCATTTCTCTGCCAGAACTAGTCCCTCCACTCACAATCCATCCACCTCTAACCCGCACCATAATGGTACTTTTTACCATTGTCTGCCACCCACCAACGCCACTCAAACGCCCAAAAATACTTACTCTATCCCTTTCTACCAAGCTCTACTACCCACTAGCCCACTATGCACCAAAACACTACTACCAATTCTCCCCGAAATAACTCCATATGCCTAACTGTGTCATTCCATATAACCGTTTCTCAAAACCACCTTTCCCTATACCATGCTGAACTCAATCACTATGAAGAGATAGAAATGGCTTAGAAAGGTAAACAAAGTAAGCTCGAGGAAAAGGTAGTACTGAAGATAGTCCATAAGGTGGGACAAATAAAGAAAGAGATGGATGCACACTCTCTGTGTACCTCTCGAAAGGTTACCGAATTAATCTATGATAATATTTACATACATCCAGAACTAGATCTACCCGAGGGCTATAAAGTGCCCAAGTTTTAGATGTTCAATAGGTCGGGAAAACCTAAAAGCTCACCTATGGTCTTCCTATGACCAATTGGTGGAAGTCCAAAATAATCCCGCTCTGATAATGAGGTTGTTCAGCCAAAGTCTGACTGGAGAGGTCTCGGAATGGTTCGCTGCATAGGACATGCGTCAATAGATTAATTGGGAAGACATGGCTGAATTCTTCATGGAGAGATTCCACTTCATCGTCCAGACCATGCTGACTGATACTTCTTAGAAAAAATCAAGCAAACATCCATGGAGAACTACTGTGAATATGGAAGTAGGTGGAGTGTTATAGCCGCTCGGGTACAACCACCTATGAAGGAAGAAAAATTGGTTTTCATCTTTATCCGGTCCCAAGAAGTAGGTTTCTATGATAGACTGCTCTATATGGCGCGCGGACATTCTCAAAACTAGTCAAAATAGGAGAAACAATAGAAGACTACCTCAAGTTCGAGAAAATCAACAGCCTGACCAATAAAGGTTCCTTGCTAAATGCCGCAGGGATTCTTCAAAAAATGAAAGAGGATGTGGCGAATATATCCCACACACCCAGCCCCAAACCGAAGAAGCAGAAAGAACCCCGCTCACCCATAGAACTATATCAATCACCTCTCATAAACAACTACTTAACCACACCATACAGCCCAGTCCCCGTCTAGTATGCTCAACCAAATTAACAAGCACCATCACCTCCAATTTTCCAAAGCCCACCAGCTAACATCCAAATATCCTCCCATCCTTCCAAACTCCACAACTAAATTATCAAGCAACAACACCCGCTCCCAAGCCCTATAAAATGCTGAGCTCCAAATCCAAATTACAAAAACTAGCCACCTCCCACCACATATAATTCACCTAGTCTATTGATTGAAAAAAATTGTTCTTGACATTCACACCTCTACTTGAAACACGCACTCATTTATTTGAAAGACCAAGTAGCACCGGTATGATTTAAATAGAACCACCAAAACCTATTGACCCTGGAAACCATTTCTTTCGGGCTGACTAGACTTGCACCTATCATTCTTGTGGGTTCAGAAACAGTACTGGATACTGCATTAACCTAAAGCACAAAATTCAAGACATGATTGATAGAAGTGAAATCACCCTACATACAACTGCTCCAAATGTAAACAAAAATCCATTGCCTAATCATGGCGGTTCTACTATAGATATGAATGGAAGGGAAGAAGACTGGGTAGTCTGTACACCTCTGAGACCAGCACCTGTGGAAGCCTTCGAGCAAATAGTGGTGCCTCTAATTTTACAGGAAAGCCTCAGGTTCAATGTGCTAATTCTCACACCCATTGTAGTGCATGTAGCTCAAAATGTTATGATACCACCCAAAAAGAATTCAGTGTCGAGGTTGCTGTTCCCACGGCATGACTAGGTCAGGATGATGTTACATTATGAAGAACTAGCCCAAAGGGGTCCTTAGAAGGAGCCGAAGTCCAAGGAGGCCAATCACAGAGGGTAAGGCCAAAGATTTCTGGCGAATGATGCAACCCAAGGAGTATTATCGTCAAATATCTAAAAAATACATTGACCCAGATATTAGTGCTAGCACTACTACTGAGATCCTCCCAGCATAGCCTGGAACTGATAAAAGTATTGGATGAAGTGCATGTTCTTACAAGCACGAGCAGTGAAAGCTTGGCTAGTATAGTGGCCCACGTCATGGTATACCATCAGATATTTTCACTTACGAAGAGTTACCCAAAGAAGGAACGATGCACAACAATGCACTATTTATCAGTATAAAATTCAGAGAAAAATCGTAGCACGTGTTATCGTGGACAACGGGGCCAACCTCAATATTTTCCCCAAATCCACACCAAAATAGCTAGGCTACAATGTTGGGAAAATATGAAAAAGTTGTACAAACGTAAGAGCATTTGATGGAGCTCAACATGACCCAGTTGGAGTAATGGACTTTTGCATCAAAATGTAGCCCGCTGAATAACCACTGAGCTCTAAGTCATGTATATTATTGCTAATTACAACTTATTGCCAGGGAGACCTTAGATCCACGCGGCCAGAACCGTGCCATCGTTGCTACATCGGTCTTTGAAATTTGTATGGGAAGGACATGAAGTTGTAATACACGGGGAAGGAAACATTCATAATTACCCCAACAACTCTATCACCGTGATTGAAGAATCCCCTAAGGGCACTAACTTTCATGAGGTAGAGCTGGTAGGAGCCGCATATGAAGAAATTGTCTCACAAGTTCCTATGCCGGATGTGCACAAAATGATTGCGTATACTATACTACAAAATGGTTTCGAACCAGGAAGGGTTCTCAGGAAGAATCTGCATGGCATAACAGAGCTAGCCTCGATTCCTGAGATTAGTTCCACTATGATATTGGGTATGTCCCCAGCTTTGAAGAAGCTTCTGAAGTAGACAAAAAGAAGAAGGGTTCTCCAAAGCTGCGTAAGCCAATTGTGATTCTATACTAGTCATTCCCAGTCAGGATGCCGATGCAAAATGAAGAAGATGTTGAGGAAGGGATAGAGATGATGTTCCAAGAAGAAGAATGTCTCGTGGTCCTGGAGGAGCGCACTGAAGCTCCCACCATTCGCAATGCTAATTTTGGAGACCAACTCTCCATTGGAACTCTACCCGCTCTTGGATACTCGGTAGAGATGATGAAATTTTTAAAAGATTTTCTAAAAATTGGTGTAGTTCAGTCGAGGCCCGAATACTCGCCTTTTACTGATTTTCCTCGTGATGTTTGTCAAAAAGATAAAAATGACTCGATGTTGATCCGAGTCAGGACAATAGTAATAAAGCCTCAGTTTATCCAAAATATATTTTTCAGTCTTTTTTAACTTTGAATTACTAATCATGATTTGCCTTAATTTTCAGTATTAACAATAAACCAACTGTTAATGTCATGATGTGTTGCGAAATGGGTGAGTCAAGTAATTTAAAAGAAGAATACAAAGAATATTATGAGGAAACAATGTTACCAGAAGGTCTTGTTGAAGAAATGGAATACCTAAAAAATGAACAGAAACCTAATCTAGATGAGACCGAAGTAATCAACTTGGGATACGATGGGTGAGTTAAAGAGACAATAATCAGTGCGCAGCTGGAGACACCTCAGAAAGAAGAATCAATTGGTTCTGAATCAATTGGTCTGTTGAAAGAGTATGTGGACATCAATGCTTGGTCATACATCGATATGCCCGAACTGAGCACTAACATAGTAGCACATGAACTACCAATCAATCCAGGTTTTTTTTCCAGTTAAGTAGTAAATCATACAACTCAAACCTGATCTGAGCATGTGAATCAAAGATGAAATTTAAAAGCAAATCAAATCAGGAGTAGTGGAGGTAACCACGTACCCTACGTGGTTGTCCAACATTGTGCTAGTATTGAAAAAGGATGTGAAGATTCGAATCTATGTGAATTACAGACACCTCAACAAAGCCAGTCCTAAGGATAACTTCCCACTCCCAAACATTCATATCCTCATTGATAACTACGCCTAACATGAAATATAGTCATTCATCAATTGTTTGACCGAATATCATCAGACTTTGATAGAAAAAGATGATGCAGAAAAGACAACTTTCATTACATCGGGGAGTCTATCACTATCGAGTAATGTCATTTGGTCTCAAGAACGCTGACACTACTTACATGAGAGCTATGACCATATTCTTGCATGACATGATTCATAAGGAAATTGAAATATATTTTGACAATGTAATCATCAAGTCCAAAAAAGTACGAATCATATCACACACTTGCAGAAGTTCTTCGACAGACTCTGAAAATATAATTTGAAATTGTACCCGGCCAAATGTGCATTTGGGGTACTCGCCAGAAAATTACTCGGGTTCATAGTCAGCCAGAGGGGCATATAGATAGACCATAAAAATCAAGGCCATACAAGATTTTCCCCCTCCTAAGACCAAGAACGAGGTCATGAGTTTCCTGTGAAGGTTGAATTACATTGGTCACTTCATAGCTCAATTCATAGTGATTGTTGAGGCCATACTCAAGATGGCGAAGAAAGACGTGCAGACAGAAGTTCTATCACTAGCTAGATGAAAGGGAAATGGTGAGGCCAGCAGCAAACAACTCAGAGCTAAAGATTATCTAATAAAGGTGAGGAGAGAGTTATATTTGAAATGGGAGAAATCTAGATAAATGAGACTAAATCTTGCCAAAGTTGAGTCTGATCTAGAAAGCGCAAACTATTGGACGCAATCCTCGCAATTGCTTTCAAATCTCACCAGTCAGACAAATAACATTACCACTAGTCTAAGGTATGATAGGATTTCTAAGGAGGAATATGATAAAGAAGATTTGTTCACACTATGTGTAAGGATTGGTCATATCATGATTGTGTGCCCAAAGAATCTAAATCATAAGGAAAAATGTCTGAGAAAGGGTAATCCAAACACTAAACCTGCAAATAAAAAGGGAACAAGTGCTGAAAATAGGTTCACAAGCACAGTGACAGGATGGACAAAGAAATAATTAATCTATCCAATTATGCTAGAAAAGGGACCCAACCTAACTTTTATCCCCAAAACTAATCTCTGATTGTTTTGTAGGAAAGACTGACAAAAGCAAGCAACACAATGTTATTAACAACACTTGGTCATTACAACTAAAGCTAGATGAAACTCTATCTACTCTTAGATCTGGAAAGGAAGGAATCTACAATGGCAAGGGAAATGTATACTGAAATATCTGTCACCGCTAAGAATTTTGACAAGAAGGGGAAATCGGCTGTGAGAAAAATAGAACAAATATTAGAACATCTGGGATTTCATTAGTATTTCTCTACAATTGGTTAGAATATGTTCATGTCATGTAATAAATGCTTAAATTGAATAAATACTTTTGTCTTATGAAATTGTGAGAAAAATTGAGAAAGTGGCTTACAAGTTGACGTTACCATCTGAGATAGTTGTGGTGCATCATGTGTTTCAACTTTCGATGTTGAGGTTTTATAAACCTTATCCTTCTCATATCTTGACTCATGAAGAAATTGAATTAATGAGGGGTTGTCTTATGAAGAAGTACATGTGCAAATCTTAGATCGACAAGTTAGGACGTTTAGAATGAAAAATATAGCTTCGGTTAATATCCTGTGGTGAAACAATATTACCAAAGAAATGACTTGAGAAGTAGAGGAGGACATGGAGAAGATATACCCTTACTTGTTCCCCATTCTAGGTATGTGTTGAACGTTATGGTTATCAAATTCATGAAATAGTATAGACAAAAGGTGTGAATCTCTTATTTCATGCTTAGGCTTGCTTCGTGTGGTTGTGTGACTACCTGTAATGACCAAATAGTTATTGTTAGGGTGTTAGCATAGTTTTTTATGGTATAGCTACTCTAACAAAAGTCTTGAAAACTTGAGGTGTGGGGAAAATCTTAGGCCATAACTCTCATTCAAAGATGAATGATCTTGAGAGGGGGATAATGTAACACTCCGTAAACCCGACTTAGGTGTCAATGTGTTAAATGAATATTAATATGACATTTTATCCATAAAAAATCCTACAGGGATGAGTTTGCATGGAAATATTATTTTAATATCAAGAAGAAAAGTGAGGTGCATAAGATTCGATAAAATCAACTAAGTTTAAGATAGGTCTAACTTGCATCCAATTTATATGAAAATCCACTAGGAACTTGATAAAATTTAAAACAAAAAGGTTGTATCCCTTGGATATACCTTTCCAACCATATATGTACCAACTCGATTGGAGATATGTGTTAAGAGTAATGCCCATTGTACCGAAGGCTAATGGTAGTTGTGACACCCTTGCGTCACAGAAGTGGCGCATCAATTTCCTGCCTATAACTGATTTTTGGCCTTGTGCGATGGGTCTGCGATGCAAGTCCATCACATGGGTAGTTTACTGCAATGGGCATGCAATGCAAGGCCATCACAACTGCATTTTTCTGGTTATGAACTTTATATGTTTCTAACTTCATCAAAACCCTTCCCCATTTTGTTTTGGATGCCATTTTGAGAGAAAAGAACCCTAAGGCTTACCAAAAACATTTAGGTAAGTTCTTAATCAATCTCTATCATTACTACATCAATCTAATATCAAGTTAACACTAGTTCATCTTTTAAAATCATAGATTCATGAAAACCAAAGAAAGAGAAATTGAAGGAGACTTTGGGAAATCTCTTAAAGGTATGATCTTTTATCTTTTTTTGATGTTATTTAAAGGATTTAGACTTGGGTAGGGTATTAGTTGCAATGAGAATCCATGAGACATTCATGGGATTTCAAGAACACATTTTAGGAATAAAAGCCTTAGTTGTTATGATAAGGGTGGGAACTCTTAAGAATTTAATTAAAGTCCTGAACTTTATCATTAATAATCGTTATAGAACAATTGTTGAACCTGGATGAATATGTTTACTAGCTTTTAGTGGAACTTAAGGTATGCCTACATTTTAAAAACATTTTGATATATATACATATGCATTAAAAACATCATTTGAAACATGTCTACTCTTAAGAATGTTTTGATAGCATTATTTGTTATCAGAATCCTCTTTTGACTGTTCTACATGTTAAAACCTAAGTTGGTGGTTGTTCCTTTCTGAACTTATTTTCAAACTAAAGATGATATTTGAACAAGGTCATTCGTGGGTAGGTTCAAGCCCGCATCGAACCTCAGACGAATTTTACTATAATTGAAACGTGTATTTCCCATATATGGATGAGTGTACCTATTTTTGAAAGATTGGAACTTTACATATGTTTTGTTCTTTAAATGAGTTTTCTTGAACTATAATTGTAACAACCCATTTGGTCGTTCAACCCTTTTTGGAATTACAGTATCTAAAGTTCCCTTTCCATGACCTTTATTTTGGTATTTTTAGCTTGTCGGTTCCATTAGGTCCAGAATGTCATTTATGAATTAGTCGAGTCCTTGATTCAGGTCTCGAGGCATTCGTGTGGAATTTTGGTACTTATTTGGCTATTTTTGAAATATGAGAAAGTTAGATGGTTTTTGGGGAAAAATGTGTTATAATGATGTCAGATTGGTGTTTTTAGTGCGCGAGCAAGTCAATAGCATCGAATATATACAGTTATCATGTTTGGTTTGTGTTCGGGGAACCCGTGATGAGTTTCGGATGTCAAATCCATGTTCGGATAACACTAGAAAAATCTAGTGTTTAGCTACTTTCGTGATCGCATTCAGTAATCAAAGTCTTGCTTTAGTATTGCGTGAGTGGATTCTGTGACCACATGTATGTGAATTTGGGTCAAGGTGAGTTGCGGTGCTTCGCATTCACAGGCGGGACCTCGCCATTGCAAAGTTTTCTGGATGGGCCAGTCAATCTTATGCTTCGCGATCGCGGTCTTGCAAAGTTGCCACTGTAGTAACAACGATTTTAGTAGAATCTGAGAGTCATTTTCACTTTTTATGTTTTGAGCTTGGTTTTGGGATATATTTCAAGGTGCCCATCTAGAATCTTCATTCGAGTAAAGTTCTAAACTTGTGTCCTTCAATACATGTCGTTCCCCGTCAATAATTAGTAGATTAAATCATTTTTGTGTTGAAAAATTGGGGTTTTAAAACCCTAGGGTTGAAAAGGGAATTTTCTAAAATTGAGGATCAAATTCAAAGCTTTTTATTGTAATTTTTATAATATAGACTAATTAGGCTTTGGGTAATGTGATTGTGAAACCCATTTCGCCCTTGAGGCTCAGAGTTGGATTTTTGGAGTCATTTTGGAAAGTTTTCCAAAAGTATAGTGAACTGGGTACAATGGAATTGTATTTTGACTTAGAATACTTAATTAGTAGATTTCGACCATTCAGAGGAACTTTGGAAAGAAAAAGCACTAGCGTGAGGGTTCATGGCACCCGCTCGGCCTTGAGGGAGGTTACGACTTACTTTTGCTAGACTCCGCTTAGAGAATCATATGTAGTTGTAGAAATTGATGGGGAAATCATGGTAAGCCTTTGGGTATGGTGTGGAGGTGAATTCCAATTAGTTTGGTTTTGTCAGATATTATGTGGGCTTGTCACCATATGATTGGTATTGATTAATTTATATGAAAATGATAGTTCTTGGAAATGATATGTTTACATGAAATTTCATCACAATTACTTACCTCTTGTATATTTGATACGTGGAATTATGATATTTGCATGCCCATTCATTCACACCTATCTTCTTTTGACTGTTTGTTATGGAATTGAGGTACGATATAGTCCTACGAGGCCAGAAAGATGTAAGAAGGATATTGTGTATGCCCAATAGAAACTATTCCAGGAAGATGATATGGTTGTGCCCGATAGGAACTATTCTGGGTGGATGATATTTTGATAGGCGCACGATGGGATCTATTCTTAGTGGTACATGGACTTCGTGAGTCCCCCGTGGGTCATGACTTTGAGGCATTGTCCTTAACATGTATGTACGAGAGTGTAGTGAAAGAGATGGCTATTGTATTTCATTACACTTCACTCATTCAATTATATAATTAATTGTTCATTTAGTGGCCCGTATTTGTCGTTGGCTGATTATATGCTTCCTTGATCTTTACTTGTACATAATTCGTGACCATATTTGATTTCCCTATGTGCTACTAGTTAGTTTCCACTTCTTCATGTGTTATTTAATCGCTGTTGACCTATGATGCTTACTAGTACTTGTGTTGTACTTATACTACTTTTGTTGAGTGCAGAGTACGACCCTAGTTCCATTTCTACGTCCCATGGTTGATTCGTGAGGGTGAATTTCTCGAATCTTCAGGGTGAGATACTTGGTCATTCGTGGCCCTAGAAAGACCCTTCTCTATTTACTTCTATATTTTCATTCAGCAGATAGCATGTAGCCTACGGGCACTTTCAGACTTGTATTTCAGATTCGTATTGTAGAGCACTTGTACTATTTGACCAGATTTTTTGGATTTGTTGGATATTTCGATAGTTATGATAATTATTAAGTGTTGATATTTTTTCTTATTAAACTTGTTCATACTGAATTTTGGGATGTGGTTCACCTACCCGGGGAGATAGTGTAGGTGCCACTATGACCCACGATATGGGTCGTGATAGAATTAGTATCAGAGCTCTAGGTTAACTGGTCTAATGAGTACAATAGCAATTTCTAGTAGAATCTCGCCAATTTGTACTTAGACGTTCGTACCCATCTTTGAGAGGGTATGGGACATTTAGGAAATGATTCATTTCTTTCTCTCTTTTCATGCTAGTTAAATTCGATTGGTATCTAGTTGATTCTTTTCATATGAGTTTGTTCATATTGGTATCTTAACCTCGTTCTTGTGTTCTCTCACATATGGAGAGGATGATATCGACCGCTAATGGTTCCAGTAGCCTCCACCTCCTCCACCTACACCTGCACCCATATCCATTGCCCGAGTAGCTATATGTGGGTAAGGAAAGGAAAGTTACAGAGGACATGGCAGGGGTAGAGGTCGTGCAACTGCGCCAGCTAGGGGCTGAGCACCAACACATGCTCAGTACCTCGACAGAGAGTTGACTCCGGAGCTTGAGGACATCCCAGATGAGGAGCCGATGGCCACTGAGAAAGTTGGTCCTGTGTAGGAACAACATGGGTTCGCTGCTGCTTCTGATCTTCAGAAGGCTGTGTTTTGAATGTTGGGATACTTTGGCAGTTTGGCCCAGGCGGGCATGATCCCAGTTACTCTAGATGGCTCACATACTAGAGTGGGAGGTCATACTCCTGATGCTAGGGTTGCTCCATGTCATGCCCCAAACCCGACCCTGGACGTAATAGGCATCCGATGCTATGAAAAACACTGGAAGCACCTTATGAATTTATAATATCAAGTCCCTACTTAGTCTTTGAGTAGTTAACTCAATTAAATTATAAGTAACTAAGTACGATCAGGGTCACAATTTATGAAATAAAATCAGTGGATGTCTATAGTAAATAAGTTATCAAAACATATAGCAATGCCCATGAGAGTCGAATAACAACCTCAATCAATTACCCACAAAACAACGTCTATCTATGAAGCATCTAAGATGATAAAAGTAAATAGTCTAACTTCATGATGCAGCCTGAAAACTAATACTAATAAAATAAAGATAGAATGGTGCCCAAGAACAATGATGTGGGCTCACCGAATAGTCTCAAAAGTAGCAAGTTCTCCTAAGTCATAGGCGTATCACAAACATGCTTTTCTTTCTTACCTGGCACACCATCAAAACAAAAATGGTATACCTAAGTACTGGGTACTCAGTGAGTGTATCCGGGATAATAAACAATGTTAAATATTAATATTAAGTAGTAAAATAATGTAAGTAAATCAGTTCAAAACCCAGAAATAAAATAGTTCACCAAACATAGAGAAACCATTAGTAGAAACCATTAAGAGAAAATTAAATCACTTTCAATCCATCATATTATTTCTCAAGATTATGTCTTCCATTTATGAACTTAATAGCAACATCAAGTCACTCACGAACAACCATAATTATGCCAATACAAGCCAAGTCAATGAAACAAATGGATGGTCATTAAGGTTCCCTAAAACTGCACAGAAGCACCAGATCGGGGTTGTCACCCTCAATGGCTATCCTTACACCCAAATATCTAGTCAAAACCACATCGGGGTCATGAACCCTCAATGGCCACTCTTCCTCCCGAATGGCTAGGCAAAACCACACCGAGGCTATTGGCCGTCGGTGGCCACTCTTCCTCCCAAATGGGTAGGCAAACCACACTAGTATCCATAGTGACTACCCTTCATCCTGATTAGCTAGGCCAAACACAGACAATAAAATCATAGCAAAATAGCTGAATCACAATCATAGCATAGAAGCCGAATCACTTATTATGAATTATGTTCATCATCCATTATTAGGGTACATCAAGTCATTCATGGGTTTAGAAAATAATTTCAAGTCATTAACTAAGTTTCAAGTTTAACAAACCCATTCATAAAGAAATACACATGAAATATCTAAGCTTCCAAAAAAAACATAAGGTTCAATGTGTCCCGTATTGGGGTAAATAACATTCAAAGTTTATAGCTTTATACACAAGTTTCAATTAACCTTTGATAGGAGAAATCACTAATACATATATCGATTATATTACATCTAAGCCTCCATGAGGGCTTGTCCCTCACACACATGAAACTTTGCACAAAAACAATTTTTAAAGGTTGAAAAGTATGTTCGAAAAAAGACATACAAATCATCTTTATAGTCAAAAAGGATTTTAAAAAGAGACATACCTCTAATCCCACTATAATTATACCAAATGTAATATCCAAGGTTCAATAATCACTCTACAACGGATTTAGATAAGAAAGATTAAAACTTTATTCAATTTTAGAAGTTTTCTCAGTAATTCAAAAACTATGGCTTCTTCCTAGCCTTAGAACTTGTTCTTGAACCTCATAAGAATCATTCATGGATCCTAATCCCATAATATAATTTATAATAGCCTCATAATATTCAATAATATCAAAAAATCAGAGGTCTTACCTTTTAGACAAAATTCCACACACCCATTCTCCTCCTTCCTTGACTTTTCAAGAATCTAAGGTTGGGGAAGATGAACTAGTGTCAAACAAGATTGAATTTGGTTTATAATTGATATGGATGGATTAGGAACTAACCTTACGGTTTGAGATAGGTCTCTAGGGATATTTTTCTCCAAAAGTTCATCCAAAACGAAGTGGGGAAAAGTTATGAAGAGGTTTTAAAATTATAAAATTCAGAACCAGCAAAATAGGTCGTGCCATGGCTGTGCATCGCACGTACATCGCACAAAGGGGGTCGCGCAACACTTGTGCATCACACACCTATTTCACATTTCTCAAATAGTGAGATCCCAAAACACGTTTGCAGCGCGACACTCGTGTGAGGCACGAGGGCTCTAATGCTCGGTAAAATAGGCATGACTCCTGGTACAGAGCTTCGATTGAGCTCCACAATATATCATTGGAAAGATATTTCAATATATACAACTTTCATCTCTTGAATTTTCTCAGATTCCTAATGTAACTAATCGAGAACAGGGCAAAAGTGAACACTACCTCACACTTGGACAAATTTAAGAACTTTTATGAACTCTCTTATTTGGTTTGACACCAAAACAACCATTTATCCCTTGAATTCATCCCAAAGGGATTCACATAACTACAAGGTCACATCAATACTAATTTAATTCCTTCACACCTAACTCGAATTTATGGAATGTTATACTCCAGGGTTTTGAACTCCGGGGGTGCTGCTGGCAGCCGTAGTGGCTTTCCATATTGATGTTATTCCAACACCTGAATTTTCTCTTCGGACTATGGATGGGACAGTGTTTACCATGTAGGCGATGAAATTGTTCAAGAGGTTCACCAATATGTCCCCTCATTGGTTCTATGGTATTCATTGAGAGAATGCTTATGAGTTTATTGTCAGCTATCACGAGATGCTTCATAAGTTGGGGATGCCAAGTAGTGGTGGAGGTCTTACATGGAGTGTCGACTAGATAGGTCACCATCTTTGACTTGGACTCAGTTTTATCTGGTGTTCTTGGAGAAGTTTTTCCCCCATACTTTGAGAGATAGCAAGAAGGATGAATTTTTGGCATCGAAGTAGCGAGGTATGTTTGTTGCAGAGCATGAGACTAGGTTTCTTATTTTGTCTCATTACGCGGCAACATTACTTCCCACAAATTCCGAGAGAGTTAGATGATTCATAAATGGTTTGGACCTTTCGCTTCGGTTGGTGACTTTACAATTAGAGGCTGCTAAGGCCACATTTCAGTCTGTAGTAGAGCATGCTGCGAGAGTTGAGGTAGTGAGAGGTCAAGAACATAGCGGAGGGGTGACAAGAAGGCTTACATATATGATCACTTCAGGGGTCCTATTAGAGGTGGGGGACACTATGACAGAGTTCGCCATCATCCCTATGATCGCCCCATCTAGTCAGCACTTCAGGCATCATCGGGAGGTTCTTCAAGGTAAAGTAGGCACAATTCTGGACACATTTACCCAAGTCCTTACTCTGGATCTTCAAATCGTGGGGGATATTCTAGTTTTTCTATAATAGTTCAGCGACCCATGTCAGTCAGAGTGTGATGTGAGTGTGGAAAGCCACGACATTTTGTGAAAGAGTGACCCAAATTCAAGCATAATATGCCCTATCAGAGTTCTATATTTCAGCAATCTAGGCCCCCAGCACCGCCGGCTAAAGGAGGTCGGTATTCTAGTAGAGGTGGTTGACACTCTATCAGAGGCGAGCATCAATCCGTCAGGGTAGTTATCGGTCATGTAGGGGAATCACTCAGTTAGTTAGAGGTAGATCTCAGTCAAGCCATGGTGGTTGTGAAGGCACATAGTCTGAGGGTGGACGTGCCCATTGTTATGCTTTTTCTTGTAGGCTAGAGGTCGAGGCTTCTAATGCAGTCATCACATGTATTATTTTAGTTTGTCATCGATCGAATTTAGTCTTATTTGATCTAGGCTCTACTTTCTCCTATGTGTCTACCTATTTCTATATGGGTTCAGATATGCTATGTGATTCACTTGGGTATTGACTGGTTATCTCATTATCATGCTATTCGAGACTATCATGCTAAGATAATCACGTTGGTTATGCCGGGTATTATGTGGTTATAGTGGAAAGGTACTCCTAGCCCTGCACCTAAGAGGATCATATCGTTCCTCAAGGAAAATAAGTTGGTGATTAAGGGGTGTTTGGCTTATTTATCCCATATTTGAGATACAAGCATGGATACTCCATCAATTAAGTAAGTACATCAGAGTTGTCCCTCGTATCGGATGTTAAGGAACGTTAGTGGGAAGACCCAATTTTAGAAAGAATTAGAGAGGGCATTCAACAAAAGAAGGCCACAACCTTTACGACTGACGAAAATAGGGTTCTCAAGCACTAGGGCCGTTTATGTGTTCCATATATAGGGGGTTACGAGACAAGATTATGACGAAGGTCCATTGCTCACGATATTCCATTCACCCTTGATTTACTAAGATGTATCATGATCTTAAAGGTATCTGTTGGTGGAACGACATGAAGAGGAGCATTGCGGAGTTTGTAGCTCAGTGTCCTAATTGTCAGCAAGTAAAAATAGATCACCAAAAGCCCGGCGGCTTGACTCAGAACATCGAGATTCTGATGTTGAAATGGGAAATGATTAATCTGGACTTTATTACGGGTTTACCTCACTGTTATCATAATTTTTATTCTATTTGGGTGATTGTTGATAGACTGACTAAATCAGTTCATTTCCTGGCGGTCAAAACTACCTACACAGCCGAGGACTACGCGAAGTTGTAGGTTAAGGAAATTGTTCGCCTTCATGGTGTGTCTATTTCTATTATATCTGACTGAGGTTTGTATTATATCTGGCTGAGGTGCGCATTTCACAGCTAACTTTTGGAAATTATTTCAAAAAGGTTTGGGCACCCAAGTTAGTTTTAGCACAACTTTACCCTCAGACTGATGGGCAGACCGAGCGTACGATTCAAACGCTCGAAGACATGCTACGAGCATGTGTTTTGGAAATCAAGAGAAGCTGGGATGATCATTTACCCCTTATCGAATTTGCATACAATAACAGTTATCATGCTAGTATCAAAATGGCTTCATATGAAGCTTTGTATGGACGGAAATGTAGATCTCCTATCGGATGGTTTGGAGTAGGAGGATCAGAATTATTTGGGCCTGACCTAGTACACCAAGCCATAGAGAAAGTGAAGCTTATCCAGGAATGGTTGTTAACCGCTCAGAGTCGTCAGAAGTTATATTCAGATGTGCGACGGCGGAACCTAGAGTTCCAAGTGAATGATTGGGTCTTCTTGAAGATTTCTCCTATGAAAGGTGTAATGAGATTGGGAAAAGGGGAAAGCTCAGCCCAAGGTATATTGGGCCATATCGCATAATTCAGCGAATCGTCCAAGTGGCTTACGAATTAGACTTGCCTCCGGAGTTAGAGTTTGTTCATCCGGTTTTTCATGTCTCTATGTTAAGAGAATGTGTTGGGGATCCTTCCCGAATTGTACCAATTGATGATGTGAAGGTTACGAAGGAACTATCATATGAAGAGGTTCCTATTGTTATCTTAGATCGACAAGTCCACAAGTTGAGGACTAAAGAAGTAGCCTTCGTGAAAGTTATATGTCATAATAAGAATATAGAAGAAATGATGTGGGAGGCGGAAGAGGAGATGAAGAAAAATATCCTTACCTATTTCAGACCAACGCTGAGGTTCCGAGGGAAGCATAAGGTGAGTTCTATTTCAAATTATTATAATTAATGTTTGATGATCATGTGAGGTATGATATAATGATGTATGTTATATTATATGGCCCCGTGAAGCGGTGGTTGTGTTTCATGGCTACGTGACAGGGACTAGATATGTCTCCCTAACATTCGAGGATGAATGTTTCTAAGGGGGAAAAGATGTGACACACCATACTTTCGGATGATGGTTTGAGCAGCTAGACGTATGCAAGTAGACCCGAGCCTTGAAGGATTTATGTCATATTCACGTACGCAAAGGAAGAGCTTAGTATATAAAAGAATGTGGTCCCGAAATAATTTAAGATTTTAATATTGTGACAACGATGACTCGTAATAATATTTTAGTATTTCATTAAGTGGGTCCCACCAATAAGAGGTGGTTACTATTAGTAACAATTGGATAAAGACCAAGTATGTGGTCAATAATCAATTACGTGTATGTATCATGTACACACACTAAGAGACTATGTGTCTCATGCCTAGGAATTAGGACTGAGATGATGCCGGCAAAGTAAATTGTGATTAACTTATTTGTCTCATTTTGGGAGGTAATCACTGTGCTTTATAGTAGTAATAGTGTGACCAGCTAGTTCACTTTAGGATAAGCAATTACATTCTTAAATTTTTGGTTTCACTTGAAGAAAAGAAAACGTCCAGCAAATATTTTTGAACAAAACGTCTTGCAAATATTATTTCAAAGCAACGTTCCAGCAAGTGATTATTAAAAAGGGGTTGGTTCTGTTATTATTTTAGGTTAACTTGTAAAGAAGGTTGATTTCATCACTATCATGAAGGGTCGGTTCAAAGGAATGTTAAGGCAAATCCTTCCTTCTTTTGGCATGTTCTAAGTACGAAACGTAACCGTAATAATGTCTCATAAATGATTCTACACTTAGTAGTTAAGGATGTTCATGTTATTCATTCCTATTTTCAAAGCATGTCTAAATATGCTCCTAGATCCCTATTGAGGTATATGGGAAGGATGTTAATGTTCATAATGTTAATCGGAGATGCAACGACCTTACGTCACTCCGATAAACTCAGAGTGTCTTAGTATCATTCATGCATTATATACATGTATAACCCTTGACCCACATGCGTTATATACGCTACTATATGGTATGCATTATATATATGTATGGGGTATGGGAAAAGGGATACAGCGTTCTATACGCACCACCACCTAATCAACTGGTATATGATGATGATTATGCCCACGGAGGCCGATATGATATAATGGGATGCCCACAGAGGCTTGATGACATTATATACGCATATGTATATGTATGACCACATTGTGCATGATTCACAGGCATATTATGGCCATCATAAGTATTCTCTACTGGTTGGTTGTTTCTTATCTCATGTTACTTTCATGTCTCTATTATGCTATTCTTCATGCCTGACATACTCGGTACATTATTCGTACTGACGTCCATTTTGTCGGGGGACGCTGCGTTTCATACCTGCAGACTCAGGTAGACAGGGTGACAGTCCGAACTAGTAGGTTGCTGATTCAGTTGATATTGGAGCACTCCACTTGTTCCGGAGTTGCCATTTAATCCTGGTATGATGTTTTGGATATGCATATGGGTACGGCGGGGCCCTGTCCCAACCTTATGATGTTATGTACTCTTTAGAAGCTTGTAGACAGTTATCCTGTGTATAGTAGTCGTGTATGACTTTTTCGGCCTTAGTATGTATATATGCATAGGTTGGGTTCTTCAGGTTGCAGGATTTTACGTAGCACCTGTTCAGCTTATTATTTCTATAAGTCGGCAGGTTACCTTGTGACGACCCTCATGGCCCATGTTTGTTTACGGTTATGTGGTGAATATATATCTAATGGTACTCGGCAAGTAAGGGTCGGGTGCCCGTCGGTCGTGACTATATATATACCAAATTGCCTTAATATATCGTTCCTCGTTGCTATTACAATCATATAAATAAAGTATTCATACAAGCAATAAAATCATTGTCAAGGATGCAACAGAAGAACTGGTCCTATGAATTAACAAGTCTAATTTATTATAATCATCCTATACATAGATTATATACTGATAATGAAATAAAAAGGAAATCTAAAAAGTAGTCATCCTTAAATCCAAACATATTGAACTTAGTAATTTTTTTAATATAGGGGTTGATATGTAATGAGTATGGTATATTTGACTTATTAGATTGGATATATCGGTAATGCACTATTATATTATGGATAGTGGGGTAACCAAAACATAAGGTACAATAAATTCAATTTTCGGATATCCAAAAATTCGAAGTTCCGAATTCCAATCCGATCCAAAATCCAAAATTTTAAAAAATTAAATCCTAAACTCAATCCAAAATCTGAAATTTTCAAAATATAAGTCCAAAATGTTCGGATTTTGGTTGGGATATGGATTAATCATTGCCAAGGATGTCACACACTTTATTTCGTCAATTATTCTTCTACATCTTACTAATTTCAAAGAGTATTTCTGGTGACATTGCTGAACATTCACATTAAGGTTTGACTAAAAACAGAAAAATGGTACAATCATACAAACTATTGAAACAGAAAACATAATCATACAAACTATTGAAACAGAAAAATGGCATAATCATACAAACTATTGAAACAGAAGAATAGAGAATACATCAGCTAAAAACATTGCAAAATGGCGTACTTTGTTTTAGAGCATGCTATCAGCTCGAGCTGGCAATCTCCGAAAGAAATTGCATGGTGGTGAAGGCATTTTGCTCCTGAATCTTGGGTGCCTTAGATAAACCAGAGCTGCAACAAGAGCTATGATCTTGAAAGGTGTCACATACAGTATCACTGCTGCAATAAGACAGAAGACTATGAAGAGGCTGGTTGCCCTTGGATCTCTCCAACTGAGGAGAGCCTGGAATCTCTCTCCTTGAGTTGCCATGTCCCCGATAACTGTTTGGATTCTACCAGCCACACTGCGAAGTCTATCATACCTCATTTTAACTGTATTCTCAGGCTTGGATGTTGGGAAAGTGTCAAACTCTTCGTCTAGTTCATCTGAGATAACAGCTTCAGCCCAAGATAGTTTTGTGTCCATATGTGGAGGCTGCCTCAGTCTGGAACGGTAGTTCCATATTCCAATGAGAAACATATAAAGGAACATGGTTGGTAGTATTAACTCTGGGTAGCAGATCAATATGCAAAAGAGAAGATGGACGAGAATAGTGGTAATCGGGTTCTTCCATTTGCAAACATCTACTAGCCATTTGCTCATGGAAATTACACCTGAGAATAGAGAAACAATTCTGAAGAAGTTAGCTTTACTTCTTCTCATGCTCCACATGTGGGAGTCGACATCCAGCATGTACTCCACAACCTCTTTATGCAGTGGTGGCTCAGCTCGTCCCAGCCTCACAGCTACGATATTCATGGCCTGATATCTCAAACTGTCCACTTGGTTTACTGTGAAAGGGTGTAGATAATGCATCTTCGGGAGCAAGGGATGTCCGTATAGATATATGATGTTTGCAAGAGACAAACAAGTAAATCTAAAAGCCAGTTGGAGATCACCCATCTTCTTCACTCCAGATGGTTGTAGAACAAGAAGTGGGTAGGACATTGTATAAATTCGATCAGTTTCCAGTGTTGATAATCTGATCCTTACCTTACCAATCCTGGAGTCCTTTCCAGGAGCAGAGTTGTCATTCCCTCCTAGGTGACCGTTATCAAAGACACCCAACGTAATCACCGTACAAGGGTCATAGACCTCCCATGTGTATTGTTCGTTCCATTTGGGACTCAAGCTATCAAGTATGGTTCTGGTTCTTACCCACTTCAATCCATATTTAGCCACACAATAAGCATCTGTGGTCTTTCTACCATCCTTAGGTTTCATAGGGACAAGCCCCTGTGCAGTCAAGATGCCTACTTCCAGGATTCCCACTGGTTTCTTCCACAACTGCCTAGCTGTTGGCCTCTGATCGCTGATGTACATTGTCGATTCATCTAGTACATGGTATCCACCTTCAAGACAGGATCTGAGATGGATTCTTGTTGAGAACTTGAGTTCATGTCTCCTATCTCCCTCTAAAACTCCGAACCCGAACCTTTCAAGATTGAACCAGCGAGAATGAACTGCCCGGTGATCCAATCGCTTCTCAAATGTGTTAAGTGGCAAGACTAACCTCCCAGCGATCTCATCTTTGGAAGGGCCAGCCTTGCATTCAACGGTAAGCACCAATTGTTCCTCAAAAGGCTCTGCTGCCACAAATAATAGGTCTTCATTCCAGAAAGGATTAGTTGTTCGCGTTTGGCATAGTATGGTCTTTAGTACCTGCTTCCCAACTTGAGCCTTCACAAATACCTGTGGGGGTTGGGTTTTGTCCATGGACTCTACATCTTGAGCTTCAATGATATTGACTCTCAGGTACCACAGTTTAGGTGAAACATATACCTTTGATCTGACACTATGAACACCTTCTCCATGAACTAAAGCAGCATCTGCATGCCATGCTTCTGAAAAGGCTTCATCTGCTTGGGTTCCCATCCACACTGCAAGCATCACCTCTCCCCTGACCTTGCTCTCTCCTCGGCGATCTGCTAATCTATACCACTGAGGTGCTAAAGGGCTGTCAGGTGGAACCCTTGTAGGAACTTCATTCATGTCAAAGACTACTTTCCCTAGATAATCATCTCTCTGCACCATCTCTTTGTCTCTTACAAAAACTTCAATAATTGAAGACTGAATCTTCTCTTTTGAAAAAGCAAAGACTTGCTTCCATTCAGGGTTTACCTTCTTATCGAAGTGCTTTGTTTTGCCTTTATAGTTTCCGAGTTTTACCTCCACATATGGATCGCAACTCCCTGTTACCGGGTTCGGCGGTAGGTCTCTTGCTTTCACAACTCGAACATAAAGAAAATGCATCTGCTCAACAAGATCATAAGTGCTTATGACTCGGTCACTGCTAATCCATCCACCTCCACCCCGAAATCCTCCATGTGGCCACCGTTCCCCTAGTTGGGGTTTCGTTTCTTTGGCTTTATAGTCGTCTTGGGGGTTGGAAGGCTGTTCATTGCCCATGTTTTGCCTTGTCCTAGCTCTTCCGTGTTCCTTCGAGAACTAGAGACGTCTATGTAGGAGAAAAAGATAGCAGCTTTAGCAAATCCACTATACATTAAGGAGACAATTTTTTTGTATTAGAAAAACTTGGTTGCCTAAGAAGAAAATGAATGGAATTCAGGACTGATGAAGGACATACTTGTTTGAGGACTGGAATTCCTGTGATGTCAGCCCACTGGGGTTTAATAGTTCACTCACCACTTTTGCCTGGAACTAGCTGAATTCTTGCCTTCTAGTGGAAGTTGCTGATATAAAGTTTATTCCAAGTAGTAGATGTTGAAGAAAAGGAAGAGTTCTTTCAGCTAGTTAGTAAAGTGTGGTTTAGTTGCAATCTTAAGTGAGGCCTTCTAAATTTAATCCTGGGTATCAACCCTGTATTCTGCCAGTTGTTGAGTCCTTTTATGCTGCTTTAGATTATAACCATAAAAAATGGCCTTTGGTGAAAAATGAGTTGATAATCATGACAGAAAAAAAGCAAAAGCTATGTGTAGTTTGATTAGCAAATTATGAGTGTGAAAGATTCTTGAAAGCATGTTGGTAGAAATAAACTAGGCCATTTGATTCAGCACTACAAGCACAAAATTAGATGAGTATCTACTTTCTGAGAGTTGAAAATTCGTATTGGCAAAAGTAATTTGGTGGCGCATCTCTAATGACAAAGTTAGTCTTTGTGGACTCTCAAATGAAGGGAATTTTTTCCTTTTCTGATTATGAAAGCCTTTTAGACTTTTAATGTTCTTTGTACTTGCTTTCTAAGATTCTTTGGCATTTTTTATCGCCAGCTTTCCAATGTTCTCTTCTCCTCTTATATTCCATACTTTGGGCGCTCTGCTAATTTATGTTTTCAACAGGGGCTAATGGGAGTTCCAAAGGTAAAGAAGAGCATTGTAGGTTGAAGAAAAGTAATGCAGAAGACTTGAGAGCATGTCTATAAAGATGCTTTTTATCCTTTATTCTCTTATCTTTTATTCTGGCATTGATACTCTCCTTTTCCTTGTTAAAGGAAAATCAGAGATTCCTCCATTGTTGCCCTTTCCTCTACCCTTTTTCTTGACTCCACTGCCTAAACCTATGTTTCGAGTTTTGGTTATGAACCGTAGAATGACATAAACACAAGTGTTTGGTCAGTTTTAACTAGAGAACTTGGTCTCAACGAGTATTTCGAGGCAAAAACATAGAGTTAATTGAACTATAAAATCACTCGTCGATCACCTTGTGGCTAATCTCAAGTCTCTCTCTTGACCGGATTTGCCGACATCCACACACCAGGATTGCATAATATGCCTATGGTTAAGATTTGATTCATTCATTATGTCAACCTGAGTGATTTAACTCATCATTACCTTGTAAGCACATTGCGAGTTATTTTTTCGTTTTTTTTTGTGACAAAGTTAACCCAACCTACAATGTATAGAAGTTAAATTGGAACTGGATATATCTCGTTCAGGGTCAAAAGAATAATGCCCAGGAGGAGGGAAAGAATTTTACGTAACATTCATTCACTTAATAAAAGTGACTGAGATTTCAGCTCTTTCGGTTTCTTCAAAACAATCCGAAGTCATTTGTTTAAGGCTTAATCAAAAGAAATCAATGAGTTTCTCTCTCTTGTGCAGCATTTTCGACCCCTTAACAACACAAATATAGTGGAATCAATCAAACTTCACCTTCAAAAAGCGTACATTTTTTTTACATAGAGTCCAATAAGCATATCTTGCGTTGGTACGGAAATGAGATCTATTTTATAGTCAAGTAATAAATGGATTAAAGATCAATATCAATGTTGCAGTGAATTCTGGGGAAAATAGTAGGTTTTACAAATAGAACACATGGATGCATGTATTGAGGCATCGTTAATATAAATTCTACAACGAAACTGTTTGAGAACAAAATTTCCAAATGAAAAATAGGAATTCCACATAAAATGGGAGACGTTAATGAGAACAACTTGCCTGGGGATATATTACTTACACGCCAGCTCAGTCATTTGCGTATAGAACAGAACAATGTGAAGAAATTGACACAAGTTATTTTGTTCGGTTTGAGAACTAAGTGAAGAGAATATAGGAAACTTTATTCCCTTTTCTTGTTTTAAATTATATTCAAGTGGAAAATTATTAACCCCCTAATTATTTTTCTCCTCTTCATTTTTATGCAAATCAAAACGCTAGGTTATAGCTCTCAATTTGAGATTCAAAATGGGTTGGCTTAATCGACGAGAATGTGGGGTTTGATTCCATATTAGGAATGCATTGGCTCAAAGGTTAGAGTTACATTTTAAATAGGGCTTACAATTGATTGGGGGTTTTGTCTAATGAAATGTGGCTTCTAATTTGCTTCCTAACTGTCCAGCCAAGCATTAGTTTCAGATTGGTGGATTTTCCACGTGTTAGACGATTGTTTATACGTGCTTAATATTTGTGAAGGGTGTGTCTAAATGAAAAGTCTGAGGCTACTTTAAGTGTTAAAATGAAACAAGGCTAAGATGAGGTGATAAAATAAAAAGATAATTGCCAAATTCGAGTGTCTATATATATATATATATATTATAATCCAATTAAAGGAGAGACAAAATCTAACAGAATTTTAGTAATTTCTCTTCTCTTCCTTCTCCTTGCTTCGAACTTATATGAACCTTTTTTACCTGATTCTACTAGTAAATCAAGTAGTTTAATGGTGAATTATGGAGTCTTCCTTGATTACTTTGTAAGTTCAAGTTATTTTTATAGAGATAATTGTAAACGTGTACAAGTATAACACTACAATCCCTATCCATAATTAGAATAGGATTCTAAACTAGGATTCCTCTTATATTGGGAATGTGATTCATCTTGTATTAGGATTGTATATTGTACACTACATATATTGATATTAATGAGAAAGACTCCCTAAGGGAGATTAATATCATCTTACATCAAGAACAAAGTGGATGTCCATCTCAACATGCTTGGTTCGCTGATGTTGAACCAGATTGTGAGAAAGGTATATGGCGGATATGTTATCACAGTAGACCAGAGACGCTTTTCTTAAAGGACACTGAAGCTCCAAGAGAAGGTTTCGGAGCCAACAGATCTCAGCAACAACATTAGTAATGCCTCTATACTCAGCTTCTGCACTCGAACGGGATAATGTGGCTTGCCGTTTGGCAGACCAAGAGATGAGATTATCACCCAAAAACACACAGTAGCCGGAAGTAGAGCGGCGGGTGTCTGGACAGCCTACCCAATTTGCATTTGTGTAGGATAATAGCGAGTTCAGTGCGGAGGGGTATAAGTGTAGTCTATAGTCCAGTGTGCCTTTATCATATCGAATGATACGTTTGAGAGCAGTAAAATGAGGTTCCCTGGTGGCATGCATAAACAAGCATACCTATTGGACAACATAGGCAATGTCAGGCCTGGTGAAGGTGAGTTACTGAAGTGCGCCTGCAAGACTCCTATACATAGTAGGATCAGTCACTGGAGTACCGACCAGTGCACTAAGTTTGGATTTAGAATCAACTGGAGTGGCCATGATTTTGCAATTGTCCATCTTAGCCCTGTGCACGATCTCTTCTGCATACTTACGCTGGCAAAGAAACATACAATCTGCAGATCTAGTGACTGAGATCCCCAAAAAATAGCTCAACTTTCCCAAATCAGTTATGGCAAATTCAGACTTGAGTCGTGCAATGATCTCATCCTTCAACATAGCAGTAAGAACAATGTCATCCACATATAACAGTAAATATGCAGTATCACGACCTAGATGTAAAGTAAAGAGAGAGGTATCACATCTGCTGCATGTAAACCCATGGCATTTAATGAACTGTGCAAATCGATCATACTATGCTCTGGGGCCTGTTTTAAGTCATAGAGTGACTTACGGAGATGGTACACATACTGTGGGGCTGCTGGGTGGACAAAGTCAGGCGGCTGGTGCATGTATATAATTTATCGTAAATCCCCATGAAGAATGCATTCTTCACATCTAGCTAATGAATCGGCTAATTCTTACCCATAGCATTGCTCAGAACTGTGCGAATGGTGGCCGGTTTGACAACCGGACTGAAAGTCTCGCCGCAATCAATGCCCTCCTGCTGGTTAGTACCATTTTCCACTAGTCTTGCCTTGTATCTTTCTAAGTCATCACTATCTCTGAACTTGTGTCGAAAAGGCCACATGTAACGGATCACATTCACCCCCTCCGATCGAGGAACCAAGTTCCAAGTATGTTGTTTTGGTAATGCATCAAATTCCTCACACATGACCGCATTCCAATTTGGGTCCAGTTTGGCTAATTTAGGGCTTTTTGGAATAAGTGAAATTATTTAGGTGGACATGTTAAATTGGACCTTGGGTTTGAAAATCCCGTGTTGGGCATGGGTTTCCATCCGGTGTGTGGGCGCTGGTTGGGTAAGGGTATCGGTCGACTGGTTGGGTGGACTGTGTGTTGGCAGATTTGGGTGTGGTATGTTTTGTGTTGTCGGGACTGAGGTTTGTTCGATGGTGGCTGTCAGATGGTGTGGAACAATGGCGATGTTTGGGTTTGAAGTCAAGTGGGTTGGGTCGGTGGGTGCCGGTAAACTATGGTAACGATGTATGGGGGTTCTCGGTATGCCGTTGTAGTATCGAGTATGACGTCGGTGGCATAGTAGGACCGGTGGCTGGGTTTGGTGGATGGTGGTTTTGGGTTGAACTGGGGTCGGCACGGTGGTGAGGCTGTTGGGATGGTACAACGAATGGGATGGTGACCAGTGAGTTGGTAGAACCTGGAGACAGAGTGGTGTTAGGGATGGCTAGCGGTGGTGATTGGGAGGTCACCGGTGGCAGGGATACTGATGGTAAGCGATGTACGGTGGTCGATGGTGGCTGTGGAGGTACAGTTCCCGAAAGTGACGGGCACAGTTCCCGAAAGTGGACAGGAGAGAGTTGATTCATCTGAAAATTTGTAATCCGGTTTTTGAAATTTTTGGATGTTGGAAAAAGGGGAATTGCATCTCGTCAAAAGTGACGTGACGTGAGACGTGAATTTGACGAGTGGATAATTCATAGCACAGATAGCCCCTATGGTTTGACGGAAAACCTAAGAAGACACACGGAGTGGTGCGGGGAGCTAAGTTCTGAGAGGTTGTGGAAGAGAGATTAGGAAAACATAAACAACCGAATATTCGTAGGTGATCATAGGAGGGAACCCTACGGTGTAAGATTTCGGTTGGAGTCATGTTATGGAGAGTACTAGTGGGTAAAATATTAAGGACGTATTCTACCATTTTGACCGCATAAACCCAAAATGATGGATGGAGGTATGAAAAAAAAAATGCGGACCATGTTATTTATTGTACGGATGAGACGCTCGGCTTTGCCATTTTGAGGGGACGTGTGAGGACACAAAAATTGAAAGATCATTCCATTATTGTTGCAGAATTTTTGAAATGCAGAGTTGTTAAACTCACGGTCATTGTCACATTGGAAAGATTTAATGGCGCGTTTGAATTACGTTTTGATAAATGTGCAAAATTCAAGAAATTTGGCAAAAACTTCGGACTTAAATTTTAATGGGTAGATCCAAAGAAAAAGAGAGTAGTTGTCCAATAACACGAGATAATATTTATGACATAGGGAACTAGTAATATGGGAAGTCCACAGATCAGCATGAACAATATCAAAAGGAGAAAACGGAACGCTAACTGAGGAATTAACGGAAGACGAACATGTTTGCATAATTGACAGGAAATGCAGGCCTGGGCAAGTTTCCCATTACATTGAATAAAACTATTACTTCTAAGAAAATTAAAGACGGGAGCTCCTGGGTGTCCGAGCCTATTGTGCCAAATTGACGGAGATAGAGCAGCTAGGGTAGTGTGTGATCGGGAACCGGCAGCGGACAAGGATGTGAATGGATAGAGATCCCCTGTGCTATTGCATCTCGTAAGAGGTGTCCCCGTACGTAGATCCTTCACAGTAAAACCAAAGGGATCAAAATCAACAGACACAAAATTATTACGAGTAAATTTTCTAATGGATATTAATTTTTTGATGATGTGTGGGGCAAGTAGGACGTTATTTAGGGAGAAGGGTGGGTGAGGAGGCGGAGTGTGGGTGTGACCATAGCCCTAAATTGGAATGCGGTGACCATTGCCAACTGTAATAAATTGTAGAGACATTAAATGATACACTTGGGAAAGATTACCTGCGGACCGGGTGAGGTGAGAGGAGGCTCCGGAGTCCATATACCAATTTTTGTTAGGCTGCTGCATACTCATACTGCTGAATTCCTGACCCAAGTTGGTGGGGATTTGATTGAAGGGTTGCTGCGGGAACTGGGCCTACATGATATGGGCTTGATGGTGCTGAAGCAAGGGCGGGCGCGGACCTGGAGCCTGGCCCAGTAGCCCTTGTTACTGAAAAGGGAATTGGGGTGGAGGATATGCTGAAGCCGCGGCCCAGTTCTGATTTGGGTAACGAGACACTGGGTCGGTCCATGCCATGGTGTTGCTGGACTGCTGTGTTTGTTGGCCTCGGCCTTTCCTGCGGCCCTTGCCACCCCTGCCGCAACTGTTTTTCCGCGGTTGGATATTTTCCGGCAGAGGCTGTTGGCCGGCGGTGGTCTAATGTTGTGCGGGCGGTTCAACTGTTAAAGCCTTCTGGTTATGCTCATCCTGTTATGCACGTCTGGTTTCCTCCAATAATAATTGCGAGCGTGCTTTGTTGAAACTTGCTAGAGGGTCAGCCTATTGTATCATCGTGGCTAGGGTGTCATATTTACCCTTGGGGAGTCCCGCAACTAATTGTAACAACATCTTAGTTTCGGACACAGGTGTACCAATATTAGACAGTTGGTCTACCACAAGTTTCAGCTGCCTACAATATTCTGACATATTTGAGAAGTTTTCGAGACGGGTGGTGTTGTACTGTTCTTCCAAGTACACGGCGCGAGTGTTCTTGTTGTCTTGAAAAATTTCTTCCAAACGTGTCCATAGATCATGGGCAGAGGCACCCATTTTCATAATTGTGTATAGTAAGTTCTTGGATATAGTGTCGTATATCCACTGTTTGACCAAGGCATCGAGGCGATGCTATGTGATGCCGTCCATATCGAGAGGACGAGGGAAAGAGTCATCTATATGATCAAGCACATGATATACACATGCATGGATGCGAAATAGTTCCACTCATGACCAATATTGGCCGTCTTCTTGATCAAGAATTATAGGGATAAAATTCTTGATGTTGGTAAAGGCGAGAGCCGGATGAAAAGACGGTAAAAAGATGGGTTGGATGACGACTGAGTGAGAAGCAAAAGTATCGAAAGAGGTGGGAGTAGAAAAATTCTCCATTGGGTTGGAAATTGGGAAGAGAAAAAAAAGTTATTGTTGCCGTCGACCGAGAGGTGGGGGGAGGGGGAGGGGGCGGCGGCAAAGAGAAATTTTTCTATAGTAGGGTTTTGGCTCTTGATACCATGTAAAGATATGGCACCTGAGCCTAACTCAACCCCAGAAGCTAGCTTGGGTCAGCCTAACTCAACCCCAAAAGCAAGGGCCGCGGGAAGGGCGAGGCCAACAAACACAGCAGTCCAGCAACACCATGGCATGGGCCGGCCCAGCGTCTGGTTACCCAAATCAGAATTGGGTTGCGGCTTCAGCATATCCTCCATCCCAGTTCCCTTTTCAGCAACAAGGGCTACTGGGCCAGGCTCCAGGTCCGCGCCCGCCCCTACTTCAGCACCATCAAGCCCATGTCATGCAAGCCCAGTTCCCGCAGCAGCCCTTCAATCAAATCCCCACTGACTTGGGTCAGGCATTCAGCAGTATGAGTATGCAGCAGCACCACGAAAATTGGTATATGGACTCCGGAGCCTCCTCTCACTTCACCCGATCCGCATGTAATCTTTCCCAAGTGTATCATTTAAAGTCTCCACAATTTATTACAATTGGCAATGGTCACCGCATTCCAATTCAGGGCTATGGTCACACCCACACTCCGCCGCCTCACCCACCCTTCTCCCTAAATAACGTCCTGCTTGCCCCACACATCATCAAAAATTTAATATCCATTTGGAAATTTACTCGTAATAATTATGTGTCTATTGATTTTGATCTCTTTGGTTTTACTGTGAAGGATCTACGTACGGGGACACCTCTTACGAGATACAATAGCACAGGGAATCTTTATCCATTCACATCCTTGTCCGATGTCGGTTCCCGATCACACACTACCCTAGCTGCTCTATCTCCGTCAATTTGGCACAATAGGCTCGGACACCCAGGAGCTCCCGTCTTTAATTTTCTTAGAAGTAATAGTTTTATTCAATGTAATGGGAAATTTGCCCAGACTTGCATTTCCTATCCATTAGGCAAACATGTTCGACTTCCGTTTAATTCCTCAGTTAACGTTACGTTTGCTCCTTTTGATATTGTTCATGCTGATCTGTGGACTTCCCCTATTACTAGTTCCCTAGGTCATAAATATTATCTCGTGTTATTGGATGACTACTCTCACTTTCTTTGGATCTACCCATTAAAATTTAAGTCTGAAGTTTTTGCCAAATTTCTTGAATTTTGCACATTTATCAAAACGCAATTCGAACACGCCATTAAATTTTTCCAATTTGACAATGGTCGTGAGTTTAACAACTCCGCGTTTCAAAAATTCTGCAACAATAATGGCATGGTCTTTCGATTTTCGTGTCCTCACACGTCCCCTCAAAATGGCAAAATCGAGCGTCTCATCCGTACAATAAATAACATGGTCCGCACTTTTTTGTTTCATGCCTCCCTCTCTCCATCCTTTTGGGTTTATGCGGTCAAAATGGTAGAATACATCCTTAATATTTTACCCACTAGTACCCTCCATAACATGACTCCAATCAAAATCTTACACCGTAGGGTTCCCTCCTATGATCACCTACGGATATTCGGTTGTCTATGTTTCCCTAATCTCTCTTCCACAGCCTCTCACAAATTAGCTCCCCGCACGACTCCGTGTGTCTTCTTAGGTTTCCCGACAAACCATAGGGGCTATCCGTGTTATGACTTATCTACTCGTCAAATTCACGTCTCGCGTCACGTCACTTTTGACGAGACGCAATTCCCCTTTTCCAACATCCAAAAATTTCAAAAACCGGATTATCAATTTTTAGATGGATTAACTCTCTCTCATGTCCACTTTCGGAAACTTTGCCCTTCACTTTCGGGAATTGTACCTCCACAGCCACCATCAACCATCGTACATCGCTCATCGTCAGTATCTCTGCCACCAGTGACCTCCCCATCACCACCGCTAGCCACCCCTAGCACCACTCTATCTCCAGGTTCTACCAACTCACCGGTCACCGTCCCATTCACTGTATCATCCCAACTGTCTCACCACCGTGCCCACCCCAGTACGACCCTAAACCACCATCCAACAAACCCAGCCACCGATCCTACTATGCCACTGACATCACATCTGGCACTACAACCCTTCTCTATTTCCGGCATACTGAGAACCCCCATACATCGTTACCACAGTTCACCGGCACCCACCGACCCAACCCACTCGATTTCAAACCCAAACACCGCTACTGTTCCACACCATCCGACAACCACCCTTGACCAAACCCCAGTCCCGACAACACAAAACACACCACACTCAAATCAGCCAACACACAGTCCACCCAACCAGTCGACCGATACCCTTACCCAACCACCGCCCACATACCGGATAGAAACCCGTGCCCAACACGGGATTTTCAAACCCAAAGTCCAATTTAATATGTCCACCCAAACAATTTAACATATTCCAAAAAGCCCTAAATTAGCCAAACTGGACCCAAATTGGAATGCGGCCATATGTGAAGAGTTTTATGCATTAATAAAACAACATACTTGAGACTTGGTTCCTCGACCGGATGGGGTGAATGTGATGCGTTGCATGTGGCTTTTTCGACACAAGTTCATAGATAGTGGTGTAATGAAAATAATCAAGGGGATTATTCTCTTTCATATCAGAAATCTAGGGCATATATTTTCCTTCTCCACGCAATTCCGCAGCCGTGACCTGGCCATCGGCCACCATTCTTTTTTCTTTCCAAATTTTCTTTTTCCAAAATCCCTAATTCTCCTCTTGTTCTTTCATTATGTCTACCTCAAAGAACACGTTTCATCCTGCCCTTACAGTCTCCAACATTAAGAACCACATCCCTATTGTTCTTGAGATGGAAACGTCCAATACGCGATATGGGTGGAATTATTTAAGGTTCACGCACGCTCTCATCAAGTCCTTCATTACATCATCTCCTCTATAACAGACAAGGAGAAGGTGCCTACCCCCGAGGATGACCCTGCGTTATGGACTACTCTTGATGCTACCGTTCACTAGTAGATTTATTCCACTATCTTTACAAGCCTCTTGCAGACGATTTTATTGAACCCGATGCCACGATGATAAAAACTTGGAATATGGTGCGTAATATAATCCAATATAACAAAAATTCACGTGTTGTTACTTTTGAGCAGGAATTTTCCCATGTCCACATGAAGGATTTTCTGAATGTCTCAGCCTATTGTAAAAGGCTAAAGGAAATAGATGATCAACTTAATAACGTTGTTGTGTCCGTCACCAATGATCGTCTTGTTCTTCAGATGGTTGCAGTCCTATCCGAGGATTATAATGGCATTAGGACGCTAAGTAATCCTCTGTCACCGTTCTACCAGGCCCGGTCCATGCTCACTCATTCTCAGATAATTCTAGCCAGAACCGTAACAACAGTGGCAGCAAAAAAGGTCAAAATTGGAAAAATAGTGGCAAGAACTGTGGCAGCAGTCACGGTGGTGGCGAGGCGATGGCGATGGTCGGGCGATGGCGGACATGGTGGCGATGGTGGGCCGACGCAAAGACCATCGATGCGACCTTGTGCCAATGCACAATGGCCGTGAAATTTCTTGGGCGATGGCCCAATATGGCTTATCCTTTTTTTCCAGGAGTTCCAACGAATTGGGCCATTGGCCAACAGAGGCCTAATACACAGTTCCAGCACATCCAGCCCAAGCAGCCGGTTGGCGTGCTTGGTCCTCGGTCTCAACATGCCTTTGTTGTTACGGGCCCAGTTTCTGGTCCGACACCTACAAATATTGAGGCTGCGATGCATACACTTGGATTGAATCCCCTGAATGCAAATTGGTACATGGACACCAGAACCACTTCTCATATGACATCCGCACAAGGTAATCTCTCATCTTATTTCAATTTGAGCAAAAGTCATGCCATAATTATTGATAATGGCAATTCAATTCCAATTCATGATTATGGTCACACAAAATTGTTCCCCCCCTCCCCCACATCCACCTCTAGTCCTAAAAAATGTCCTTCACTTAATTAAAAAAATTGGTGTCTGTCTAAAAATTCACAACTGATAATTAGGTTTCTATTAACTTTGACCCTTTTGGATTTTCTGTGAAGGATTTCAAGACGGGGATACCCCTAATGAGATGTAATAGTCGGGAGAGCTTTATCCAATTACCATTACCACCATTTCCACTAGTCAGGCAACACCTTTAACATTTGCCGCTATTGCTCCCTCTTTGTGGCATGCACGTTTGGGTCATCCGGGGTCGTCTATTATTTCTTCTCTTAAAAATAATAATTTTATTGATTGTATGAGTACGCGTAGTACTCATATTTGTCCTTTTTTCCTCTAGGGAAACATGTTAGATTATCGTTTGTAGCCTCTACTTCTAGTACGTCGATACCTTTTGATATTATTTATAGTGATTTATGGACATCTCCCACTTTGAGTTCTTTGGGACATCGTTATTATGTTTTATTTTTGGATGATTATTCTAACTTTTTTTGGACTTTTCCGTTGTCTAAAAAGTCTCAAGTGTTTTCCACATTCTTAAAATTTAGAGCTTTCATCCGTACCCAATTTGAATGGAAAATTTAAAACATTCAATGTGATAATGGTTGGGAATATGATAATGGGCCATTTCGGGAATTTTGTGACACTCATGACATATCTTTTCGGTTTTCTTATCCTCATACGTCCTCATAAAATGGGAAGGCCGAAAGAAAAATTCATACCATTAATAATATTGTCCAAACCTTACTAGCTCATGCTTCATTACCTCCGTCTTTTTGGTATCATGTGTTACAAATTGCTACTTACCTCCTTAACATACTTCCTAGCAAAGATTTAGCATATCAATAACCCCTAAAAATTATTTATCATAAATATCCCTCGTATTATCATCTTAGGGTGTTTGGTTGATTATGCTATCCATTTTTTTCGTCCACTACAATTAACAAATTTCAAGCCCGTTCTACCGCTTGTGTGTTTTTGGGTTATCCGTCTAATTATCGTAGTTATGAATATTTTGATTTATCTGCTAATAAAATCATCATTAGTCATCATGATATTTTTTATGAAACTAATTTCCGTTTTCTAAATTGTCTAATTTCGTGTCTAGTGCTTATAATTTTTTGGATGGTGGGCTCTCACCGTACGTCGTCCATCATTTAGCCCAACAACCCCGTGATCAAAATCTGTCATTAGGCCTACTGCCTACTGGCCCAAATATTCTTGGCACTATTCCAGTGTCTCGACCCAGTTTCAGTCTCGGTACTATTCCCGAGTCATAGCCCAGTAACAATCTCAGTCCAGTTTCTACTTCCGATTCTGGGTCCAATCTCGGTCCAGTTTCTGCTTCCGATTCTGGGTCCAATCTCGGTCCAGTTTCTGACCCAGATTCTTGATCCAGTTTCTGGCCCAAATAATTCTCCCCCACCTTCGTTTCTTCAGCCAACCGTTATTGGGTCAGTAGGCCCACTGCCTGTTGGCCAGTCCACTGCTGACCCAACAATTACCCAAATCTCGTCCAATTCTATCTCAAGTCAAGGGCCCGTTACTCGTAGCCAACGGGGTATTTTAAAACCCAAATGACATTTTAATCTTCATTATAATGTCACTAAATCACCCCTACCACGTAACCTAGTGTCTGCCTTTCATGCCCCGAATTGGAAAATGGACATGGATGATGAATATAATGCTCTTATTAAAAATAAGACGTGGGAGTTGGTGTCCGTCCGTCTGGTGTTAATATTATTCGGTCTATATGTTTTTTACTCATAAAGAAAATTCTGACGGTTCTTTTGAGAGGCATAAGACTCGTTTTGTAGGTGATGGTAAAACACAATAGGTTGGCATGAATTGCGGAGAGACATTTAGTCCGATGGTCAAACCGACAACCATTCGCAATGTGCTTAGTCTGGTTCTATCGAAAGCATGGCCTATTCATTATCTGGATGTTAAAAATGCTTTCTTATACTCTAATCATAAGGAGACAGTATACATGTATCAACCCTTGGATTTTAAGGACCCCAATTATCCTCACCATGTCTTTTTGCTGAAAAAGACTTATATGGGCTTAAGCAGACCCCATGGGCTTGGTATAAGAAATTTGCAGATTATGTGTCTACTATTGAGTTTTCTCACAACAGGTCTGATCATTCTCTGTTCATCTATTATCGTGGTACCTCTCTAGCATACATTCTGTTATATGTGGATGATATAATTTTGCCTGCCTCCTATGATAATTTTTGCAAGTCTATCATGTCCCTTCTCAGTTCAGAATTTGCTATGAAAGACTTGGGGTCCTTGAGTTATTTCTTATGTATAGTTGTCACTCGTCATGCAGGTGGTCTATTTTTATCATAGAAGAAGTATGCGGCTGAGATTATTGAGAGAGTCGGCATGTCATCTTATAAGTCCTCTTCTACTCTGGTTGATACCAAACCGAAGTTGAGTGCTACTTCTAGCATACCCTACGAGGATCCCACCCACTATCGCAGTCTTACAGGGGCTCTTCAGTATCTTACCTTCACTAGATCAGATATTACTTATGCAGTCCAGCAGGTGTATTTATTTATGCATGATCTGAGGGTTGAGCAGATGCATCCGCTCAAACGCATTATACGATACATACAAGGCACACTTGATTATGGTTTACATTTATATCCATCATTCGTATCTACTCTCGTGTCTTATACATATGTTGATTGGGGTGGATGTCCAGATACCAGGCGTTCAACCTCTGATTATTGCATGTTTCTGGGTGATAACTTGATTTCTTGGTCAGCAAAACGCAGACTATTTTATCGCGATCCAGTGCGGATGCCGAGTATCGAGGGGTAGCCAATGTGGTGTCTGAGTCATGTTAGCTGCGTAATCTTCTATTAAAGCTACACTTTCCTATTCAGAAATCTACCTTGGTCTACTGTGATAATGTTAGTGCAGTCTATCTCTCTGGAAATTCGGTCAAACATCATCGCACTAAACATATCGAGATGTATATTCACTTTGTTCGCGAAAAGGTAGCTCGTGGACAAGTACGTGTCTTGCATGTCCCTTCACGGTATCAAATTACTGGCATCTTTACTAAGGGTCTTCCCTTGGTTCTGTTTGAAGATTTTAGGTACAGTCTCAGCGTACGACGACCACCCGCTATGACTGCGGGGGAGTAATAGACAGTGGTATACCGTAAATATACCACACGGACCGGTAGATGTTATTTAATATATCATGTGTGTAGAATTCTTGTATAATTGTAATTATGATATTAGTATTATAGTAGGAAAATGTATTGATATTGTATTAGGAAAAAGTAGATTTATTTCCATATTTAGATATTATATATATGTATATATACCTCTTCATTAATGAAAATAATGAAGGGATCTCTTTCATTCTGAATATTCTACAACATCTTCCTACATATCATGACAAATCACAAAGCATTTTTTGAAAAAAATATTTGGATAGAAGTCTCTCCAGTTAATCGGTAAGTTGATTTTCTTTTTCTCCTTTTGAGTTATACCAAATTGTTTTTTTAGTTTCCTCTATGTAATACAAATTTTATAGTAATTACATGAGATAAACGTGCAATGCACGTTCAGAGAAACTTGTTATATATATTAAAATTATGATTTTCCTAATTTAAAAGTTAAATTACTAAAATATCCTTTTAAAAAACTTAATTACCTTATTTATAAATATATAAACCACATCATCTGAAAATGTGCCTTTTCTTTCCAATGAAAGTGTAATTTAAAGAATGACTCTTCAATTTTCATAACTAAAATAGAGGAAAGAAATTGAGAAAAAAACTGAAAAGTACGTGATTTTTTTTTTTCATTTCTTTATCTTTTAACTTCTTCTCTTAACACTATATATGAAGATAAGAAAGCAAATTAATGGACAACGCGATCACACATTGAATATTTTTTTTTGATTGGTAAGTTAGTTTTCTCCAAATACAACGGTGCAATTCTTTTTTTGCATGTTAGTAACTTTGTATTATTATCATTATTAAGTACTTTCAGTGTGTGATAAATATACTAATCTTCATTATTTGATATACGCTAAAATAAGATTTTAATTTATTTACTTTTAACCTTGCATATATATTGGTAGTATATACCATCACAATAATAAGTTTATGATTTAGTTTCTTTCCTTGGTTTATTTTAAAGATTAAAACAAAGAGGTAATTTTTTTCATGCATTTTTTCACGAAGGAAAGAAAGATCAACATTATCCTTTAATATTAATTTGTGTAAGAATGAAAATCTATAAATTTTTAAAAGATAATGAAAAAGTTACAAAAAATTAAGTCTAACTCTCATAAATTTTTAAAGGTAGACGATAAATTTTGTAATTAATAGCATGTGGGATATCTTGTAGGCAATTCTTACGATAGGAGATCAATTTTTGTAATTATATTTATCAATTATTTATAAATGAAATTAATTTTATTAAAAGATAAAATTAAGTTATTACAAATGATCACAACAGAATAAAAATTATAATATAAAAGTGAGTTGATTAGCAAATTATTATATTATAAATTAGTGCAGAAATCTATATAATATCGAAGGACATGCCATTTTACATGAAAATTAAATTGTAAAAAGAAATCTAATTAGCAATTAAAAAATATAACAAAATAAATTTTATTGAATTAAATTTCTTTAGAAAAAAACAAGCACAGGATATTTGTAGAAATTTTAGGTTAAAAAATATTTTTAGAAAATATAAAGAACTAAGATATTTTCAAATAAAACCAGACTTACTTTTCAGAAGTTCTAATTTTACTGATAACTGATTATTGAAGCATACGAAAATTAAGACACTAAATTTGTGGAAATTGGTTGAAAGACTATATTTTAAAATTTATATTAACATATTTTCACTTCTTCTGGGATAATTTTTACATAGTTCTTCACAATCTATCATTTGGAAGTGATTTAATAATAATTATGGACTTTTGCTTTCATAGAAATATGATATATGGATATATGGATATATGGATATATGGATATATGATTAAGTACCTGGACAGAGAAAGAACCTCCCTTAAATGAAGAAAAAGTAGGTTAATTAAAGTGGAGTTGTTAGATTTCATTTAGGTGATACAGATTTTTTTTCTAATATGTTAAAAACAATTTTATAGTATTTCTTATAGATTAAAGAAGTAGAACAATTTGCATTTTTTGCATTTTGAATTTTAAGTTGAATATATCATCCGAGATCATTGAGGACTTACTTGGTAGAATTTTTTCGTTTATTAAGTTGGCTATATAAAATAAAAAATTGTCATTTCTTGTACTTACACTTTTCTCTTTAACTTTTACCTATAACTAAGATATATCTTTTAATTATAGTTATGTGAGTTTTAATAAAAATCATATATTGAGGTGGGAGACACACGCAACGTGTGTGCCGAAGACCTAGTAAATAAAATAAATAGAAGAAACACATATTTGTTCACCACGTGAAAAATTAGCGACGAAACATCATGCAATGCAAAAGAGGGGGTGGGAGGACTCTTTTAACACTAGTTTTGGACACGTACTCCGCAGGTGTATACCTAGCATCCATCAATACTTAATGTGTACAAAAAATAATAATTTGTTACCTAACTTGCATACATATTCTAAAGTATATGAGTTTATAACCAAATTTATAGCGTAAAAAAAAAAAATAACAACTAATTTCACTTATAGTATAACTAGTTCTTGCACACGCGCATCGCGCTGGTACCCTGAACAATGAATACAAACTTTTTAAACAATAACTTATTAAATAATATTGAAAAAATTGATTTGAAAAAATTTAAGAAAGACATTAAAAGTTCTAAAAATGTTGCTTCATAGCTCTTGTCGACGGCTGTAAAACTCAAGTGAAACTTGACTCATTTTGTACATAATAACTTAGTATGCTTTCTTATGAATTTAAATCATTCATCAATTCTACTACTAATGCATTAGTATATGAATTTTAAAAGACTAATTTCTAAAAAATTTAAATTTAGGATACATAAATAATGTTTTATTAACCCTTTGCATGTGTTATAACATTTAATTACGTAGCTGCTCATATTTCTGAAAAGATAAATTTTGTGTTTTTTGTTATTGGGTGAAGTTTTATAAAAACAAATGTCAATGCTGATAATTCACTTTTCAACAGCCAAATATATTTCAAAGCCCAGTGATGATAATAATAATAATAATAATAATAATAATAATAATAATAATAATAATATTTATAATATTTATAATATTAATAAGTTAGAAGAATTATAAAAAAAATTGTCCAAACGTCTAAATTAGAACTCTTACACCACCCCGAAGATCATTTCTTTCCCCTCTCACAAGAGAAAACATTAATTCCTCCATCTTAATTATATATTCAACGCCAAGCTATATTAATCGAATTTGCGAGTAAAGATTCATATAGAAGACATATATACAAAAGTATAAAAAAGGTAATACTTCTGATTGACAGTATTTTCTCTAAGTTCAATGTGATTAGCGATTTAAAAGAACCGGGAATAAAGGCAACGAGCCAACCAAAGGATATATATAATTTGTACTTGGAAAATTGTAGACCATAATATGAAACTGAGAGAACGAAAAAGTGAGTTTGGTATGGATGCTATGATATCAATTGTACCGGTTAGTTATATTTGTGATATACATGGGTTTGTATACCATGTATATCATGCTTTCACAAGGCAAATTACCAAGTGTGAAACCGTGGCGTACACGGTATACAAACTCGTGTATATCACGGTTTTGGAGTCCGATTTTAGTGTAAATATTGTATTAAATTAGGCTTGTACACTTACCATAATTATAGGATTCTTGTAAAACTAGAATAAGATTTTGGGAGTAAAATAGGAATATGCTTTTACTAGTTTTTCAGGCCAGCAGTACAGTCCGAGACCACATTCTGGGCTGGGGCAGCAAGCCGGTGTGCTTGGGCCTTGGCCACTCCAGGCCCATCACGTTACGGGTCCCACTTCGATGGATATTGAAGTCGTGATGCACACACTTGGATTGAACCCCCCAGATGCCAATTGGTACATGGACACCAGAGTCACTTCTCACATGACATCCGATTCAGGTACTCTCTCGTCTTATTACAATTTGAGCAACAATCGTGGTATTATTGTTGGTAATGGTAGTGCAACTTTGTCCCCTCCTCATCCGACTCTTGTCTTAAAAGATGCCCTTCATGCCCCTAAGTTAATTAAAATTTTGGTATCTTTTCACAAATTGACCACTGATAATTGGATTTCTGTTAATTTTGATCATTTTGGGTTTTCTGTGAAGGATTTCAAAACGGGAATCCCTCTTATGAGATGCAATAGTAGGGGCGCTCTTTATCTAATCACCACCGTCAATTTCGTCAGTCCAGCCATGCCATCCACTTTTGCTGCTCTTGCTCCTTCCTTGTGGCATGTACGTTTGGGTCATCCAGGGTCGTCCATTATGTCTTCTTTAAATAAAAACAATTTTATTCATTGTAAGGGTACGAGTAGTACTCAAATTTATCCCTTTTGTCCGTTAGGAAAACATGCTAGATTGTTTTTACTTCTACTTCTCGCTCTTTGATGCCTTTTGATATTATTTATAGCGATTTATGGACATCTCCAGTTTTAATTTCTGTGGGTCGTCGTTATTGTGTTCTATTTTTGGATGATTATTCTAATTTTTTATGAACTTTTCCGTTAGCGAAAAAATCTCAAGTATTTTTCACTTTCATCAGTTTTAGGGCATTCATCCGTACCCATTTCGAATGGAAAACCAAAAATATTCAATGTGATAATGGTAAAGAATATGATAATGGTTTGTTTCGTGATTTTTGTGGTACTAATGGAATAAATTTTCATTTCTCTTGTCCTCATACGTCCTCACAAAATGGGAAAGCCGAACGCAAAATTCGTACCATTAATAATATTGTCCGAACTTTATTGGTCCATGCTTCTGTACCCCTTTCCTTTTGGCATCATGCTCTACAAATGACTACATATCTTGTTAACATACTTCCTACCAAAGGTTTGACATATTTATCTCCTCTTCAAATATTATATAATAAGACTCATTCGTATTTACATCTTAGGGTCTTTGGGTGCTTGTGTTATCCACTATTTTCGTCTACCACAATTAACAAACTTCAGGCTCATTCTACCCCTTGTTTGTTTTTGGGTTATCCGTCTAATCATCGTGGTTACAGATATTTGATTATCATCTAATAAAATCATTATTATTCGCCAGGTTAGTTTTGATGAAACCCAATTTCCATTTTCTAACGTGAGTAGTCCCGTGCCTAGTTCATATAATTTTTTGGACGACGCCGTCTCTCCATATATTATCCACCATTTTTTGGACCTATCCAGCCCCCAAAATCCGCCAACGGGCCCACTGCCCACTAGCCCCACTGCTGTGTCTTCTCTCTCGATGGGCGGACACATGGTCGATCGACTCTCGGAATCGCTCGGTGGTCCAGCCATTGCCCGATTTCCGTTCTTGCCATCGTTCGATTATTGGGCGATGAGCCTCTTTGCTTGGCGGTCCAACTCTAGTCCCGCCACTGCCCAAATTCTACCCGTTTCCTCCTCCAGTCAAGGGTCGGTTACTCGTAGTCAAAGGGGTATTTTAAAACCAAAATGACATTTTAATCTTAATTCTAATGTCTCTAAATCCCCTATACCTCGAAATCCTGTGTCTGTGTCTGCTTTACATGACCCGAATTGAAAATTGGTTATGACTGATGAATTTAATGCTCTTATTGAAAATAAGATGTGGGAGTTAGTACCCCGTCCCTCTGGTGTTAACATTATTCGGTATATGTGGATATTTACTCATAAGGAAGATTCTGACGGTTCTTTTGTGAGACATAAGACTCGTCTTATAGGTAATGGCAAAACCCCATAGGTCGGCGTGACGTGGATTATGGTGAGACATTTAGTCCGGTGGTCAACTCAGCTACCATTCGCACTGTTCTGAGTTTGGGTCTCTCCAAAGCATGTCCTATTCATAAGTTAGATGTCAAGAATGCTTTTTTATATGGTGATCTTATGGAGGCATTATATATGCATCAGCCTATGGGTTTTCGAGACCCCAATCATCCTCATCATGTCTGTTTGTTGAAGAAGTCCTTGTATAGGCTTAAGCAGGCTCTGTGAGCCTGGTATAAGAGGTTTGCAGATTATGTTTCGTCGAAGTCTGCCATTTTTTTTCTTGACAGAAAAAAGATTGGGTTTTCTCACAGCCGGTCTAATCATTCTTTATTTATATATCGTCGTGGTTTTTCTCTGGCATACATTTTATTGTACATAAATGATATTATATTGACCGCTTCGTCTAAAACTATGCGCAAGTCTATTATGTTATTATGTCCGTTCTCAATTCCGAATTTGCTATGAAAGACTTGGGGCCCTTGAGTTACTTCTTGGGCATTACAGTCACACGTCACTCTCGTGGTCTATTTTTGTCTCAAAGGAAGTATGATGCAGAGATTATTGAGCTCACGTGCTGGTATCTCTTCTTGTAAGTCTTCTTCCACTCCAATTGACACTAAACCTAAGCTAGGTGCTGCAGCTGGTTCACCATTCAAGGATCCCACCTACTATCGCAGTCTTGCAGGGGCACTTCAGTATCTTACCTTCACGAGACCTGATATTACCTATGACATTCAGCAGGTGTATTTGTTTATGCATGATCCTAGAGTTGAGCACATGAATGTGCTCAAACGCATCATCCGATACTTACAGGGCACACTTGATTATGGGTTGCATCTATATCCGTCTTCGGTCTCTACACTTGTCTCTTATACAAATGATGATTGGGGTGACTATCCGGACACCAGACGCTCTACGTCTGGTTACTGTATGTTTCTTGGTGATAACTTTGTCTCATGGTCTGCCAAATAGCAGGCTACCTTATCCCGCTCCAGTGTAGAGGCCGAGTATCGAGGGGTAGCCAATGTGGTCTCTGAATCATGTTGGTTACGTAATCTTCTCTTAGAGCTTCACTGTCCCATTCAAAAAGCTACATTGGTTTATTGTGATAATGTTAGTACAGTATATCTTTCTGGAAATCCGGTTCAACATCAACACACTAAAAATATTGAAATTGACATCCATTTTGTTCGCGAAAAGGTAGCTCGTGGGTAAGTACGCGTCTTACATGTCTTTTACAGTTATCAAATTGCAGATATCTTTACAAAAGGTCTTCCGTCCGTTCTCTTTGACGATTTTAGGGACAGTCTCAGCGTACGAAGACCGCCCGCTATGACTGCGGGGGTGTGTTAGTTATACCCGTGATATACATGGGTTTGTATACCATGTATATCACGGTTTCACAAGGCAAATTACCAAGTGTGAAACCGTGGTGTGCACGGTATACAAACCCGTGTGTATCACGAATTTGGAGTTCGATTTTAGTGTAAATATTGTATTAAATTAGGCTTGTACACTTACCATAATTATAGGATTCTTGTACAACTAGAATATGGTTTTGGGAGTAGAATAGGAATAAGATTTTACTATTATGAAAAATTGTAAATTGTATATATACTCATTCATTAATGAAAATAATCAAGGGATTATTTCTTTCCGTACCTCTCCCACCATATTCACATACTTGAGCGGCAAAAGTACCATATTCGCAACATTAGATATCTTAATACCAGCTCGCTCACACTCCTTACCAATTTTTCCTCTATTTCTGCAACCAAATTAATTGACATGAGTCTTCATGTTCCATTCTTTTATATAAAAAAGAAAATATGATCAACATTTTAAATTAAGAAAAGAAAGATTGAATTCAAAGAAGAGAAAATAACTTCTTTTATACGTTAAGAAAAGCAGATAAAAGTCATAAAAATTGTGTGTACCAACGTAAACTCCTACATATTCTCTAGCAACCTGCATCAAGATGGTGAACAAAATAGATGAATATCAAAGTATTCTCAAATCGTAATGAAGATTGGGTCTGTTTTCAAAATGGTTATAATATACTTCACTATATAAGCCAAAAATTGATAGAAGACGTGATATACACGGACAAACCGTGCATAACCGGTTTTTGTATATTCACTTACCATAGTTGTAGAATTTTTGTACAAATGTAATTATGGTACTAGTCTTGTATTAGGAAAAGCTATTAGAATTATAGTAGGAAAAGGTAGATTTATTTTCCATAATTAGATATTGTATATTTGTAAATATACCTCTTCATTAATGAAAATAATCAAGGGATTATTCTTTTTCATGATATCAGAAGTCTAGGGAAAAAGTTCCTTCTCAATATACAACTTCCGCTGCCCTACCTGGTTCTCGGATTCCGAGCCATGACCTCTCCCTCCAAATTTTCTTCCCAAATCCCGGATTCTCTTCTTGTTCTTTCACCATGTCTACCTAAAAGAACATGTTTCATCCTGCCCTTACCGTCTCCAACATCAAGAACCATATCCCTATTGTTCTAAAGATGGAAAACGTCCAATGCGCGACGTGGGCGAAATTATTTAAGGTTCACGCACGCTCACATCAAGTCCTTCATCACATCATCCCCTAAGTAACAGGCAAGGAGAAGGTGCCTACCCCCAAGGATGATCCTGCTTTATAGGTGACTCTTGATGCTACCATTCTCTAGTGGATTTATTTCACTATCTCTACGGACACGATTATTGAACCCGACGCCACAATAATGGAAACTTGGAATAGGGTGCGTCCATCACCAATGATCGTCTTGTTCTTCAGATGGTTGCAGGCCTATCTGAGGCCTATAATGGCGTTGGGACGCTTCTTCATCAAAGTAATCCACTCCCACCGTTCTACTAGGCCCGTTCCATGCTCAGATTAGAAGAGGTCGGCTTGGCTAAAAAGGCATCTACCAGAGCAAATTACGTCATGATGATGCCCACGTCAGACGACCCTCACTCATTCATGGATAATTCTAACTAAAATCGCAACAACGATGACGGCAAAAAGGGTCAAAATCAAAAAAATGGAGGCAAAAATCGCGGCGACGGCCGTAGAAGTGGCGCTGGTGGTGGTCGGAGCAGTGGTAGACGTGGTGGCAGTGGGCAAGCTGGGCTGCAACACCACTGGCTATAGCTTTGGGCCAACTGGCCGTGGGGCTGGGCTGGTGGCCAGTGGCCCAACTACCCTTTCTCGGCGTCTCCAGCAAACTGGGCCAATTTCCAGAATTGGTCCAGGCCCAGTTTCCTGAATAATCAGGCCAAACAGCCTGCTGGGCCTTGGTAGCAAGCCTTCGCTGATGCGGGCCCAGCGATAGTTCTGACGCCCACAGATATCGAGGCCACGATGCATACATTTGCATTAAATCCCCCAGACGTAAATTGGTATATGGACACCGGTGCCACTTCTCACATGACATCCGCACCAGGTAATCTCTCATCTTATTTCAATTTGAGCAACAATCGTGGTATAACTGTTGGTAATGGTCAGTCAATTCCAATTCGTGGTGGTGGTCACACAAATTTGTCTCCCCCGCATCCACCACTAGTCTTAAAAAATATTCTTCTTGCCCCTCACTTAATTAAAAATTTAGTGTTTGTCCGAAAATTCACAATTGATAATTGGATTTCTATTAATTTTGACCCTTTTGGATTTTCTGTGAAGGATTGCAAGACGGGGATACCTCTAATGAGATGTAATAGTAGGGGAGAGCTTTATCCAATCACCACCACCACCATTTCCACGAGTCAAGCCACACCTTCAACGTTTGCCGCTCTTACTCCTTTGGGGTATGCACGTTTGGGTCATCCGGGGTCGTCTATTACTTCTTTTCTACAAAATAATAATTTTATTAATTGTAACGCGTAGTACTCCAATTTGTCCTTTTTTTCCGGTTAGATTACCTTTTGTAGCCTCTACTTTTAGTACGTTGATGCCTTTTGACATTATTCATAGTGATTTATTGACATCTCCGGTTTTAAGTTCTTTGGGCCATCATTATTATGTTGTATTCTTGGATGATTATTATAAATTTTTGTGGACCTTTCCTTTATCTAAAAAGTCTCAAATTTTTTCAACCTTCTTAAAATTTAGAGCATTCATCCGTACCCAATTTGAACGGAAAATTTAAAACATTCAATGTGATAATGGAAGGGAATATGATAATGGGCCGTTTCGAAAATTTTGTGACACAATGGCATATCTTTTCGGTTTTCTTATCCTCATACTTCCTCACAAAATGGGAAGACCGAAAGAAAAATTTGTACCATTAATAATATTGTCCGAACCTTGCTAGCCCATGCTTCATTACCTCCTTCTTTTGGCATCATGCATTACAAATGGCTACCTACCTCCTTAACATTCTCCCTAATAAAGGTTTAGCATATCAATCCCCACTTAAAATTCTTTACAATAAATATCCCTCGTATTCTCATCTTAGGGTGTTTGGGTGTTTATGCTATTCGTTTTTCCCGTCTACTACAATTAATAAACTTGAAGCCCGTTCTACCACTTGTGTATTTTTGAGTTATCCATCTAATCATCGTGATTACAAATATTTTGATTTATTCTTTAACAAAATCATAATTAGTCGCCATGTTAGTTTTTATGAAACTCAATTTCTATTTGCTAAATTGTATAGTTCTGTGTCTATTTCGTATAATTTTTTGGATGATGGGCTCTCACCTTATATTATCCACCATTTATCTGAACTGTCCAGTGACCAAAATCCGCTAGTAGGCCCATTGCCTGCTGGCCCAAATACGACCAATCCAGTCCCTGAATCTCGGCCAACAGGCCCACTACCTGTTGGCCCAAATTCTGCTGGCCCAATTATTCTCGACATTATTCCCGTGTCTCAGCCCAGTCCTAGTCTCGGTATTGTTCCCAAATCAAGGTCCAGTGCCAGTCTCGGCCTAGCTTCTGCTTCTGATTCTCGGTCCAGTATCGGTCCAATTTGTAGCCAAAATAATTCTTCCCCACATCCACTTTTTCATCCACCCGTTATTGGGCAAGCAGGCCCACTGCCTACCCGACAATTACCCAAATCCCGTCCAATTCTATCTCGAGTTAAGGGTCTGTTATTCGTAGCCAACATGGTATTTTTAAACCAAAATGACATTTTAATATTAATTCTAATTTCGCTAAATCACCCCTACCACGTAACCCAGTGTTTGCCCTTTATGACCCGAATTGGAAAATGGTTATGGATGACGAATATAATGCTCTTATTGAAAATAAGACGTGGGATTTGGTGCCCCATCCGCCTGGTGTCAATATTATTCATTCTATATGGATTTTTACTCATAAAGAAAATTCTGACGATTTTTTTAGAGGCATAAGGCCCGTCTTGTAGGTGATGATAAAACACAACAGGTTTGGCATGGATTATGGAGAGACGTTTAGTCTGGTGGTCAAACCGAAAACCATTCACATTGTGTTTAGTCTGGCTCTCTCGAAAGCATGGCTCATTCATCAGCTGGATGTGAAAATGCTTTCTTACGCGGTGATCTTAAGGAGACAGTATACATGCATTAGCCCTTGGGTTTTAAGGACCCCAATTATCCTCACCGTGTTTATTTGCTGAAGAAGACCTCGTATGTGCTTAAGTAGGCTCCACAGGCTTGGTATAAGAGGTTTGCAGATTATGTGTCTACTATTGGTGTTTCTCACAGCAGGTCTGATCATTCTCTGTTCATTTATCATTGTGGTACTTCTCTAATATACATTCAGTTATATGTGGTTGATCTAATTTTGACTGCCTCCTCTGATAATTTGCGCAAGTCTATCATGTCCTTCTCAATTCAGAATTTGCTATGAAAGACTTGGGACCCTTGAGTTATTTTTTGGGTATAGCTGTCACCCGTTATGCAGGTGGTCTATTTTTACCACAGAAGAAGTATGCGGCTGAGATTATTGAGAGAGCTGGCATGTCGTCTTGTAAGTCCTCTTCTACTCCGGTTGATACCAAACCGAAGCTGAGTGCTACTTCTAGCACACCATATGAGGATCCCACCCACTATCATTGTCTTGCAGGGGTTCTTCAGTATCTTACTTTCACGAGACCATATATTACTTATGCAGTCCAGCAGGTGTGTTTATTTATGTATGATCCACGGATTGAGCACATGCATGCGCTTAAACGCATTATACGATACATACATGGAACACTTGATTATGTATTGTATTTATATCCACCATCTGTCTCTACTCTCGTGTCTTATACAGATGCTGATTTGGGTGGATGTCTAGATACAAGAAGTTCAACATCTGGTTATTGTATATTTCTTGGTGATAACTTGGTCTCTTGGTCGGCAAAGCGCCAGGCTACTTTATCGTGATCCGGTGCAGATGTCGAGTATCGAGGAGTAGCCAATATGGTGTCTGAGTCATGTTGGTTGCGTAATCTTTTATTAGAGCTTCACTTTTCTATTCAGAAAGCTACCTTGGTCTACTGCGGTAATGTTAGTGCCGTCTATCTCTCTGGGAATTCGGTCCAACATCAGCGCAGTAAACATATCGAGATGTATATTCACTTTGTTCGCGAGATGGTAGCTCGTGGACAAGTACGTGTCGTGCATGTCCCTTCAAGGTACCAAATTGCTGACATCTTTACTAAGGGTCTTCTGTTGGTTCTGTTTAAAGATTTTAGGGACAGTCTCAGCGTACGACAACCACCTGCTATGACTGCGGAGGTGTGATAGAAGACGTGATATACACGGACAAACCGTGTATATCAAAGGACCGGTTTTTGTATATTCACTTACCATAGTTATAGAATTATTGTACAAGTGTAATTATGATATTAGTCTTGTATTAGAAAAATGTAGATTTATTTTTCATATTTAGTTATTGTATATTTATATATATACGTCTTTATTAATGAAAATAATATTAAAAGTATTGAAATGTTTGTTACATTTACAAGAATGTCAAGAGATTTATTTTGGATAACGTAAGGATTTCAAATGTGCATATCATGATACATTTATTTTAAATGCATGAATCATTATAAGTATTATAACACTTTCAATGCAGGTTTTATATTTACTCCCTCCGTCTCATTCTTTCCTTTTTTGTCGGTTCTAAAAAGAATGTCTCTTTCTATATTTAGTAAGTTAAAAATTCAAACATGTCTACATGACAAATTTATAATCACGTGATTTAACTTTTTGCTATTTTACACATCTTTAATTTAAGATCACAAGATTCTAAAGTTAACTTTATTTCTTAAACTCTGTACCAAATCAAACTAAGACACTTAAATTGAAACGAATGGAGTAATATTCAGTGAAAGGTAAATTTACTTTTTGATACAAAATTAATATAAAAATAATGTTTAAATGAAGGACAAAATGAGCACTTAACATTTAAAGGGCATTATTGTAATCTAACTTTAATAAGAGAATTTGAACTTTTAGAATATATAGATATGATGATAAGCACTTTTGGTCTCCTAAAAATTTGGTCTATTTGCAAAACATCTCAAAAGTGTTTTTTCTTAATATCCAAATTATGTGATGGCAACCAAGTAATATGAACTAAATCAAGGGCAACAAAAGAAGTCAACAACACGTGTCATTTTTAAAAAAAAAGCTAACTAGCAAATTGACAAAAATTATCTTCTGAGGACTACAAAAATTCTTTATTCCTGCTTATATATATCATTCTTCCGTTTCAATTTATGTTTCCCTAATTTTTAAATTTTGTGGTCTACCCAAAGATATATGTGTGGTTATAAATTATCTCGTTAAGCATAAAATATAACGTTTAAAGTTAAATTATTATCAAATAAAAAAATCTATCATTCTTTTTGGGACAGACTAAAAAGCAAAGTGTATCAAATAAACTGGAATAAAGAGGGTAGTAAAGTAATGTGTTTGTTCAGTGCTTACTATATTCTGGGCTTGGACTTGGTTTACAGTGTTCATGTCTAGTGATGGTGTGAAATTAAAAGATAATAGCAAGAGGAAATTGCACAAGTTCAATCATCATTTCCGTGGTTACTTGAAATGATAATTACGAGCTGGTCATTCGCCATTAGCCAAGGCTTCTAATTTTGCTTTTCTTCTTGTAAAGCACTTCACGTTTTTATGTGTTGAACTTTTTCTTAACCTGGAATATCAGTGTAGTACTTCCAAGTACTGGGAAGCTTATTGTTACGGTGATCTAGCCCGTTCATCGGTCGATTTAGATCGGATTTAGCATATTTTAAATTATAATTTTGATTTTCGGATTTCACAACATGTAATCCGAGATTCAAATACGTTCGGATTGAATCGAATTTTTTAAGTTCGGTTTCAGATAAATCGGTTTGGATAATTCGAATTTTCGATTTGGCTTATAAGTTGAACTTCTTCTCCTTCTCTTTCTTACAAAATGAACAATCAAATAAAATATTTATATCAAATTGCCTTAATATATAGTTTCTCGTTGCTATCACAATCATATAAATAAAGTATTCATAAAATCATTGTCAAGGATGCAACAGAAGCACTGGTCCTATAAATTAGCAAGTCTAATTTAGTATAATCATCCTATACATAGAATATATACTGATAATGAAACAAAAAGAAAATCTAAAAAGTAGTCATCTTTAAAATTATCAAATCCAAACATATTGAACTTAGTAATTTTTTGAATATAGGGGTTGATATGTAATGAGTATGATATATTTGACTTATTAGATTGGATATATCGGTAATGCACTAATATATTATGGATAGTGGGGTAACCTAAACATAAGGTACAATAAATTCGATTTTCAGATATCCAAAAATTCGAAGTTTCGAATCCCGAATCCGATCCAAAATCCAAAAATTTTAAAAATTAAATCCTATACTCAATCTAAAATCTGAAATTTTTAAAATATAAGTTCAAAATATTCGAATTTTGGTTGGGATATCGGATTAATCATTGCCAAGGATGTCACACACTTTATTTCGTCAATTATTCTTCTACACTCTTACTAATTTCAAAGAGTATTTCTGGTGACATTGCTGAACATTTCACATTAAGGTTTGACTAAAAACAGAAAAATGGCACAATCATACAAACTACTGAAACAGAAAACATAATCATACAAACTATTGAAACAGAAAAATGGCATAATCATACAAACTATTGAAACAGAAGAATGGAGAATACATCAGCTAAAAACATTGCAAAATGGCGTACTTTGTTTTAGAGCATGCTATCAGCTCGAGCTGGCAATCTCCGAAAGAAATTGCATGGTGGTGAAGGCATTTTGCTCCTGAATCTTGGGTGCCTTAGATAAACCAGAGCTGCAACAAGAGCTGTGATCTTGAAAGGTGTCACATACAGTATCAATGCTGCAATAAGACAGAAGACTATGAAGAGGCTGGTTGCCCTTGGATCTCTCCAACGGATGAGAGCTTGGAATCTCTCTCCTTGAGTTGCCATGTCCCCGATAACAGTTTGGATTCTACCAGTCACAGTGCGAAGTTTATCATACCTCATTTTAACTGTATTCTCAGGCTTGGATGTTGGGAAAGTGTCAAACACTTTTGTAAACGTGTACAAGTATAACACTACAATCCCTACCCATAATTAGAATAGGATTCTAAACTAGGATTCCTCTTATATTTGGGAATGTGATTCCTCTTGTATTAGGATTGTTTATTGTACACTATATATATTGATATTAATGAGAAACACTCCCTAAGGGAGATTAATATCATCTTACATGGTATCAAGAGCCAAAACCATACTATAGAAAAAGAAAACAAATTCCTCGCCGCCCCCCCCACCCCCCACCTCTCGGCCGACGGCAACAATAACCTTTTTTTTTCTTTCTCTTCCCAATTTCCATCCCAATGGAGAATTTGGATACTCCCACCTCTTCCGATGCTTCAGCTTCTCACTCAGTCGTCATCCAACCCATTTCATCACCGTTTTTTCATCCGGCTCTCGTCGTTACCAACATCAAGAATTTATCCCTATAATTCTTGATCAAGAAGACGGCCAATATTGGTCATGGGTGGAACTATTTCGCATCCATGCATGTGTATATCATGTGCTTGATCAATAGACGACTATTTCCCTCGTCCTCCCGATATGGATGACATCACATAGCGTCGCCTCGATGTCGTGGTCAAACAGTGGATATATGGCTCTATATCCAAGGACTTACTATACACAATTATGAAAATGGGTGCCTCTGCCCATGATCTATGGACATGTTTGGAAGAAATTTTTCAAGACAACAAGAACACTCGCGCCGTGTACTTGGAAGAACAGTTCAACACCACCCGTCTCGAAAACTTCTCTAATATGTTAGAATATTGCAGGCAGCTGAAACTTGTGGCAGACCAACTGTCTAATATTGGTACACCTGTGTCTGAAACTAAGCTGGTGTTACAATTAGTTGCGGGACTCCCCAAGGGTGAATATGACACCCTAGCCACGATGATACAACATGCTGACCCTCTACCAAGTTTCAACAAAGCACGCTCGCAATTGTTATTGGAGGAAACCAGACGTGCCAAACATGATGAGCATAACCAGAAGGCTGTAACAATTGAATCGCCCGCACAACATCAGGCCACCGCCGGCCAACAGCCTCCGCCGGAAAATATCCAATCGAGGCAAAATCGGGGTGGCAGGGGTGGCAAGGGCCGCAGCAGTGGGCGAGGCGGCAAGGGCCGCGGGAAGGGACGAGGCCAACAAACACAGCAGTCCAGCAACACCATGGTATGGGTCGGCCCAGCATTGGGTTACCCAAATCAAAATTGGGCCGCGGCCAAAGATATCCTCCACCCGCCCCTTTTTCAAAGAACAAGGGCTACCGGACCAGGCTCCAGTCCGCTTCGCCTACTCCAAAGACCAACAGGCCCATGTCGTCATGCCCAGTTCCCGCAGCAGGCCTAGTTCCCACAGTAGCCCTTCAATCAAATCCCCACGGACTTGGGTCAGGCCTTCAGCAGTATGAGTATGCAGCAGCCCGACGAAAATTGGTATATGGACTCCGGAGCCTCCTCTCACCTCACCCGATCCGCAGGTAATCTTTCCCAAGTGTATCATTTAAAGTCTCCACAATTTATTACAGTTGGCAATGGTCACCGTATTCTAATTCAGGGCTCTGGTCACACCCACACTCCGCCTCCTCACCCACCCTTCTCCCTAAATAACGTCCTACTTGCCCCACACATCATCAAAAATTTAATATCCATTAGGAAATTTACTCGTAATAATTCTATGTCTGTTGATTTTGATCCCTTTGGTTTTACTGTGAATGATCTACATACGGGGACACCCCTTACGAGATGCAATAGCACATGTGATCTCTATCCATTCACATCCTCATCCGTTGCTGGTTCCCGATCACCCTAGCTGCTCTATCTCCGTCAATTTGGCACAATAGGCTCGGACACCCAGGAGCTCCCGTCTTTAATTTTCTTAGAAGTAATAGTTTTATTCAATGTAATGGGAAACTTGCCCAGACTTGAATTTCCTGTCAATTATGCAAACATGTTCGTCTTCCGTTTAATTCCTCAGTTAGCGTTACGTTTGCTCCTTTTGATAATGTTCATGCTGATCTGTGGACTTCCCCTATTACTAGTTCCCTAGGTCATAAATATTATCTCGTGTTATTGGATGACTACTCTCACTTTCTTTGGATCTACCCATTAAAATTTAAATCCGAAGTTTTTGCCAAATTTCTTGAATTTTGCACATTTATCAAAACACAATTCGAACGCGCCATTAAATCTTTCCAAGTGACAATGGCCGTGAGTTTAACAACTCCGCATTTCAAAAATTCTGCAATAATAATGGCATGGTCTTCCGATTTTCGTGTCCTCACACGTCCCCTCAAAATGGCAAAGCCGAGCGTCTCATCTATACAATAAATAACATGGTCCGCACTTTTTTGTTTCATGCCTCCCTCCCTTCATCCTTTTGGGTTTATGCGGTCAAAATGATAGAATACGTCCTTAATATTTTACCCACTAGTACCCTCCATAACATGACTCCAACCGAAATGCTACACCATAGGGTTCCCTCCTATGATCACCTACGGATATTCGTTTGTCTATGTTTCCCTAATCTCTCTTCCACAGCCTCTCACAAATTTGCTCCCCGCACCACTCCGTGTGTCTTCTTAGGTTTCCTGTCAAACCATAGGAGCTATCTGTGCTATGACTTTTCCACTCGTCAAATTCACATCTTGCATCATGTCACTTTTGACGAGACGCAATTCCCCTTTTCCAACATCTAAAAATTTCAAAAATCGGATTATGAATTTTTAGATGAATCGTCTCTCTCCTATCCACCTTCGGGAACTGTGCCCATCACTTTTGGAAACTGTACCTCCACAGCCACCATCAGCCACCGTACATTGCTCACCGTCAGCATCCCTACCACCAGTGACCTCCCCGTCACCACCGCTAGCCACCCCTAGCACCACTCTGTCTCCAGCGTCCACCAACTCACCGGTCACCGTCCCATTCACTGTACCGTCCTAACTGTCTCACCACCGTGCCGACCCCAGTCTGACCTTAAACTACCATCCAGCAAACCCAGCCACCGGTCCGACTACGCCACCGACATCATACCCGACACTACAACCCTCCTCCATTTTCGGCTTACCAAGAACCCTCATACATCGTTACCACAGTTCACCGGCACCCACCGACCCAACCCACTCGACTTTAAACCCAAACACCGCCACTATTCCACACCATCCGACAGCCACCCTCGATCAAACCCCAGTCCCGACAACATAAAACATACCACACCTAAATCTGCCAACACATAGTCCACCAAACTAGTCGACCGATACCCTTACCCAACCAGCGCCCACACACCGGATGGAAACCCGTGCCCAACACGGGATTTTCAAACTCAAAGTCCAATTTAACCTGTCTACCCAAACAATTTCACCTATTCTAAAAAGCCCTAAATTAGCCAAACTAGACCGAAACTGGAATGCGGCCATGTGTGAGGAGTTTGATGCATTAACAAAACAACATACTTGGGACTTGGTTCCTCAACCGGAGGGGGTGAATGTGATCTGTTGCATGTGGCTTTTTCGATACAAGTTCAGAGATAGTGGTGACCTAGAAAGATATAAGGCAATACTAGTGGCAAATGGTACTAACCAGCAGAAGGGCATTGATTGCAGCGAGACTTTCAGTCCGGTTGTCAAACCGGCCACCATTCGCACAGTTCTGAGTGGTGCTATGGGTAAGAATTGGCCGATTCATCAGCTAGATGTGAATAATGCATTTCTTCATGGGGATTTACTAGAAATTGTATACATACACTAGCCGCCTAGCTTTGTCCGCCCAGTAGCCCCACAGTATGTGTGCCATCTCCTTAAGTCATTCTATGACTTAAAACAGGCCCCCAGATCATGGTATGATCGGTTTGCACAGTTCATCAAACACATTGGGTTTACATGTAGCAGATGTGATACCTCTCTCTTTACTTTATATCGTGGTCATGATACTGCATATTTACTATTATATGTGGATGACATTGTTCTTACTGCCTCTACTACTGTGTTGAAAGATGAGATCATTGCAAGGCTCAAGTCTGAATTTGCCATAACTAATTTGTGAAAGTTGAGCTATTTTTTGGGGATCTCAGTCACTAGATCTATATATTGTATGTTTCTTCGCCGGCATACGTATGCAGAGGATATCATGCACAGGGCTAAGATGGACAATTGCAAAATTATGGCCACTCTAGTTGATTCTAAATTCAAACTTAGTGCACTGGTCGGTATTCTAGTGACTGATCCTACAATGTATAGGAGTCTTGCAGGCGCACTTCAGTATCTCACCTTCACCAGGCCTGACATTACCTATGCTGTCCAACAGGTATGCTTTTTTATGCATGCCCCCAGGGAACCTCATTTTACTACCCTCAAACGTATCATTCGATGTGTTAAAGGCACACTGGACTATGGACTACACTTATACCCCTCCGCACCAAACTCGCTATTATCCTACACAGATGCAGATTGGGTAGGCTGTCCAGACACCCACTGCTTTACTTCCGGCTACTGTATATTTTTGGGTGATAATCTCATCTCTTGGTCTACCAAACGGCAAGCCACATTATCTCGTTCGAGTGCAGAAGCTGAGTATAGAGGAGTTGCTAATGTTGTTTCTGAGATCTGTTGGCTCCGAAACCTTCTCTTGGAGCTTCAATGTCCTTTAAGAAAAACGTCTCTGGTTTACTGTGATAACATATCCGTCATATACCTGTCTCACAATCCAGTTCAGCATCAGTGAATCAAGCATGTTAAGATGGACATCCACTTTGTTCGTGAGAAGGTTTTCTCTCGGGCATATTAAGGTATTGCACGTGCCTTCCTCATATCAATACGCGGATATTTTCACGATGGGCCTTCCAAGACAGTTGTTTCTCGACTTCAAATCCAGTCTTAGCGTTAGGCCTCCTCCCGCTCCGACTGAGGGTGTGTTTAAACGTGTACAAGTATAACACTACAATCCCTAACCATAATTAGAATAGGATTCTAAAATAGGATTCTTTTTATATTTGGGAATGTGATTCCTCTTGTATTAGGATTGTATATTGTACACTATATATATTGATATTAATGAGAAAGACTCCCTAATGGAGATTAATATCATCTTACATCTTCGTCTAGTTCATCTGAGATAACAGCTTCAGTTGTACATACTAGACAAGTCTATGAGCCTCTACGAGTACCTACACCGTAGTATAGTTTAGACTGGGCCCCGACCTACCCACTATGCACATCTTTGTGCAAAACATACTCAATATCTGACTAGGAAGCTCCAGGAAAGACGAAGCTTACTCACTGATGGCTGAACTCAACAACTCCTACTGAGGTGGTCTATTAGAGCCACTATCAGAAGATGCGACATGAACACACAATGCCCTCGGAAAAAGGGAAGTTAGTAAGAAATAAATGTACCGGTATGTAAAACATGAATAACAATGAGAAAATACAAAATGTAAAGAAAGGCATAAAAGCAATCTGATACTCTAATAACCTGCATACCACGTGGGGCGAACAATGAAACTCTGAAATTGTACTGAACTCTTGGTATAATAGTTTTGTTATATAATCTACCCTCGACTTACAGCCCGAGGTGTAATATGTCACTTCCCTCAGGTGATGCACTGAGGTGTATGTATGGATGCACATATAAGTGCCTCCCGACCGACTATAGCGTGACGCGGTGTGTATAATGTACATGTACAACTTCCCACCGGCTGATTGCAACGGTGGTGTGAGTAATGTGTGTATATATATATGTATATAACTACCCACCAACATAGATTCAATGGTGTGGATACTGTACTGTGATAAAAATGACATTGATTACCTTTTTGAAACTCAAAACCCTTTGACTTTATTGTGGAATGACTCTTGGTCGACTTTGACGATTAAATCTTTGGAACACTCATTTCAGAGGCTTATGATATTGTGGACAAGCAACCAACCAACAATGATAATTAGTACAATAATAACAAGAAATAACGATATATGAACATGATAGTTTTATGGATGTTTCTCTTTTGAAAACGATAAATACTTTGCATTTCATGCTTTTAAAAGAAGGGGATAGCCTTACATACATGTGCCGCTTAGTCTACGACGTCTGACGAACCCCCGGATACTTTAAGAGTGATTATCTACACAATATAGATGTTTTGGATTAATATACAGTCGATAAACTAAGAATCGATTTGATAGAACAATTCGACGAACACTTAGAGTGCATACTTCTCTAGTTATGGTGTTTCATGGTTAGCATCCATGCTATCTATTCTCCTTTAACACAACACCATTAATGTCAACAACAACAACCTCAACAATAACAAAAACAAGATATACTCCATGATTTCTAGCACCATGTCTTCCAATTTCAAAACATGATCATATCCAAGTTTACTAAAAAACTATCAAAGATTCATAGAAACTCTTTCATGGAGTTCTAGTTTAAGTACCACAAGTTTCTCTTATCCATAATCTCAAAACGGCTATGAGATGTTTAGAGATCATTAAGAGCATCAATATATTACTTTAACTTAGCCAAGAAAACTTGTAGCATCAACTCTTCTCCAATCTTCAAGAAGATCCTTCACTCCATCATGCTACCAAGGAGATTTTCAAATTCTTGATGATTATCTGTGGACGATTTACCTTCAAATTGATATGGAAATGATCTTATATGGTATAAGAACCCTAGGGAAATGTTTGAGAGTGTTTGGGATGTGTTGGGGTAAAAATATGGCCTTAGTTGGGTTATAAAATCAAAGAACCGCCCCACCACTTCCGGTTTGTGGTGGAACTTACGGCCGCAAGTCACCACATGCTGCACCGCAAGTCCCTCACATCCTTTGGCAGTGAGAAGCCCAAAAAAGTCCAAAATGTGACCTAAATGCGGTGCCGAAAACTCAATTTGCGGCCGCATTATACTTTCACCAAAATGCATTTTCTTAAAACGTACATAACATTTTGTAAAGAGCTTCGATTGACAAATGGCTTGTTGCGTTAGAAAATAGACTCCCGGAACTTGAATTTAGATAGGATATGGACTCCATAATTTCTTATATGATATGAGATGTACCCCCAAAGATATGGGCCAAAATTCTATCCAGAATTTTGCCTAGTTCTCCCCGAATTTCAACGAACTTACTTTCTTCGATTTGTTTAGCCCCGAACTCTTACTTAACATACTTAACGCTCATCTAAAACTTTTTTAACCTTGTGATGGGATCTCAACCTTACTAAGATTACGTTAGTTAACCCATGATGAAAATGACATTCAAAGTATGGGGTGTAACATCATTTCTGCCTTAGAAACATTCGTCCTCGAAAGTTGAGGTCATAAATTTAGAACCTCTAACTCCCAGTATTCTTAAACATTTTGGCAGAGTTTCCTCTCTAAATAGGACTATCCCAAAACCTACCAAGTAGCCAAAACCAACACAAGTTTCACACAGGGCCATATATTATATCATTGGCCTCACACGACCATCACTATATCAGTAAATGTAAGAGTTGTCAATTACTCACATTGTACATCTTCACCCTAAACTTGGACTGTCTCGGTTTCACTTTGATTGCTATAATCGTTTGAATAAGATACATAGAATTCAAGCTGAGGCTACTATATCACAAGAGTAGAGAAAATTGTATCATTCGATGTCAATATGAACCTGTGGTTTGGAAGAGGTAGGGATACTTAGATTTCATATCTATTTCGACCTCCCAAGTCATTTCTTCTATCTTTTTACTCCTCCAAAGAACTTTAATGGAGGCAACTTCCTTATTTCTTAGCTTTCAAACTTGACGATCTAGAATAGCTATAGGAGTCTCCTTATAAGATAAGTCCTCGGTAATCTGAACATATTCAATAGGGGTAATGTGGGAGGGATCTCCTACACACTTGTGAAACATAGATACATGGAATACCAGGTAAACTGCTTCTAATTCTGGGGGTAATTTAAGCTCATAGGCCACTTAGCCTATCTTGCGAATGATTCTATATGGTCTGACATATCTGGGACTGATTTTCCCCTTTTTACCGAATCTCATGACGCCTTTCATAGGTGAAACCTTTAGAAATACCCAATCATCGACTACAAAATCCAAGTCATGACATCATACATCTAAATAAGGTTTATGCCGACTCTGGGTAGTAAATAAATGCTCTTGGATTAACTTTACCTTCTCCAATGCTAGTTGGACTAGATCGGGGTCTAGTAATCCGGATTTACCTTTTCGTCTTCTTTTTATTATATCATTATACGATACTTTCTTAATGTATTCACATTATCCCACCAAAAGTGTTAGTTCTGAACAACACAATGGTCTTGGAATTTCTTTCATCAGTTATTTCTTATTCACTTTTACATTTCCATCATGGCAATACTTGAAGTGAATCTCCAATAAACATATATGTTTACTTAGACGAAATCTTCCTTGCTTGTTAAGTTGTATCTTGCTCCTGTAACCAAGTCTCTTAAAATATCCCCTGTATTAACTCAAGCATTTTTGTATGACTTACTACATCAAATCTGATATTATTACATTGGGTTCCCTCCCTTTTTGTGATTCGATAGGAGTTCTACTTCCTTGCTGCAAATAACCCCTTATTTATTGATATGATAATAGACCGTTTAATAGTTATTGGTCCGTAGATGATTATTCTAAATTTCTTCCAAGTTCTATACCTTCACTTTTTACCTGTGCCCGGTGGGCTGAATCTTAGTTTTAATTGGCTCTCTTAGGACAGAGGTGACGATAGTCTTGAACATCTAGAGACTCTTTCCAATAGTTCCTCCAACAGTTGTTTATCATAAAGAGGAATTGTACAATGGCTCGAGATAACTTCAAGATGAACTGTCAATCAAGATTTGATTGTAGGCAGTCAAAGTTGGCACAATGCAAATTGATGAGTCGGTTGGGCATTAATCTCCTAATCCAGAATAGCTTACAATGCTAATGCGATAACGCACAATCGTCCTCGGACCTATCAATAGTTCATATGTAATGCTTCAACTTTAAGGGCAAATCTTCTTGAGTGTTGTTAATCGATATACTTAGTTTTTGGATCTTGATAAGGTTCTTATTATTACCTTTTCTCCATATCACAATACCTTCCAATAGACTCTAGACGAGACTCCTTGCCTTGACGCTCCTCCAATTCCCAATATAAGGAAGAATTCATTTGCCTTCAGCTTCGAGGAGTTATTCTCATCCGGTTTCTATCATGGCTGGCCACCTATTATCTCTTTGGGTCAATTTTTTTCCCGGTAGCCTTCATGATGACCCTCTTTTTCATTGGTACACGACCCTATCGTCCCTTGTCTCCCTGTTCATTATGTAAGAACTTATTGTTTCTTATAACATCTTTAATCTGCATACTCCATAAGTGACGTTATACATTCCAGGGTAGGTTCATCATTCTTTAATCGTATCTCATATTTGCTCAAGTATTCTTTCTCAATTTGCAGCATCCTCTTTCTATTTACCTTGATTTCCCTTTGTTGTTTTAGTATTGGAAATAAAATATTATCTCCCATTCGACGTCTTTTCCCCTTTTTTGGCCTTATTTCTTAGGCGTCTACTATTTTTACTACATTCGACTTGTGCTTTTCCGAAAATAACATTTACTTCATACTAAGAGAGCAACACTTGACCCTTGTAACTTTGAGATCCTTTATAGGTCATATTCGAGTATTCGTTTGCGGGGTATCTCCTGTACAACTTTTCCAAAAGAAAACCTTTGACATACTCGTGTTATTGGTTAGTATTGCTCATGCTAGGGGTCATCGTGCCCCTTTTCCATCAAAGGATTTACCTCTGCAAGGCGCTATTCTGCTTGATCCCCCTGGTTCAACGTACTTGAGTTAGTGCTTCTATCTTTATTTCCTGACTCCGGCTTCCTTTGCAACCAATGTCCTTAATTTTACGACCACTGCGTTATTATTTCTGTGGAATTTCTAGTTCATTCGGAATATCAAAATTTTCTATTACTCATCCGCTCATACCTTTGTTCCCTTACTCTTACTCTTTAGTTCCTCCCATTCTCATCTTCCTTGGACCATTTTTATCACTTTGTCATATACTTACATTGGCTTGATTCATCTTTACTTCTAATTACTTATCATCAATATTTTGCTAACATTCACGGTTTCAAATTTCGAATCGTATCCGGTTTCAATTTTATGACTAACTCGGGCTTCCACTCTTAATTGGTATGAGACCTTCTCTGTACCCATCATTCAACCAGTTAACTTGTACATTACCGACTTGAATTCCTTTAAGGATTACCTATCTTAATGTACTTCCTGTACAGTCACTTATGGATGTCAGGGGTTATATTTTTGGCTAGGAAAGTTTAAGTACCACTTCATTGCTACTGTCCTTATATTCAATAATAATTATAATGTTGTAGGTTCTACCATGGATTTGTTATCGATATTTTCATTATTACGATCTTTTCGCCCATCTATCTATCTGAGGAACATCATTCGGCTTTATTACATTATTATAACACTTTTACTTATGTTTACTAGGCACCCGTTTACCACTTACCATCAATTTTTTTGTCAAATCAAAGTCGTTATCACAAACTATCTTCAACCAGCTATTCTTGCCCGGTCGGCTCATAGAACTACACCATCGAATTCAAAAATATCATCACCTAATATCGAAAACCCTGCTATCCTTTACTGCCACCCACACATGTATTGCTACGGTAAAGAAGGTATATCGTTTTCCTTTAACTAAGAAAACTCATCCCATCTCATGGTCTTCCTAAATGGTCCAGTCCTTGTGGAGGAGATGGGGTTACTAGTTTGAGCATGAAATCCCGCGCCCCTTTTCTTTAACTGCTTCCTGAAATGAAGTTTTAGGTAACTTAACTCCAGAAATCCATTTTCCTTTATCTATTTTCTAGGTTTTCCCTTAATTCTTTGGATCCGAGAATACCCTTTTAAATCACGCATTCACATATCTTTCATGTCCCAATACTACGCACGATACTGTACCTAAGAGTGTTGGTATGCATGTGGCTAAGAAAGGGTTGGTTCCTAAGACATTTTATTTAGAAATTGAGCATAACTATAGTTTCACTCGCCATTTTCCACTTGTATTATCTATTTATGGTCTATATACATCTGTATGACACACTTTTTACAACAATGATAACCAATCGCTTATTAACATAAACACAACTATTCCTAATAAAATTGCCCACATACCTGGTTAGTTATGTAACTCTGAATAACATCGGGACCTGTTATTCCCCTTGACTCAATTAATACATCTATATACTCTATGGCCTCTACTTCAACACCAAGAACACTCCTCAACATCACCCAGACATTGGCCATAATGCACTTGTCCACACTAATGGCACAACGATTGAAATATCTCTAGGCATTCTCTAGCCCTATGGCCCAAGGCTCCGTATCCAGAATATAACTCGGTACCGCATAAGCATGCTCTGTCATGCCTTCTTCCACATTGCTGACAACATAGTCTACTACTCCCAATATCTTCTTGTGCTTACCTGAATTCCGCTTGTGCGTTTCGATCTGACACATTCTACAATGCTAATCTTTCGCTACTTACCTCCACTCCAAACCTTCCGGTCCATGTAGTTATTTATTCCTTATCTCTACTCACATTTGGCAAGCCTTAATTAACTGACTTCAATGATAATAGTCTCTTTGTTCTCTCAAAAGGCCTAACCAGTGGGGGTATCTGGACATGACCCTGCTCTGGAAAGATAAATAGGGGCGCTATTGCATACATGGTACCACTCACACCTAAATCGACCATAAACGACTGTTGTGAAGATAATTTCGGTATTGTGCGGGCCTTCCTATAATCTAGCAACACCGCTGGAATTAATGGCACTCGAAAGGGCGATTCTTTTGATGTCTGAGATGGGTCCTCTTCCATAGACGAATCTTCTTCTATAGAATAACTTATATTTACTTCTGGTGTCCTTATAGTCCTAGAATCCCTATTAACGGGTGACAATCGACTAGGACCTTCCCCCGCATTTCTGACCAGATTCCTACTAACAGTACTTTCCTATGGTTTTGGCATTACTGAAAAAGAGAACCAAGGTGAGAAGATAGGAATTCAAATACTTACGACTTCGCTTCTATCACACGGTCTATATTTCAAGGAAGGTAACATCCAAAATGCTCTGTAGCTTCCTTTTTATAAGTGTGGCACACAACACACCCATAAGCAGAACTCTACTAGATACGACTTGTAGACACACCTAGGACTGACCTGCTTTGATACCAAGTTTATCAAACCCCAACATTAGGGGGTTTGGCCGGCACCAGGTGCCCTAAGGCCCGAGTGTACCATCCTGATATATGTGACATACTCAATAACACATAGGCCGACAAGACCTCTGATACATGATTATCTAAACAAAAAACACAACTACATACATACAGAAAAGGCCCAACCTATACATATATATACAACAAGGGCATAAGGCCGATATAAACACAACAAGTCTACCGAAAAGTCCGACAAGGACACACAAGACCATTATACACACAACGACTATCTACAAGCCTTTAAAGAACATATCAACAATATTTGGTCGGAATAGAGCCTCGCCATACCCAACTATATACATATGTGCACAACAATACCTATTAGTTCACTAGACATCTTTAGAAGAAGGGAGCGTGACAACCTGCAGCTGAACCGGGTCACCTACTATGAGGGATCGTCTGACTTTCTATTTGTACCTGTGGACATGAAATGTAACATTCTCAAAAAGGAATATCAGTACTGTCATGACCCAAATCGGAGGTCATGATGGGAACCAGACCTTACTTGCCGAGTACCACTAATCATCTATTTAACATCTAACCATAATTAATTATGGGCCCCGAGGGCCGTCATAAAGTACCCTGCTGACACATAGAAATGATAAACTGGAAAGGTGCTACGTAAACTCTTACAAACAGAAGAACCCAACCTATGCATATATACATACTAAGGCCGACAAGGCCATACACGTCTACTATACACAGGACAACTGTCTAACAGCCTCTAAAGAGTAAGTAACATCCTAAGGTCGGGACAGGACCCCGCCATACCCCTATGCATATCCAAAATATTGTACCACGACTAGACTGCAACTCTAGAATAAATAGATTGCTCCAATGTCAGCTGAACCAGTAACCTACTAGTGCTCACCCTATCTACCTGAGCCTGCGGGCATGAAACATAGTGTCCCCCGATAAAAGGGACTTCAGTACGAATGATGTATCGAGTATGTCAGGCATGAATAACAACATAATAGAGATATGAAAGTGACATGATACATTAAGAAAATATCGTATAAGGATATCATTTCGGCCTCTGTGGGCACAATCATCATGATATACCAGCTGATCAGGTGGTGCGCGTATATAATACCTTATCCCTTTTTCTATCCCATACATATATATGATGCATACCATATAATAGTGTATATAACACATGTGGGTCAAAGGTAATACATGAATAAAATGCATGAATGACAATAAAACATTCTGAGTTTATCAGAGTGACGTAATATCGCTTCACCTTCGATTATCATTGTTAATATTAACATCTTTCCCATATACCTCAATAGGGATTTAGGAACATATTTAGACATGCTTTGAAAATAGGAACGAATAACATGAACATCCTTAACTACTAAGAGTAGAATGATTTATGGGACAATATTACGTTTACGTTTCATTACATGGAATGTGCGAAAAGAAAAAAGGATTTTCCTTAACATACCTTTGAACCGATCCTTCAACAATGATGACGGAGTAAGCCTCCTTTACAAGTTAATCTCAAACACGAAGGGAACCAGCCTACTCTTGCTTGAACTTATAGGAATTGAAGAAATACTACAATCATTAGCGAAAGCAAGATAAAGGCCCATGAATTCGAAGGAGGATCAAAGGTGGAATTTATCTATAAATTACGTTGAAATGAATTACAAGATTGTTAAATAGGGTTCCTCCTAGTTAGCTGCTGCTTTTTTCATATAAGGAACTATCAAGTTTAAGAAATAACTTGCCGCCTCAAGTCTACTTGTATACAAATTCACTATAATCCATTTTGCTAGACAAGACCCAATATACTTATAATTGAATGACAAAAATAGGATATGTATTTTCCCACTTAGTGGACAATGGGGTCCACATTCTATGAACATTCTCTAAATAGTTGATTTATGCTAAGATGACACCTCCACATTAATGCATAGTCACGAAATATTCTTTTTCCATGGCTACCCATGTGGAAAAGGTATACTAAAACTTATCACATGCTGACCAACTAAATTATTTTGTCTCCCACTTAGTTAGACTTGTCCAATAAATAATTCCATGACCCTCCACTAAATCTCAGCAATTAACTAATTATGAAATAATTAATAGATCATTTGTGACACACTTCACATACTCCTTATCATGATCATAAAATATGATACAAGTCTGTAACCTCTTTTGTCACACACAAAATATTATTTCTACTCACTGTCATCACACTTTTATGTCTGAATCATTTCGGGACTTCATCTTCTTATACGATGAGCCCTTTATTTACATGCTTGAATATGACCCAAAATTCTCCGAGCCTCGGGTCTACTTTCATACGCCTAGCTGCTCAAACCATCGTCTAAAAGTATGAGGTGTTACATCCTTTCCCCCTTAGAAATATTCGTCTTCGAATGTTGGGGTGATGTATCTAATCCCCGTTACGTAGCCAGAAAATACTACCACCTTTCATGGGGCCATATAATATAACATAAATCATTACGGGGCCTCGTCTGGATTACCGGCTACCTTTGTCTCCGTTGCGATTTACATAAAATATTATTATAGCTTTTCACGTACAAAGTTAAAAAATACATCTAACCTACCCCCAACCAGTTACTCAACATAAAGTGATTTTGGGGTTTCTGAATACAAGGTCAGAAGGGTTTAAATCATGTAATAACCATCCATCGATGAAATCTCATATCTTATTAGCCTGCTAGAACAATGTTGTGGTTTTGTTACTTCTACTTCGGTCTCTTCATTTACAATCTTGGCCCATTACTACTAGAATATGATTCGTTCGCTTATAACAATGAATAAGTTGGTTAAGGATATTTGTACTTCATCTCATCTTCCACCTCCCCTGTCATCTCTCTGACATTCTTATTCTGCCATAGAACTTCTATGGAGGCTACTTCTTTAGTCCTCAACTTGCGGACTTAACGATCTAAGATAGTAATAGGAACCTCTTCATATGATAGGTCCTCTATAACCTTCACATCGTCAATTGGTACAATCCGGGAAGGATCCCCAATACACGCTTTTAACATAGAAACATGGGAAATTGGATGAACAAACTCTAACTCCGAAGGCAAGTCTAATTCGTAAGCTACTTGGCCGATTCGTCAAATTATGCAATATGTATCAATATACCTTGGGCTGAGCTTTTCCTTTTTCCGAAACCTCATTACACGCTTTATAGGAGAAATTTTCAAGAAGACCCTATTAATTCTGATTCGACTACTTCAAACCATCCGATAGGAGATTTATATTTCTGTGTATACAAAGCTTTATATGGAGTTATTTTGATACTAGCACGATAACTGTTATTGCACGCAAATTCAATGAGGGATAAACGATCATTCCAACTTCCACTTAAAGTCCAATACACAAGCTCGTAGTATGTCCTCGAGCGTTTGAATTGTACACTCGGTCTGCCCGTCTGTCTGAGGGTGGAAAGTTGTGTTAAGATTAACTTGAGTACCCAAACCTTTTTTTTAAATGATTTCTAGAAATTAACTATGAACTCCGCACATCAGTCAGATATAATAGAAATAGGCATACCATGAAGGTGAACAATCTCCTTAACGTACAACTTTGCGTAGTCCTCGGCTGTGTATGTAGTTTTGACCACTAGAAAATGATTTGATTTGGTCATTCTAACAATAATTACCCAAATAGAATCAAACTTATGATAAGAGTGAGGTAAACCCGTAACGTAGTCCAATTTAATCATTTCCATTTCCACGTCGGAATCTCAATGTTTTGAGCCAAGCCACCAGGCTTTTGGTACTCTATTTTTACTTACTGACAATTAAGGCACTGAGCTACAAACTCCGTAATATTCCTCCTCATGTCATTGAACTAATACATACCTTTTAGATCATGATACATATTAGTAGATCCAGGGTGAATGGAATATCATGAGTAATGGACCTCCATCATAATCTTGTCTCGTAATCCTGCTACATTAGGAATACACAAATGGACCTTTCACTTTGGGGTCCCTCTCCCATTATACTTGAAGGTTGCGGTTCTGTTTTGTTAAATATCCTTCCCGGTCTTCTTTAAAAATGAGATCTTCATCATGATGTTCATTTTCTTCTAGCATGAGGGATGACCTTGCTGTATTCTGAGTCATAGGGCTATTACTATATTAATCCTCCAATCGGACTCCCACTTAGCTAACTGATGCGTTCCCTTAGGTCAACTTATCTCCTTAGTCTTCACATTAGTCAAGCCGCTTGTGGTGAATAATCCTATTGTCAACTTAGCTGTGTTTACTAACTGGTGTGCTGAAAACTTTTATATTTGTAGTATATCAATTGTGAACACTTTATAGACAATATCATCGAATCTGAAGTGCGCATATCATCGCAGTTAACTCTCATTCATGGTCTGAAAGAAATCTCTTTTTTTCTTTTCGTACTTCCTCACTACTCATAATTATTAACAACTTCCTTTTTTTACTTCTTTTGACACTTGTTCACTCATCTTATTACTTGTCGTACTCTTCTTAACTCCAAAATATTTTGGTATACGTACGTAATCTCAAACATTGCTCCTAATTCCAATCATTGGCGTTACTATCCCTTAAAGGATAAGTTGTTAACTTGTTTCCTTATTCAGTACGTGAAAGATTCTGAAGAATTTGCATTACATGACGTTGGCCTACCATATCCGAACCTGGTCATTATACTTAGATTCGAATTACTTCACTTTCCTCATGCCTAAGACTTTCTGTAAACGACGCTTTGGGAAAAGATTTTCTTGATCCCGTTAAGTTGTAACCCATTACTTTATCAATCTCATAGAACCTTTGGTCAGTTCAAAAATACTCATAGACATCTGTATTTTCCTAACATTTTATCTTCATTAGAATGTCACTATCTCTTGACATATATCTTTAATGTCTATTTTGTATCCATAGGCGTCATTTGCCCCTTTTCACTCGTTTAGGTGCTAATTTCGATATTTACTCACTTTTACTTCGGTTTACATACCTTCTGAAAGGTATGAGCATATGTTGTAGAATCGATGCTTCGTATGTTTAAATCCAATTCATGGTGTTACATGATCCAATGAATTATCAAGCTTTCTTGTCTTATGATTATTAGATCTCCAATCGACCGAGTGTTCATTCGTCTTACCTTTACATTTTCATTTCAAGTTTCCTTGGAGGGGGTCTCTTATTTTAAAGTATTTATCATACTATCTTCCTGAACACCAGAGGTTCATCACCTGTGGCCGAATAGTTCTTACTGTCCCTCATCTACCATTGGTCCTTACACTGTTCTGGAGTAATCATACCTTTGTGAAACCTGCATAACTATAATCTCATTTACCTTTATCCTTTTTGTCGTAATCCTTCCTTCTAATCGTCATTAAATGAAAATAATTTCAGCCTTGATACTTGATCATACCATTCCATTCATACTTATTAACTGTTTTCATATTTCTTACAACCATTCTTCAATTGTTCCATAGTTCTCGCCCTCAATTGCCCATAACAAACTATTACTATCCAGATGTTATTTAGATTGTAACATGCTTCACAATAAAGCTGAAGACCTTACCAGTCCAATACCTATAGCATGCCTTAGCTTACTAACATTGATACATGTAATTATCAATAATACACGGTATGACCATTTACGCACGAATGAGAGGATTTTGTCCCCTTCCACTACCATGGATAAGTTGACCCTCATATGTGACTTGGGATCACTATTCTGGGTACATCACCTTATGTGATCTTCTTAAATTTACTGATGGTCACTCTTCACACGATTCAATTGCTACAATCCATTCTCGTTAATGATATCTTGGGACAATTCCCAATCTATTCTGGGTAAGACATTATAATTTAGGTCGCACGTATATAACATATTCCCTTATTCTAATTAGCAAGAGTCATTGTAAAACGTGTAGATTTTCATAACCTACTAAACCTTCCCTTGATATCTTCCGCTTTTCATTTGTACAACTCATAATCATCTTATCCTTACCTTTGCGCATCCACTTGGGACACTTCAAAATGTTGTGGCCATGGTTGCCACACTAAACCAACCCCCTGTACCATTGTGGCATAATCCGGCATGCGCTCGACCACACTAATTACAAGATGGTCGGGGCGGTCTCACTCAACCTTTACAACTTTGACCCTGAGATATTGGCATCTTTGAACCCTTTAAATATTGATGATCTGTGACTAATAAATTCCCTAGGTTATGATCTCCATGACCTCTCAAGGGGCCTATCTCTATCAGATGCTCTAGGATGAAGTCGTGCCTGAGAGGCAACCAATTGATTCAATACCTGCACCGCTTTCCTTACAAATTTATCAGATGGAGCCGGTGGTAGGACTGATGGTACAGGAGCTTCCCTCAACTCCCTTGGTACTACTAGATTTGTCGATGCCTGGGAAAGGAACATACTCATACCCTCTGACAAATCTATTTCAATAGAGAGCATACTACTCGCATTTGCACTCAATCCAACCTCAAACTCCATGCTAATCATAGCCCTATTGGAAAAATGCATTGCTATAATCATAAACACGATAAGGTTTACAAAGAGAATGCTTACAATTCATCTCTATAGCATGATTCTAGATCAAGAAGAAAGGTAACCATTATCCTAGATGCCCTGTAGCCTCATGTCTATAAGTGTGGTGCATAACATACCCATAAAAAGAATTTTACTAGACACGGCTTGTATACTCCCTAGGACAGACCTGCTTTGATACCAAGTTTGTCACGACCCAAACCGGAGGTCATGACGGGCACCCGGACCTTACTTGGTGAGTACCACTAATCATATATTTAACATCTAACCATAATTAATTATGGACCCCGAGGGCCGTCACAAAGTACCCTGCTGACACATAGAAATGATAAACTAGAAACGTGTTACGTAAACTCTTACAAACAGAAGAACCCAACCTATGCATAAATACATACTAAGGTCGACAAGGACATACACGTCTACTATACACAGGAAAATTGTCTACAAGCCTTTAAAGAGTATGTAACATTCTATGGTCGGGACAAGGCCTCGCCATACCCCTATACATATCCAAAATATCGTACCAGAACTATACTGCAACTCTGGAAAAAATAGAGTGCTCCAATATCAGCTGAACGAGCAACCTACTAGTGCAGACCGTCACCCTGTCTACCTAAGCCTGCGGGTATGAAATGCAGCTTTCCCCGACAAAAGAGATGTTATATGAATGATGTACCGAGTATGTCAGGAATGAAGAACAACATAATAGAGACATGACAGTGACATGAGACAAGAAACAACCAACCAATAGAGAATGCCTCTAAGGGCCGTAATATGCCTAAATATCATGTATGTGCAGAATGCATCTGAGGGCCATAATATGCCTAAATGTCATACACAATGCGTCATACATACATACACATACACACACACATATATATATATATATGTGTATATAACGCCGTCTCCTATCATATCATTTCCGCCTCTGTGGGAATAATCATCATCATATACTAGTTGATCAGGTGGTGCACGTATCTAACATTGTATCCCTTTTCCCATCCCATATATATATATATAATGCATATCATATAGTAGTGTATATAACACATGTGGGTCAAGGGTAATACATGAATATAATGCATGAATGATAATAAAACATTCTGAGTTTATTGGAGTGACGTAATATCGCTTCACCTCCGGTTATCATTATGAATATTAACATCTTTCCCATATACCTCAATAAGGATTTAGGAACATATTTAGACATGCTTTGAAACTATGAACGAATAACATGAACATCCTTAACTACTAAGAGTAGAATCATTTATGGGACAATATTACGTTTATGTTTCGTTACATGGAACATGCCAAAAGAAGAAAGGATTTGCCTTAACATACCTTTGAACTGACCCTTAAACGATGATGACGGAGTCAGCCTCATTTACAAGTTAATCTCAAATACGAAGGGAACCAGCCTACTCTTTCTTGAACTTATAGGAATTGAAGAAATACTACAACCAATAGCGAGAGAAAGATAAATGCTTGTGAATTTGAAGGAAGATCAAAGGTGGAATTTATCTACAAATTACGTTGAAATTAATTACAAGATTGTTAAATAGGGTTCCTCCTAGTTAGCTATTGCCCTCTTCATTTAAGGAACTATCAATATTAAGAAATAGCTTTGCCATAACGGTCTGCCGCCTGAAGTGTACTTGTACACAAATTTACTATAATCCATTTTGCTAGACAAGACCTAATGTACTTATAATTGAATGACAAAAATAGGATATGTATTTTCCAACTTAGTGGATAGTGGGGTCCACATTCTAAGAACATTCTTTAAATAGTTGATTTGTGCTAAGATGACACCTCCACATTAATGCATAGTCACGAAATATTCTTCTTCCATGGCTACCCACGTGGAAAAGGTATACTAAAACTTATCTCTTGCTGACCAACTAAATCATTTTGTCTCCAACTTATTTAGTCTTGTCCAATAAATAATTCCATGACCCTCCACTAAATCTCAGCAGTTAACAAATTGTCAAATAATTAATAGATCATTTGTGACACACCTCACATACTCCTTATTATGATCATGAATTATGATACAAGTCCGTAACCTCTTTTGGCACACACAAAATATTATTTCTATTCACCGTCATCGCACTTTTAAGTTTGAATCATTTCGGAACTTCATCTTCTTATACGATGAGCCCTTTATTTACATGCTTGAATATGACCCAAAATTCTCCGAGGCTCGGGTCTACTTTCATATGTCTAGCTGCTCAAACCATCATATGAAAGTAGGGCGTGTTACAAGTACGAAAGATGTACTGATTATGTAAGGAAGATAACATATAAATAAAGAATGAAATACGAAGGAAGAGTATTGAAGTCAACTTGAAACTCATAAATAGCCTCTAAGGACATACCCTGTCACAATCACGGATATATATGCATGTTTGTAAAAATTAAGCCACTCATTGGGGCTATATATGCATATATATATATAGCAGTATCAAGCCACTCTGTGGGGAAAATCATGTCATATCATATCGTACCCGGTCTCATGCAGGACTCGGTTATACCCGACCCAGTTATATGACTCGGTAATGTCAGACCCAACTGCAGTGGTATGCATGTATAAGTGTTGTATTTAGTTGACTATTGCGTGGCTCGATAAGAAAAAAATACACACACATATATATCTAAGTGCAATGCAAGGAATGACTCTGAAGGGCCTTATGAATTCAATGGGAGTGACTCAAGGTCGTTATCCTTTGATTATCATTATGTAACTTTATCTGTATCAATCGACTAAGAATCAATAAGGATCATAAGAAGGCATTAGCTTCAAGATACTATCAAAGCGAGAAATGTTCCTGACAAAGAACTGCAATAAGAATCATGAAATATATATATCAATATGAAACAAGGATGTTCATAAGCTTTGTCCTTAAGAATAGAATTCCTTTTTGAAGGGACGTCGTTATAGTTACATTTATTCGTAGGTTATGCCAAAATAAAGAAAGAGTGAGACTTAACATAACTTTTTTACTTGAACAACACTAGCTTAAAATTCCCGACTGTCCTTTGAATGATATCCTACGTATTAGAGACAATTCATGTCAACATTGAGTTGATAAACTAAAGATGGTTTCATTGTGATACTTTATCAAATACTTGATGTGCTTGAATTCTCATATCTATTGATAATGGTCATTCAACATCAGAATAACATCCTTAGTTCTTTATAGATTTCTTCCCTCCTCCATCAACTACTAATAATATTCAATGACTTAATACCAAGCTTAACTTTAATCAAACAATCTAACACAAGTTAAGAACAATAAAAATAACCTTTACGTGCTTTATAACTATTTCTCCTTCTAGCTTGTAACTCAATTATTAAGACCAAAACCATAAACGAGCTCATCAACAACATATACAACATAATCATGTTACATCCCATAATTTTCAGTCATACCAAGTCATATATTTAGCCCCCAAACAATCCAACAACAAGACAACAAAATCCTTTGCCATTTAGAGTTCTAACTTGTAGATTCTCCACCGAAACACTTAACTAATACATGAATAAGCTTAAGCACAAGAAAGGGAGTGTAAATCTTACCTTACACATAAAGTATAACTTTGGACTCAGTCTCCTTAGCACCAAAAATAGCCCCAGTTGCATAACAACTTCATGGAAGCATTCTCCTTCACTTATCCGAGCTTTTGAATGTATAATTATGGTGTAATCACCTTGAAATCACTTTAAAACCATGGAAATCTGTAGGGAGGATTAGGGAGAGAGTTAGGGTAATGTTTGGTCAAAAAATAGCCTTTGGAATTATTTAAACCCAAAGCAAGTCAGCCACCCCAAATTTGACAGTCCAATTTGACGGTCCGTACATTTTTGTATAGTCCGTCGAAATGGACCATACAATATGACCTACAAAAATATGATGAGGGTCCCATTTTGAGAATTCGTACAATTTTTTACGATCCGTCATTTGGCAGTCAATTCTGGAAGCTTTCTGATTTCGTCAAAATGTAATTTCTTCAATTCATTTAACTTCTATACACTCCGATACTTTCATATACAACCCATAAACCCTCAATATCTTTCTGTAAGGTCACATATCTTCCCGGAATTCTGGTATCAATAGATGACATGATGGAACATGAAACTATGAGGCGTAATATGAACTCCATATAGGTAATGACGCCATATCTTCCGGGCAAAGATCACTTCCGTCAACTCAAGATCATGAGTCGGGTAGATTAGTCATGTTTCCTTAACTGCCTCGAAGTGTATGCTATAACCTTCTCATGTTGCATAAGAATACATCCTAGTCCAACTCTGGAGGCGTCACAAGAGACTATATACCCATCGGTACCTTCTGGGAGAGCCAACACAGGTGCGGATGTCAACTTGTTACTTAATTACTGGAAACTTTGCTCACACGCATTTTACCACTAAAACTTTGTTGCCCTGTGAGTGAGCTTGGTCATAGGTGTGGAGATAGAAGGAAAGCCCTCCACAAATCTTTGATAATATCCTGCTAAGCCCAAGAAACTTCCTACTTTGATAGGGGTTGTAGGCCTCAGCCAATTATTTACGGCCTCAATCTTCTGATTATCCACCTTGATACCTCTAAAGAAACTATATGGCCTATAAAGACAATGGAGTTCAACCATAACTCACATTTAGAAAACATGGCTCACAACTTACGGACTTGAAGCGTCTATAACACTGCTAGGAGTTGATCTGCATGGTCTGCCTCAATCCGCGAATATACCAAAATATCTTCAATAAACACAATCACAAGATATCTAAAAATGGGTTGAAGTCCCAATTCATTAGATCTATAAAGGTCGTTGGTGTATTAGTGAGTCTAAAAGACATCACCCGAAACTCAAAATGACCATACCTTGTCCGAAAGGATGCCTTTGGGATATCTTTCTCCTTTACCCTTAACTTGGTGGTATCCCGATCTCAAATCAATCTTCGAGAAATACTTGGAACCCTGCAACTGATCGAATAAATCATTGATCCTCTGATGTGGATATATATACTTGACAATGACATTATTCAGTTGCCTATAATTGATACACATCCTCGGGAAGCCATCATTCTTATGAACAAACAATACTAGCATTCCCCATGGCGACGTGGTAGGCTTAATAAAGCCTTTATCCAATAAATCCCTCAAGTGACCCTTTAATTCCCTCAACTCAGTAGGAGCCATTCGATAAGTAGGGATAGATATCAGTTGTGTATCTAGAAGTACATCGATAGTAAACTCGATCTCCCACTCTGGAGGAATGCCCAGAAGATCATCCGAAAATACTTCGGGAAACTCATTAACTACAGGGACAAACTAAAGGGTCGAAGGCTTTGCATCTGAATCTCTGACCTGAACCAAATGATAGATATAATCCTTGGAAATCATCTTCCTTGGCATTAGGTAGGAAATAAACCTGCATTTAGGTGTAGTAGAATTGCCCTTCCATTTGAGGGTCGGCTTTCCTAGAAAACTGAATTTAATAATATTCTTTCGACAATCAACATTTGCGTAACAAGAATCCAACTAATCCATGCCCATAATGATATCAAACTCAACCATATGTAACTCGGCTAGATCAGCCAAAGTAGGACAGTTACAAACTATCACGGTACAATTTCTATAAATTCAACATGCTATAATTATCTCACCAACCGATGTATCCATTTCATACAGCTTAGACAATAATTCTGGTTCAAACCCAAACTTGCTAGGAACAAAGGGCGTAACATAGGACAAATTGGAGCCCGGATCTATCAATGCATAAACATCATAACTGAAAACAGCTAATATACCTGTAACAACATGCGGAGATGACTCCAAATCCTGGCAACCTGATAAGGCATAGATGCAGTTCTGGGCATCGCCTAAGCTAGAGGCTCCTCCTCGGGCTCTGCCTCTATATGTTGGGCCTGTGTCCCACTACTTTGCAGGCGTACACTCGATGAGGATGCTACCATCGACCTTGTCGGCTGAGCTGCACCACCTTTACCTCTACTCAGACTGTGGCACATATAATGGCCAGGATTTCCACTTCAATAATAAATGTCGACACCCTAACGACATTTTCATGTATGTGTCCTACCAAACTGGATACAAGATGGTAATATGGGTATCATTGGATCGAACTCCCTTGCCTCTAAACACCCAAAGCTCTCAATCTTTGCCTTGAACCAGAGTAAGCACGTATGTCATAACTAGGCTATTGAAACTAAGATGGAGCACTATTGGTAAACCAAGGTGGATGCATAGGGAACCACTACCTGGAGCTACCTGATGTTTCCCCAAAAGACCCAACTGATCTGGCCCTCTTAGTCAATTTTCTCTCTACATCTCTATCATCTCGGACCTGACACTTGTCCTCAACATTCTGAGCATAGGCCTGTATCCTAGAAATGTCCATGCCCTATTCAGGGAGACTGTCATACACTCGCCAATCAGATGCGAATCCAAACCTGATATGACATTTTAAACTTGAGCCTTCATCATATCCACAATATTTAGAGCATACCTGGATAGAGAATCAAACTACAAATTGTAATCCCAAATGTTGTTGCCCATCTGCTTGAGGTTTAATAAGCACTATACCATGTCCTCTTTTACCTCTAATGGAAAATAATAATCAAAAAAAGTATCCACAAACTCTTCCCATGCCGCGAGAGGTGCATCTGGGCCTTGGGACCACTCCTAAGCCTTGTATCACAAAATAGCCATATCTCGTAATCTAAAAGAGGCCAACTCAACTGCCTCTGTATCCGAATCATACATAACCTTTAATACCCTCTACATTTAATTAATAAAGTCATGTAGGTCTACACCCAGATCAGTACCGATAAACACTAAGGGGCCTAATGTAAGGAATTATCGGGTCATGGAGATCCCTATACCATCAAAAGACCCAACACATGTGGAATCCCATATTAGGCACTGCTATGAAGTGATAACTACACAACACTTACCACACCCTACACTGAAGACTTTGGCAGAGAAACTGGGGGAACTGGATTCTGTGGAACTCGAGGTACTATGTTTTGAAGAGCTGAAGGTACTACACCTCATCTAGTCTCCTCCTGTGGAGGTATAACAGGTGATACATAGGAGTGCAACTCTCCCTGGGCCTCAACTCTATCAACTTGGCTGGGTGGGGCATTACTAGTACCTTCACCCCTATCATCACCAACTCAATAACTAGCAGTAGCTCTCGTAGTAACTAATATGACTGAAAAAGGGATAGAGCACGAATTATACTCAATATCATATAACTCAGCTCTATAGCACGATCTATGAAGTGAAAGAACAGTAACCATCCCTAGATGCCCGACAACCTCTTGTTTATAAGTGTGGTGCATAACACACCCATAAAGACTCTACTAGAAATGGCTCACAAACTCTATAAGACTGACCAGCTTTGATAGCAAGTTTGTCACACACCAAACTAGAGGGTGTGGCTAGAACTCGGTACCGTACTAGCCCGAGCGTACCACTCTGATAACCAAGCTCCTATACGAGTAGAATTTCTGGCCGACAAGGCCGTCTAGGATGTAATCCAAACAACGATGCTCTGGGAGGGGCCGACAAGGCCACAATCTATAGTACAAGATGTAACACAACCTCTGAGGGTGAACAGAGAGGGATAAACCCAACATATGTATATAAACAAGACCGATAAGGTCGCAACACAAGTTAACAAAAGACAACCTTGCCTACAAGGCCATACATCAATAGTTGTACATACTAGACAAGTCTATGAGCTTCTATGAGTACCTATAATGTCATATGGTCTAGACAGGGCCCCGACCTACCCACTATGTACTTCTGTGTGCAAAACAAACTCAACATCTAACTAGGAAGCTCGGGGAAAAATGAAGCTTACTTACAAATGGTTGAACTCGACAACTCCTACTGAGGTGGTCTATTAGAACCCCTATCCGAACCTGCGGCATGAACACACAGTGCCTCTAGCAAAAAGGACGTCAGTATGAAAGAAATGTACTAGAATGTAAAGCATGACTAGAAATATGAAAATACAACCTGTAAAGAAAGGCATAAAAACAATCTGATACTCTGATAACCTGCGTGCCACGTGAGGCGAACAATGAAACTCTAAAACCATATTGAACTTTTGGTATAACAGTTTTGTTACATAATCTACCTTCGGCTTATAGCCCGAGGTGTAATATGTCACTTACCTCAGGTGATGTGCTTAGGTGTATGTATGGATGCTCCTACTATAGCACGACGCGGTGTGTATAGTGTACATGTACAACTTCCCATCGGCTGATTGCAATGGTGGTGTGAATAATATATATATATATATATATGCCCACCGGAATAGGTTTGGTGATGTGGATAATGTACTGTGATAACAATGGCACTGATGGCCTCTTTGGAACTCAGAACCCTTTGACTTTACTTTTGAACGACTCTTGGTCGACTTTGATGATTAACTTATTGGAACACTCCTTTCGGAGGCTTATCATATTGTGGACAAGCAACCAACCAACAATGATAATGAGTACAACAATAACAAGGAACAACTCTGACAAGGAATAACGATATATGAACTAAATAGTTCTATGGACGTTTCTCTTTTGAAAATGATAAATACTTTGGATTTCATGATTTTGAAAGAAGAGGATAGCCTTACATATCTGCGTCGCTTAGTTTACAATGTCTCACAAACCCCAAATACTTTACGAGCGATTATCTAAGAATCGATTTGCTAGAACAATTCGATGAACACTTAGAGTGCATACTTATCTAGTTATGGTGTTTCATGGATACCAACCATGATATATAATCTCCTTTAACACAACACCAATAACATCAACAATTTAGCATATGTTGCGCCGCAAGTCCTTCGCATCTTTGGGTAGTGAGCTGTCCAAAAAGGTCAAAAATGCGATCTAAATACGGTGCCGCAAACTGAGTTTGTCGAAAGTAGACTCTCTGAACTTGAATTTAGAGGGGCTATAGACTCCATAATTCCTTATATGCTAAGAGATATACCCCAAAATATATGGGCAAAAATTCTGTACAAAAGTTTGCCTAGTCCTCCCCGAATTTCAACGAACTTATTTCTTCGATTCGTTTAGCCCCGAACTCTTACAAAACATACTTAACACTCATCTAATCCTTTGTTAACCTTGTGATGGGATCTCAACCTTACTAAGTGTACGTTAGTTAACCCATGATGAAAACGACGATCAAAATATGAGGTGTAACAGTTCTAGTGTAATATCATAGATTCTACGTTAACACATAATTCTTAACGCAATTATAAGGATAGGACTTATCAACGAATCCAATTACCCGACCCCCAAAGCGACCCCGTGTCCATAAGGGTAAAATTAAAACATCACGATCTAAATACTCATATCCTTAAGTTTGATAGCAAACTAATCACATTTAGGCATTCAATTGCCTTATTAATCAAAATCCCCAAATTGGGAAAACCCTAATTCTCAATTAGAAACCATGGATTTGAATTAGAAATAGTTTCCTCAAATAGTAACAAGTCTAAAACTGAAGAATCAACTAATAAAATCTAGTTCTTGTCACAAAATCATTAAAACAAGCTCTATTATAATTTGGGGACAAACCCTAGGTTTTCTACCCATAAATCATGACACAATCTACCAATAACTGAAGAAAATCATGGGTAATTAATGGAGAAAAGACGAAATATTTGAAGTCCTCTTGAATATCCATAATACCAAGCGTATACTTGAAGAATATAAAAATTAGAAACAAAATTCAGACATGGGAATTTGAAAGGTTCTAAAAAACAACGATTCCACTTTTGCGGATTATTCCTCGCATAAGCGTCCTCACTTCTGCGGAGAATTGACCACAAAAGCGATCCCAAATTACCTACCTCAAATTCACAGGAGCAGCTTAAGTCCGCAAATGCGGCCTTGCACCTGCAAACACAACACTGCAGATGCGGATTTTCCCACCTCACAAAAACTTGCATCTGCGGACCAACTTCCACAGAAGCGGTTCTGCAGGTGCGGCCAAACCTTGGCTCCTGCTATTACACCACCAACAGTAGTAACGTAAACATCAAACTCACCATCCATCACCCGAAATTCACCTGAGATCTCCCAATGCTACTTGAGTGTAAAATGATGCTACAAACTTGCTCGTGCACTCAAAAAACCAATCTAACAATGCTAACACTCAGTTTTCTACAAATCAATCTCAAATTTCCAATTTTCACCATTTAACAGATAAGGACTCAAAACACATCTGAAAGCCTCGGGAAGCGAAACAATGACTCGACTAAGCCATAAATGATGTTCCGGGCCTGCCAAAAGTGATGAAACTCATAAACAAACTATCACACCCCAACCTTTGGTCAGCACTCAGTGCCATAAGGCCCGAGCATACCATACATAGAACATAAGGACAACATCGCAAGATCTGGGCCGACAAAACCTCTCATAAATAGATGTGTAACAACCTACAAGCAGAAAAGGACCCAACCACATCTATATATATACATGCCATGGCCGACAAGGAAATCATAAGTGTAAAAGACCATATGGAAGGCCGACAAGGCCATACTCGACATTTCTATACAACACAACTGTCTACAAGCCTCTAAGGAGTACATGAACATCATCAAGTTGGGATAGGGCCCACCATACTCGTAGATATACATAAAATCATACCAACTCTGACTAGCACCTCCTGAACAAGTGGAGAGCTCTGACACCACCGCTGAGTTGAGGTCCTACTGGAAAAGAGGCGTCGCTCCGTCTATCTGAACCTGCGGGCATAAAATGTTGCGTCCTAGTAAGGAAAGTTAGTACAAATATTATATTGAATATGTAAGGTAGGAAATGTATATAGATACAGAAATGTAAGAGGGAAAATGATATGCATGCTTTCCTTTTAAAACATAGTAATATATATATATGTATATATATATAAGCCACATTGTGGGGAAATACTTGCATCATATCATACCCGACCATAAAAGGACTCGGTATTATCATACCCGGCCATAATAGGACTCGGTAATGCCGTAACGAACTGCAGTGGTGTGCACAATAGGTGTCGTACCCGGCCGATAATAGCACAACTTAGTAGAAAATATATATATATATATATATATATATATATATATATATATATATATATATATATATAAATAATGCATGAATGACCTAAAAAATCCAACATGAACATGGCAGAGTGACATAAGGTTATTAACCACCTCCTATCATTATGGAACTATATACAACAATCGTTACAATCCAACAAGGAACTCAAAACCAATCATATAGTAAGGAATATCACAAGGTGCGATAAGTACTCCCGATAAGGGACAAATAAGATTCAACAATCCAATCAATAGAATAAAGGATTGACACATCTTAACAACAAAGAGTAGAACATTTATTTGAGAGACATTCCATATTTGTCGTTCTATTACGATCATGCCAAAAGAAAAAGAAGGGATATGCCTTACATCCATGCATCGTTTGCCTAAAAATAGCTCCCAAGGGTTCCGTCCGCTCTACGAAGGATTATCTATATTATATGAATGAATTAAGTCATAATTAGGCCAATCAACCACCTATCGTTTTATTTAGTCATTCCGTCGAACACCTGAAGAGCATAAATCTTCATGCTCTCTATCAATGGAAATCCAACAATTAGACAATGCTTTTGGTCCCTTGTAGATTCCTTTTCTCATTCATTGACTATTTACAAGATTCAACAACTTAATACTAAACTTACTTTCAAGCAAATTACGCAACATAAGTGTATAATAACAAGAACAACCGTTACATGGTCCCTAGAAATTTCTCTTTCTAACTTGCAATTCTATTATCAAGATCAAGATAACAACATTACAATATAAGCAAGTTACTTTCTATAATTTTCAGCCACAACAAGTCCTATATTCCAGCTCAAAATAGCCCAAGAACAAGACAATACCCTTTGCTATCTAGAGTACTATCTTGTAGATTCATCATCCAAAAACTTAATCAATACTTAATTAAGCTTAAGTACAACTAAGAAGACATTATACTTACCTCAACTAGTAGAGATGACTAGAAATCCAAGCTTTGCTATGCTCACAACCACCCTTCATCACATCACAATAGTATAGAAGTGTTATCCTTCACTTAGGCTAGATTTTGATATGGAAACATGACAAATTCACTTGGTAGTCACTCTTGAACCTTTGGAGAGTGTCTAGTGAGGATTTAGGGCTGTTAGGGATCTTTTTAGGTTGAAAATGAACCCAAAAGAGCCTTAAATGATTTTAAAACACACAAAGGTCAGCCACTGCCTCAATGTACGGTGGCAATGAACGGTCCGTGCCTTGCACCTTACATTGTCCAATTTTGTTATAAATTCTCTAATGTTTTATACGGCCTCTCAGACATCTTGTACGGTTCGTACCTCAAAAGTACAATCCGTACATGGAATGGAGCAAATGAAACTTTGTCAAAACATATTCTCCTCGATTCGTTTAACTCCTAAACTTCCCAACACTTCTATACATAGGTTCTAAGTCATCATTACCCTTTCGTAAGGTCTCATAATTTCTCGAAATGCTTAAGTTAATTGACGACACGATTTGACGTAAACTCCAAGGTGTAAGACGAACCCGTTTATACAAAAGTCAACTTTGAGAAAACTCTTTCCATTTCAAAACTTCTAAGTTAGCGAGTTCAATGTTTCTATTTTGCACGGTGTTGTACCGTACCAAGCAGTTCTCTATAAAGAAGGATGTGAAGACTTGTTGAAATATTGGATGGAGAATGAGAAGTCATTTCCGACACTGTCAAAAATGGCCCGAGATGTGTTGAACATTCAAGCGTCATCAACAGCGTCTGAAAATATTTTTTCTGCCGGCAGATTTCAAATAGGAGAGCACAAACACTCATTAGTGGGAGACAACTTGGAGATTACAGTATTATTCAGAGATTTGATAAGAGCAGAGCGGTCAACCGGAGACCAACAAAGAAGAAGACGAAAACTATAAAGACATCTTATCCGACGGAGATGGAAGCGATGTCGAGCAATTTGACCAACAAATACAAATTCCAACCGAAGAACCACAAGAAATTATAAAGAAACTAGAAAAGGTATTTTTAAATATGTAATTTTTTTAATTGCAATTTTACTATGTTATTTTCAACTTTCAACACCACAAAGTTGCAATTTTGACAATTGTATTTAGAAAAAATATCATATTTCTATTAAATAATATAAGAGGCACAAAAACAGCCTTGAGATATTTCTATTACACTATCTTATTCAATTATTGAGGTGTTTCTATATATATATATTTTTTTAAATTAAGTGTAAAAAAAAAAAACACTTGATCCCGACCCGACCCCGTCCCACTCCGACCCGATAAATACCGGGCCCCCTTTTCCGATGGGACCGGGACCAGGATGAGATACTGGCAGAACCCGCCAGTCCCGCCCGAGTACCGGTCCCGCCCCCATCCCGTCGTGACCCGCCCCGAACCCATCGCGTTGGCCAGCCATATTAAAATCCGACTTGGGCCTCTTTGTTTTTATTTTAAAGCGGCTGGGTCTGGCCCACATCAACTAAAGACGCGAAACATTCACCCTCAAACTTCAGTTTCGCGATTTGCTTCTTATGGCAAAGCCATAGCCGCATGGATTCCCTCTCCCTTTTCTCACATGTCGGAAATGGCAATGGCCAGATGTAGTAGCCTTGGTCCAGTCCTTGCTCATCCAAATCGGGCAAGAGAATTAATTGCTCTTGTCCTAACGCCACCGTACCACAACCTCAAATGTGAGGTTGCCCCTCTCCCATTGATTTTCTGCGATTTCTTAATAACATTTGTTTTATTGATTTTTAAACGCTGGATTTTGATTGGTTAGGTTCATTTGGGATAGAATTCCCCCCCCCCCCCCCAAATTCGAATCATCCCATACCGGTTTGAGACCCCAATTTCTAGGATTACATGGTTCTATAAATTGAAATTTTCCCCTCATTGTTACACATCCACTGAGTTTGAATTTTCGGTTTTTATCATCTAAGAGTCATTTTTGATAAAACATCTTACTAAGTTTGAGTTTATTTGGGATCTAAGCCCTTTGGCGGAACCCTACCAAGCCTAAAATCAGTCCCTATGGTTATAATACTCTTTTTCGTGAGTTTGCGAGTGAAGTATGGTGTGGAAGTGAATTGCTTTCCCTTTAAGCATTTTTCTAATTAACTATTCATATGTGCATTATGTAATTTTCAGCATGCTTAATTAGTTCATTAAAGTGTTTATGTTCATTAGTCTGATTCTAGTTTAGTTTATGTTAGGATTTAACTTAAAGTAACATATTGTGTTCATGATGTATGTCCCTAATTAATATTATTCTAGGTATCTGTGCATGATGTATAGTTATGGACCTATCTAGTTAACTTATGAGGCATGTTTGGTAATGTATGAAATGTGTATGTTCATTAACTGATGTAGTTAGTTTAGTGCCAAGATGAGTTTAAAACTGAATCTGAGTTGATGTGTTTGATGTGACTATAAACCTGTTTTGAGTAGCTTAAGAGTAATAGATTGACTTACTATAATGATTCACCTGATTGTTTGATAATGTGCCTGTTTTGAATTTGTAAATGCCACCTGTAAGTACTTTAGAACATATATAGGTTTTAATGTGACTTAAAATAGTTATTGCTTAAAATGGTTATTAAGGACAATGAATCTGTTTAGGCTTTGATTGATATCCACACCTAGTTAGAAGAACAGTTTAGGTTAAAACTGAACATTGAAGGCCTGTTTGCAATCTGTATGAAAAGTGACTTAAAACTAGGCTAGTTTAAAAGTGGATGGACTAAGAAGGTTTGTTTAAGTCCACCTTAGTAATCTCATACATTTTTAGGTCATAAAGGTCTAACATGAACTCAAGATGTCTGTTCTCTATTAATGTGCTTGGTTTGATTAATTATATGTCCATTCTATGCTTGTGAGGACTAATCCAGTTCTAGTATGAAAATAGTACATGCTTTGGTTGTTTTATTTGACTCATTTCATAGTTTGTCCGGTGTATATCTTGCTAACCTAGACTAAAAAAATATAGTTTAAAGTAGTCTTCTAGACTGGTCTAGCCTTGACTAGTCTTCCCATATTTTGTACCCTTGATTATATGTGCTTGTTCTAAAACATGAGTGACAACATACTATACATGTGAGAGTTTGTTTAGATCCATCCTAGGGTCCCTGTTTGTAGTTTGAATAAAATAACCACTTGTGTGTTTTGTTGTGACCTTGTCCTGCCTATATGTGCTTTGTTTCATGTCTTTATTCACATGTTTTAGCCAAAGTATCATACAACCATGTCATGTCCTAATCCTGTGTACTTGAATCCTATTGAGTGACTTGTTTTTCACCCTAGCCTAGTTAATGAGCATTAAGCTTTTTAGAAGCTCAAAATGGTTCATAACTGTGTCAAGGTGTTTTGTTGAGTGTCATGTATACATACTTCTATATGCCTAGTCAAAAAACATTAGTAAGAAGTCTTTATCACCTAATCTAATATATACCTGAATGGAATCAAAAATCTAAAGTTGCATGTCATGAGGTGTTCTTATGTAATGACTCGTCCGATTGTTTTTAGCTAAAGACACTTATTTGACTAAATTACCCTTTTTGTGAAGTCTATGTGGGGTTTGTGATGCGTGGGGATGGGTGACACGGATCCCGAGGTTTATTTATGCGAGTTTCGGAAGAAAAACCCAAAATAGGAATCTTAAGTTGATTAGTTTGACTCAAAGTTGACTTTTGTGTATATGGATTTGTTTATGAGTTCCGTCGCTTCCGGTAGTTTTGGAGAGTCATTTATTACTTAGTCGAGTCATTGGTTTTCTTCCCGAGGCAATCAGATGTACTTTATAGCCTTATTTGTGAAATTGTGATATTTAGTTATTTTGGATGATTCATTAGAAAAATATGTTTTAACTCGGTTATATGAGAATCTGAGTGCGCGAGCGAGTTTGTAGCATTGTTTATCTTGGGATAGCGTGTTTGGTTTGTGTTCAGGGGGTCTCGGGAGTGCTTCGGGTGTTTGGTGGAGTTGGTGTAAAATCCCATGTTGCTGGTGTTCGCACCAGTGGTTGTATGGACACCTCTGTGGAGGTCGACTCATAGATGCGAGCCCTGTGAATATGTTGAGTTTTTGGCCCGACAGAGATTTCTTGCGGAGGAGAAGGCGCTCTGCGGAAGGTTTTCCGCTTCTGCGATGAGGTGAGGTGTCAAGTGACTACGCCTAAGAAGACTATTTTCTGCCGAAGCGAGATAACGCCTGCGGAGTCGATTCCGCAGGAGAGAAATCGTTGTTTGGTCAGTGTTAAAATCCCTAGAACGATTTCACTTTCCCAAAATATCATATCTTAGTACTAGAGCTACCTAAAGGAGATTTCTTTAAGGTTGTGGTTATGTTCTTCATTAGAGGTAAAATTCTTCAACCTTTGTGATTATATTTCATACTTTAAGGTCTTTAATCTTGACATAGATTATAATTTGGGGAAAATAAGTTCTAAGTTTTATGGTAGAATAATATGGGATGAAGCTTTGATTTGAGGGTGTAATATGATTCATATTGTCTTGATATTGTAAATAAGCATTGTTTAATGGTAGTTGATCATGTTGTAAAGTTTAATTTGTTAATGTAAACCCTTTTCAATTTGGGGGAAATTCTAGGGTTAATTAGGGGTTTTATTTAAACATGAAATAGAAGGCCCACATGGAGTTAGTTTTGCAATTAACTTAAGGATATGACTACCTAGTATGTACTTATGTTATTCAAGCAGTAAAGGTCGGATTTTGACACCGTGGGCTCGGTGTTGGTTTTAGGTGTCTCTTGGTGTGTTAATGACTAAGTCTTTGTATGCGTTATGTTAGACTAATACTACATGGTGCTCCGAAAAGGTAAGGCGTGCGTAGATGGTTAACCATTCGTGGCTCCTGCTCGACTTTGAGGTATGCTACGATTTCTATTTTATAGACTTTGGTAGAAGTACGTAATAGTTATAAATGTTGAGGGGTATTGGGCATGTTTGGGGGTTCCACCTTAGTGGTTTTGATGAACGCTTGGGTGGATACCAGTGTTGAACTGTGATGATGGGTGATTTGAGGAATTCAACCTTAAGCTGATTCCGATTGCTGTTGTTTGGGCTTGTCACCATTATGTGTCCTTGTCTCCATACTTGATATTGTCTGTTTATTCATCACAAATGCTTTTGATATGATATCCTGAATCCATGATTTATGTATTAATGACTTCCTAAAAGCATGTGATAAGGATCTCTATACTTGATTGCATCTCATACGTTCTGATTACTTGCCTTGAATTGTCATTTGCATTCATATACTCATGATTTTGATGATATTGAAATGCGAGTGGTATAGAAATGTTGTGGGTCAAATGAGACTGAAAGGGTAAGTTGTTCTATGTGATAGTTAAAAACACTGGGATGATGATATGCAGAGGATCGGTTGCACCCTTGCAATGGATGATATTACATCCAAAAGCTTAGATCCGTGAGAAATTTCAGATAAGTATATGGACTTCGCAGGTCCCCCATGAGTGTGCAGTTCATAGAATTTGAACGCCTGTATACTGGAAATGAAAAGGTATCTGGCATATGCATTGCATTTATATCATGTGGACTCTTTTAAACGGAATTCAACTCTTTTCTTTTCAAAATCCTTTCTTTCAAAACTTAAAACAAAATTAGATGATAACCTATGACTTTAAAGAAATTATTTACAAATAAACATGCTATAGAACCCGAAGGTCAACCGTATTTTATGGATCCTTAATACCGGGGTGTCTAACACTTTCTCCGAGGTATCACCAGAACCCTTACATCCAACTCTGGTTTTTAGAGGATTTTCTAATATTTGAATAAACCCTTTAACTTGATTTTCCTAAATTCCCTATAAATTAGGTGGTGACTTTAAAAAATAAATATCCTAACAGAGTCAAACAACCTCTTAGTAGCTTTTACTCCTCACGTAAAAGTGAATCGTAACAGATGGCGACTCTACTGGGGATAATCCTAGCTTCTAACCATAAGGGTTCCAATACAATATGTTTTAATTGCAAATAGTTTCTTATGTGTTTATTTTCTGCAAATATAACTGTCACCTCATGCATTTTATAATTTCACCAAATGACACGCGCACACACTTGCATCAGTGCACAAAGACGGTTATGCGGTTTTACAATCATCCTCCAGTAAAAACCCAAATTATTTCTTTGGACCATGTTGAATATGGAGTTGGTTCGCGGTCATCCAACGATCGACAACTGTTTACCTTGAGTAGTCCACTCGAGTCCCAGTCATTTGAAAAACCACTCTAGCTTGCCTAGGATAGAACGAAGCCAAATCCCTATGAATTAGTGCATGCTTACCTTGACGGGTTCGGATATTTTAGACTTATCTGAACCCATTAGGTGACCACCTCGTGTCTTGATGGTCTATGAATCGAAGGCACTGCATCCAACTATTTGCTATTTGAAAACATGATTGTGTCTTATGTGATAAACTATTGTCCTTAAGAGGGGGGAGAATTAACCGTGCTCTATTTTGTAGATGCATACCAACCTCAGGTTTGACATGATCCTTGAATCACCAGAGCTGCTAAAAATTTGGTAGTCGTGGTTATATGCCCCATAATAAAGAGAAGTTATGAACTGTCTAGGACACCTACCCTCATTGATGACCATGAAAGGTTTTAAGGAACTAATAGAAGCCCTCATTGGGTACTGGGACTGTGATAAAATGGTGTTTAGGTTCGGGGATTTGGAAATGACCCAAACTTTAGAGAAGATTCGGGATTGAATAAATAGCAACAGAACATGTATGAGATGGAGAAGGAAACTTGATCATAGCCTTTTGTTTCCACATAGGCCCACTCTTGAAGAGATAATGAAGTTGTTGTCCTTAGACAGTTCCAGTTGGATCTTTGGTTCAACCGTCACCTTTAGGGAACTGTACAACCATTTTTAGTCTAAGAAGGACTACATAGAGCATTTCACTGAGTTTCAGACCTATGCCGATTAGGAGGCCACCTGACCCCTAGCCTTCGCCATATGGCTATTAGGACTCATGGTTTTTTCTCAAAAACCGACACCTTGCCATAGATACCCATGTCATCTGTGTCACCCATGCTATCTTTCATAGCATAACCATAAATGAAGAAACCAAATATTTTGACCTAGTCTCCGTCATCCTAGCCAATATGTATCGAGCTTGAGGCCAATACCGAAACCTCCATAGGTACTTCCAAGGGTGTAACCTACTGTTTGTTACACCCTGTACTTTGTATGTCATTTTCATCATAAGTTACCCAACATAGGCTTGGAGAGGGTGAGATCCTTCCATAAGGTTATTAAAGGTTTTTTTGAGTGTTAAGTATGTTTCGAGAAAGTTTGAGACTAATCGGATCGAAGGAAATAAGTTTCCACGAAGTTCGACACCTTAGTGTGATATGTGGAGCAATATTCCCCGCAAAATTGATTTTGCCCCACATATTTGCCTGCATATTGGCCCCTATTTTTCTGTTTCAATATGCCTTACAATATGCCTCAGCATAATCAAATATACCCCGCAAATCTGATCTCATTTCAGAGGCGGTGGCCGAGTTTTTGAGGTTATTTAAATATTAGCTCGGTCTCTCTCTCTCTCTCTCATTTCTTGTCCACTAAACACCCATAAACTCTCTCAAATCATTTCCTTTTGATTCTCAAGAAAATATAAGGTTAAAACACTAATACATTCCATCAAAAGTGTTGTAAGCAAGGGAAAGTCCACTTCTATGGTGTTGTGGCTAAGTTGTAGGATGTTCCAAGCTTGAAGGTGATTATTTCACATCCTCTTCTAACTGTTTGAGGTATTTATCACTCCCTATCAGGTATTTGGACATGTCTAAGTCTTGGATATGCTTATGGAATGAAAGAACACAAGATAACAATTTTATGAGTTGTAGGATTGGTTGAAGTGTTGTGTGTTGTTTTGTGCTGTTTGTTTGAAGCTATGAACATGATATGGAGTTGTTAACATGTTGGTTGTGCTATGGAGCTGGAGGGAAATAGTTGAAGAAGTTATTTTATTCAAACATGTTTAGATTGCCTTGTAGAAAAGTATATAACTCTTGTGTGTTAGGTGTTCGACAAAAGGTTTCAATGAGTTATTATTATGGATTAAGAGTCTGTTATTGATATAAATCATTCGTATAATATAGATAATCGTTCGTAGATCTTATAAGGACTCGAAGAATTTACATAGCTTCAACGATAAGGTATGTAGAGCTGATTTCTTTCTTTGGCATGACTTGGAATAAATGTTTCTTTGAAATGACTCTTCACTCATTAAATAACAATAATCCTCCCTACACACATACAAAGACATAATCCTTAACAAATCAAGACTTCCAAAACCAACCCCGTGACCATGTCATCAAGACTCAAACTTTAATATTCAAAAAACATCAATACATACTAGGTAATCATATCCTTAAGTTAATTGAAAATATATACTCATTTGGACCTTCAATTGATCAATATACAAAAAGCCCCAATTTGGAATCCTAGAATTTTCCCCAAATTAAAAGAGACTTCCATAATAAAATTAAACCTCACAACATGATAATCTAGTATATTCCATCACTAGTTCATAACAATTGAAGTAAACTCCATAAACACCCCTTTAATCAAGGATACAACTCTTTTATTCTCACACGAGCGTATAACTAATCTTCCCCAATTAATATGAACATAATAACACCATTAAAGGACCTTAAATCATGGAATCAAAATATAAAGGATGTAAATATTTACCTCAAAGATGAATTCACTCTTAATCTTCAGAAAACTCCTTTCTTGCGGCTCTAGGTTTGAGAATTTCTATTTTGGGAAATGAGCCTCGACCTAGGAATTAAATATGCTACTTGATCCAATAATTCTACCCCAGCGAAATCGACTATGCTGACATGGACTCACTCCAGTGAACAATAAACTCACTGGGGCGCAGTCACTAGACATCTCGCCCCATCGCCATTGCGAACCTTAATCCGTAGAGGCACATCCGCCCCTGCGGAAGTCCTATCTGCCAAAGCGGAAACTCAACAATTACCCGAACCCCACTTCTGTGAGCCAACCTCCCACCGAGGCAGACACGAACGAGTGAACAAAAGTGTCGCCGAAGCAGACACCAGACACCAGATCACACGAAACAACTTAATCATCCACCAAACACCCAAAATACTCCCGAGACCCCTCGAACACAAACCAGACATGCTCCCCTAAGGTAAATAGTGCTACCAACTCACTCATACCCTCAAATTTCCCATTTAACCGAGCTAAGGCCTACTAGTCGCACATCGAAACCTTATTCCTTCTGAGGTATCCTTCCATACACACGTTCGGTTCCGATATTATTCCCAATCCCGAACTCATTTCCTTAATATTTACGTTGGAACCCTAAACACATTGGCCACTCTATCAGTTCTTTATATGCTTATCATGAGCTTTATTCATGATTACTTCCACCTACCTATTCTTGGGCATCATGATGATGTTTTTGGCGAAACTAACATTGCACATCCTATTCGTAGCTTGGATCGAGCTTATAACTTGTTCAAATCTTCTTGCTTGAGTTATTACAAAGGTTCCTTATTACCGACCACTTGGTCATTTTATATTTTTATTTCTGGTTCTGAGTTTCCTTAGGGGGGGGGCTATTTACTTACTATACTCTTTATACTACTATATCCGGACGTCGGAGATCCTACGCTCTTGGCTAGTAAGTATCCTTCATTTGCTATCGTTCTTATGCTACCTAAAAGTGGTTGTAGTATCATGGGTTTCACCATAGTCTCGTTAGTTGTATTTTTATCATCGTGGTCCTTTTGCTTGTCTGTTCTTTCGAGGAATACCCTTCGGTCTCACAACCTTATCATGGCATTCCCTTCATACTTACTATATATATGTTTACTGGTTGTAGCCATTCTTTGGTTATTTCTTATTTTCAATTGTCTTCAACATGATTTTCTTGCCCTGTACGCTTAGAGTCACACCACATCACACGATGGAACTCAAGATCCTATTACCCCAATGTTTAAAATCTACGACCTCTAGCTACCACTCATGCACGTAACTTCATATGGCGAACGAGGTAAATTTTTCCAGACCAGCGTGGATACTGCAAACGGTTCACTTAGCAACTCAGGTTCTTTATCAACTTATTAACATCGAACGGGGTGACATACGATAAAGTAGAACTAGGATCAATCAATGCATACACATCTCGAAAGAAGATAGCAATATACCTGTGTCGACGTCCGGGGATGACTCATGATCCTGATGACCCACTAGCGCATAGATACGATTCTGATTGGCACCTGAACTGGGTGCTCCACCCCTACCTCTACCTCGACAGACCGGTGGCTGCAAACCTTGCCTAGGAGGACGAACTGAAGATGAAGAAGTCGCTACCTACCCCGTCGACTGTGTTATGCCACCCTCGCCCCTTGATAGATAATTTCTCATAATATGGCTTTGCCACCCATAAGAATAACACATATTTGATCCCTAATGACACTAGCCGAAATGGGTTCTACCATACTGATCACAAAGATGCAAAGGCGGACTTACCCGACTATCATTTCCCCTACGCTAGGACCCTGACGCCCTAGAATGCTGGCCCTATCCAGAATAAGTAGATCGATCTCGACATGATCCCTAGAATGATGAGGGTGCACTGGCTACCGAATAGATTAGATATCTAGAAGACTAGGGTCAAGGCCCACCCCTAACCTCACAAAGGTCACCCACAAATTTGGCCCTCCTATGCTGACCCCGGTCCTGCTCTCGATCAACCTTTTGTTGTCCCTTACGGTCTTCCAAATTTTGAGCATATGCCTAGATATGAGCGATATCCATCCCCAGATTCAAAGAAGCCATAGTACAATCATTAACCAAGTGTGGCCCCAAACCATTTACTAATCGATGTACCCGGTGACTCATCTCAGCTACGATTGTCAGAGCATATCTGGCTAATGAATTAAACTGTAAACTGTACTCACATACACTCATGTTACCCTGCTACAAACGTAAAAATCTTTTCGGCTTGGCTGGTCGGAGCTCAACAGGAAAATACTGCTGCAAGAATACCTCAGAAAACTCCTGCCATCTTGCGAGAAGGAATAGGGTCCCCTAGACTGCTCCTAAGTCTCATACCAAGTCATAGCAACACCCCGTAATCTATAAGAGGCAAGCTCCACTGAATCAGTATCACTAGCGTGCGTAACTCACAAGGTCAATTACATTTCATCCAAGAAACTTTGTAGATACGCATTTAGATCTGTCTCTGTGAATACTGGAGAGTCCAAGTTGATAAAGTCCTGAACTCTCGCACTAATATCCCTATCTACAATACTGGGATTTGACGATAGGCCTATGAGGCCACCAATAGAGTTAACAACTACACTGCACTCTGCATGTCTAAATCCTATCAGGAGCAACCGGAGGAGGAACTGGAGGTACATCAGCTCCCCTCTACTCCCAAGAGGTGGGGGATGCTCTAGAAGCCTGAGAGTCAGCCTCATTCTGATCCATATTAGCGGGCAACGCCTAACTAGTGCATTTTCCCGGTTATTCACCTACCCTCTACATTGTCGCATGTCATCTAGTAGTAGTAGGCATCACTGAGATTATAAACAAGTGAAGGTTGGAGATGAACACTTATGACTCAAATCTAATGCACGATCTAATGTGAGAAAGAAGGCAACCATCCTAAAACCTCTTGTAGCCTCCTTCTTATAAATGTGGTCCATAACATATCCATTAACAGGTTTCCACTAGACGCGACTTGTAGACTCCTTAGGATTGACCTATTTTGATACCAAGTTTGTCATACCCCAACCTTGGGGGTGTGGCTGGCACCCGGTACCCTAAGGACCGAGTTACTAACCATAGTACATGAACCACCCGAAGCTAGATGCGGACCAACTAGCATCTACTTAACATTATTAATGTAAGAAGCAACAATGTCCTACAAGTAGAAGAAGCCCAAACAACCTATATATACATAAGCTAAGGCCAACAAGGCCATATCAAACAACTGGATGCTTGACACTAGTCTACAAGCCTCTAAACATAACATAGAGTGACAAAAAATTAGGACAGGGCCTCCGACATACCCATGATGTACATATATGCAGCAAAATCATCACATTTACCAATACTCTAGACAGCTCCAAAGGAAAAAAGTGTGACAACAATAGTTGAATCAGGTCACCTACTGCGGGGGAGCGTCCTAACGTCTATCAGCACATGCGGGCATGAAATGCAGCTTCCCAGCAAGAGACGTTAATACAAAAGAATGTACTAAATAGGTAAGTCAAATAACATAAGTAAGGACAGTAACAAGAGAAAAGTGAAGTAAAGAAACAACATGAACCTTGGGAAGCCACTATGGACATATGTAATGCATAATATCATAGAAGAATCTGTTATATATATATATATATATAACAACACTCTGGGGAAATATAGATATTATATCGTACCCGCCCCTAAATGGGACTCGGTGTTATCGTATCCGACCTTAATAGGACTCGGTGTTATCATACCTGACCTTAATAGGACTCAATGTTATCGGACCCAACTGCAGTGGTGTGCACATATAGGTTCCATACTCGGCCGACATGGCTCGATGTCATAAATAGATATATATTTATATATATATATATATATATATATATATATACACACACACACACACATGAATGACCTCAAAAGACCAATAATAATAGGACTGAGTGACACAAGGTCATTAACCACCGCCTATTATTATGGAACTGTGTATAGAGATCATTAAAATCAAACCAGGAACTCAGAACCAATCATATAGCAATAAATGTAAAAGTTTACTACTATACTTCCATCATTTTAGGATTAGGTCGGATAAGGAACACTCATCCTATAACATTTTCTCTTCGACCATGCAAATAGAAAGAAAGGGTAAGCCTTACATACCCTTGTCGCCTACCCGATGATAGATCACAAGTCCGAAAACGCTCTTCAAATGATAGCCTACGTATTAGACACTATTCACATCAAAATTGGGTTGATAACTAGAGATGCTTTCACTATGACACTTCATCGAACACTTGACTTGCCTAGATCTTCACGTTCTTTATCAATGGCAATTCAATATTGACATAACATCCTTATCTTTTTCTAGCTTCCTTTCCTTATTCATCAACTATTAACAAGATTCAACCACTTAAAACCAAATTTAGTTTTAACAAAACCATCCAAGACTAGTTAGCACTAACAATAACAACCTTAACATGACTTCTAACAATTTCTTCTCCTAGCTTGCAACTCTATTAACAAGACAAACAATTACATAGAGAATACAATATTATTTACAATATAATCAGGTTACTTTTCAAGATATTCATCCATAACAAGACAAGTGTTCAACCCCAAACCATCAAACAACAAGACAATAATATCCCTTGCCATTTAGAGTGCTATCTAGTAAATATTTCACCCAAACACTAAGCTAACACAGGAATAAACATAATCACAAGAAAAGGAGTGTTAATCGTACCTTATATAGCAAGTATAACTCTGAACCAAGACTTCTCATCACCAATAACAACCTTCAATTACATAGAAACTCCATAGAAGTAGTATCATTCACTCAATCCTAGTTTTGGTGCTGGAACTTAATATATTTTCTTTGAGATTTTTCTTGAACATTTGTAAGGTGTTAGGGGGTCTTGAGAGAGGTGTGGAGAGGAGTATTAGACAAAATAATCAAGAAAATGAGCGTGCACCGCCTAAATACACAAGGATTGTCGGCCACCGCCTCTGATATGCGATGGGATCTGCGACGCATATGCCCATATGTGGCTATAGATCCTAGGGCATATCGGGAAGTGAGCTATTCTCCTGCTCTAAGCACATATGCACCCCAATTTGTGAGGAAAAATTCATATGCGATGCAGAACACTTCCGTACTTGCCAAACTTCACCGAGACACGCATTCTTCAATTTGTTTAACTTTGATACTCCCCGACACTTCCTTAAACTAGTATTGTACCTTCGTTATTATTAAACAAGACCTTATAGTTCCTCGAAAACTTACATTAACCAACTACGTACCATGGCGTAAGCTTACGGGGTGTAACAACATAAGCATCATAACTTTCTTCTAGCTTAAATTAGTTTGCTCACAATGTAATTCGACATGGAGAATACGAGTGCAAACGACTTATCAATTCGTGAACTCATGTGACCTCTTTAAAGTTTAACTAGATTACCTTCTTTACATCCTCAAGGGTCATCTCTTCCTTGGCTCATGCCAACTATCTTATGATGAACTCAAAGTACGAAAGTATGGGGTGTAACACGTCCATCACTAGAGTCATTTCTAATGTCGGTCATTATTTCCTCCAGAAGCCTACGACATAGTCAAACATACTGATCGATTCATGTTTTTTTAGCATTCACTTCATAAATAGAGTAGTCTTACCAAATCAACAAGTTCATAGTCCAAATGACTCCTTCTTAACTTTATATCCCCGAGATATCAAGCGAACCTACAATCACGACCTTAACTAAAAGGGTATACTTAGACTATCCCTACAAGATTAATTCATAGTAACCTTTTGACAGATAAAGCATATCCACCATTCTCACACATTAAAATATCATCGAACTAGAGAGTTTGGCTCATGACTCCACTCAACTAAGTTTTCATTCATAGCTAAAATCTGAATTTGGTCACGCATCCTCATTATGGTGACACATCATTTACTATTCCATGCGACGTTATATTAGGCCACTCATGCTCGAATTAAGAACGTGTCCTCACCATTGTTAAGAGAATGAAATAACAAGATTAAGATACCAATCTGAACAAAGTCACACGAAAAGAATGAACTAGATACCAACAGGAATGAACTAACACAAAAAGAGAGAAAGAAGTAAAGTTCCCCTAAACGTCCTATAGCCTCTCGAAGATGGGTATAGACATCTACATACCAATAAGCAAGACTCTACTAGACATTGCTCTTGTACTCGTGAGACCTAATAATATTAATACCAGATGGACGGGGCACCAATTCCCACATCTTATTATCAATAAGAGCATTATATTCATTGGTCATAGCAATTTTCCAATTCAGGTCATTTAAAGCAGACACAGGATTACAGAGTAACACCCCATTGACTATGAGTGACCGGTCTATGACTCGAGGAAGAATTGGACGGATTTTAGAAATTATCTGGACTCGGGACGGACTGGCCAGCATGCCCCAACATGGTAAACAGATGCAGGAACTGGACCAGTTTCAGAATTGTGCTGGACTGGCCCTAAAACTGGCCCAGTGACGATATTGGGAACAACTGCTCGTGACGGACCAATGGGACCAGCGGGTAGTGGGCCCGTTGGAGAATTTTGGGTGCGGGACATGTCCGAAAAATGGTGAATAATATACGGGGATATACCATCATCCAAAAAATTATACGAACTAGGCACGGGATTACTCACCTTAGCAAACGAAAATTGGGATTCATCAAACATGACATGGCGACAAAGGATGATTTTATTAGAGGATAAATCAAAACATTTGTAACCACGATGATTAGACGGAAAACCCAAAAACACACATGGAGTAGACCGGACCTGAACTTTGTCAATTGTGGTGGATGGAAATAACGGATAACACAAACACCCAAAGACTCTAAGTTATGAATACGAAGGGGTTTTATCATATAGAATTTGAAGGGGGAAGAATATGTCAAACCTTTGGAAGAGATTATGTTAAGGAGATATGTAGCCATTTGTAGAGCATGATCCCAAAAAGACGGGGGTACGGAAGCATGAATCAATAAAGTGCGAATAATGTTATTAATGTTACAAATTTTGCGTTCGGTTTTCCCATTTTGTGAAGATGTATGAGGACAAGAAAACTGAAAATTGATCTCATTATTAGCACAGAATTCCCGAAATACCACATTGTCATATTCTTTGCCATTATCACATTGAGTATTTTTTATTTTCCGTTCGAATTGGGTTCTAATGAATGCATTAAATTTTAAGAAGATGGAAAAAACTTGAGATTTTTTCGCTATCGAAAAAGTCCATAAAAACTTAGAATAATATTTCAAAAAGAGAACATAGTACTGATGACCCAAAGAGCTAAGAACATGAGATGTTCATAAGTCACTATGAATAATATCAAATGGCATTAAAGTATGAGAATTTGAGTCTATAAATGGCAACCTAACAATTTTTCCTAAAGAACAAGACTGAAAATTTGGAGTACTACGCATACCCTTACATGAAATAAAATTATTTTAATCTAATGACGACAAAATAAATGACCCTAGATGACTAAGACGAGCATGCCACAAGGAATGAGCAAGGGCTGCAAACACTGACGGCAAGGCTTGACTCGATGGACCGGAACTGGGTGTGATAGGATAAAGATCTCCCCTACTATCACACCTCATGAGAGGACTCCCCGTCTTGAAATCCTTCACAGAGAAACCAAATGGATCAAATTCAATAGAAACAGAATTGTTAGTAGTGAATTTACGGACATACACTAAGTTTTTAATCAATTTAGGGGCATGTAGGGTGTTTTTCAAGATAAGGGGTGGATGATGGGTTGACAAAGTTCTATGACCATAACCACAAATTGGAATAGAATTACCATTACCAATAATTATTCCAGGAAGGTTGCTCAAATTGGAATAAGACGAGAGCGTACCTGAATCGGATGTCATGTGGGTAGTGGCACCGGTGTCCATATAATAATTTGGGTCCGGAGGATTTAAATCAAGCATGTGCATTGCGGCTTCGATGTCGGTAGAAGTGGGTGCCGCTGCATAATGGGCCTGCGGGGGCCGAGGCCCAAATACCCCTACTTGCTGCCTCGGCCCAGAGAACTGACTGGAAGTGGACCAGGTCGTGTTGGGCCTGGACTGCTGCTGGGCAACCCACTACCACTGGGGTGGAAAATTGTTTGGCCCAAACTGTGACTGTGGGGCCCACTGCTACTGCATAAGGGCCCACTGCAGGGCCCAAAACTGTTGTTGCTGCTAACCGCTGCGAGGGCCCCCACCTCCACCACCACTGTGCTGGCTGCCACCATTGTTGCCTCCACGATTCTTGCCATTATTTTTCTTATTTTCACCCTTTTTGCCGCCACCGTTATTGCGGTTTTGGCCGAGTTGTTGGAACTGATAGGATGAACCGTGGACTCGGTCATCATGACCACCGGACTAGCACCGGTAGCTACCTTTTTTGCCATGTCTGCTTCTTCAAGTGTAAGCATAGAACGAGCTTGATAAAATTGTGGAAGCGGATTGCTTTGCCGAAGAAGAACGCCAACACCACTATAGGCCTCGGAGAGGCTTGAAACCATTTGGAGGACCAAACGATCATTCAAAACTGGCGCGCCAACGTTGCGGAGTTGGTCCGCCAATTCCTTTAATCTTTTGCAATAAGCCGAAACGTTAGGAAAATCTTCAATATTAACGTGGGAGAAATCTTGCGCAAGTGTAACAACTCTAGAATTTTTATTATCTTGGAATACATCATGTAGTCTATCCCAAGTTGCATGCGCCGTAGCGTCAGATTCAATAATCGTTTGCAAAATATCGGTAAAAATTGTGGAATATGTCCACTGAAGAACGGTGGCATCAAAAGTCGTCCACAACTTAGGATCATCCTCGCGTCTTGGCACCTCAGGATCCGCGGGTATTATGTGATGGATGAATTGATGCGATCGTGCGTGAATTTTGAACAGTTCGGCCCACCACGTTGCATATTGGACATTTTCTATTTCAAGAACAAGAGGGATGTTATTGTTGATGTTAGAAACTGTAAGGGCAGGATGAAACGTGTTCCGGGATGTAGACATATTGATAGAACAATATGTGATTGAGGGATTTGGAAGAAAAATTTGGGAAGAGGGAGGATCTCGTCGGCACGAAAAATCGAGAGAAAGGGCCTCAGAAATTCAAGGGAGGTCGACGGAAAAGTTGGAGAATTTGGGAGAGGATATTAACACTTAGACTTCTGATACCATGAAAGAAATAATTCCTTGATTATTTTCATTAATTGAATGAGTATATATACCATTTACATATTTCCATAATAGGAGAATCATATTCCTATTCTACTCCTAAAATCTTATTCTACTTGGACACTAACTATACAATTATGGTAATACAAGTATTATGGTAAGTGTACAAGACTAATTATTACACTAAAATAATATACATAAACTAAGGTAATACACGGACTGAATTTGGACCAAAACCGTGATATACCTTAAGTGTATATCACGGTATAGTATGTATATTTAACAATAATATCAGTAAATAAAGAACGAACCGTTTAGAATAATTCTAGTATTTTTATCATCTTATTGAAGGGGAACTTTGGAGTAACTAGTAAAGTTGGTGTCATGTGATCAGGAGGTCACGAGTTCAAGTCGTGGAAACAGTCTCTTGCAGAAATGCAAGGTAAAGCTGCGTACAATAAACCTTTGTAGTCCGGCCTTTCTCCGGACACTGCACATAGAGAGAGCTTAGTGCACAGTGCACCGGACTGCCCTTTTTTATCATCTTATATTAGATGTTTTCATTAAGATATGCATTGGATTGCGTAATATTTCATATTTAAGAATGAATAGAAAAGTTAAAAAGGTTTGCTGGATCAAATAAGATATTGAATGTTGGTCACTGCTCAACCAGAAAGCGGGTCGTAATAAAGATGTAATATAGTATCAACTTCCAAGTCTTTTGCTTTATCGTGATTTCATTTTTGAATGGGTAGATCGTACTCCTCTGAATTTGAGTTGAAATTTAGACCTGTATTAGTATTTGGTATCTATTAATAAGTTTTTTATGTTAAAAACCTTACAATTTGGTTCAAAACCATGCTCTTCCTAGATATCTCTTCCACGGATTTATTACCAAACGTTGGCAACATGTTGAGTGAATATATATACAAACAATGGAAAATCTATTTACCAACCAAATACTAGAACCGCTCATCAATCAAACATTAAAAAGTACATGAGAAAATAATATTTGGTAACAAATATTCCCCTCCGTACCAAACACAACCCAAAATATTGATAATATTCCCTAAGCAGTATGTTACACCAAGTTGAAGCCATGTTACATATATTTTTTGAGAGCTTACTCATTTTCTAAAACTTTTTTTTCTTCTTCAAATAACATGTTACTTATGTTAGGTCTCGGGCTCGAGCCCGGAAAATTTTGGTAGGAAGCGCTTCTCTCGAATGAGCCCTACGCGACGCGAATCCGAATATAGTCAGGCTCCAATACAGATACCGAACACTGGGTGAAAAACAAAAAAAACATGCTACTTATGTTTACTGTGGTTCAGAAAACCACTTTATCATTTCGCGCACCATTACATGTAATCAACCTTTAATCAATAATATAAATAAAAAATAATGTAAGAAATAACTTGATCTTAATAAAACATTATACGCATGCAAAGCAACTAAGATCATGATTTTCGACAAATAAATTATGTAGAATTTAACCTTTATACCGATATAATATACTAATAAGATTGCTTCACTGTATGAGCACCTGAAAGATAATTATAAGGAATTGTCTATAATGATAATAACTAGGATAATAATGCAAACAACATGTAACGCATTAAATTAGGGTAAAACTCTTAGTAATGTCAGTGGATATAATAGTTAAATCTAATTAATTATGTACTAAATTTAAGTAATCCTATTAAGCAACTCATACTCATGATAACTCATGTTCTCACTCGTATTATTGGGAACATAACAACCCATGAGATGCACGAGACAACACGAATTAACACGTTATTCATGTAATTTAATTTGCCACTCCAAGTAACTTACCGAGTACCATCGATCTAGTGCTTTTGGACCCCAAGTTTTGATTATGGAAATTCTCCTACCCCATTCATAATCTTTGGCTTCCAATTTATACGAGGGTCCAATAAATTGGGAAGTCAAATAATTTTTTCTTTAACTCAATATATAGATTATTCGATTATTTTATAATAAAATTTATATATTTAAAAACTATATTAGAAGTAATATAAATTTACATAATTAAAAATTTACAATATATGAAAAAATTAAAAAAAAGTCGTAGTTAAAAAAAATCTATTTGACTCCCCAAATAGGTCACCCCTGTTATAAACTGAGACGGACATATAGAGCCGGCCAAATTCATATTGAAAAGAGTACTCCTCCTTCCATTCATTTGCAACTTGTTTAAATATCCAAAAGTAATTATGCAAGAAAACTCTTCCACCAGATCACCTGGAACAACAAGGCAACAAAGGCTTCAGCCTTCGAACCTTGTCCAAAAGTGCTTGGAGGAAAATGGATTTACTCAAACTTTCAAAAACTTATTATCTTCTCTACCCAAAGCAAAAGGTTGGTACAGTCCTCATTTGTACAATTACCAGGGCTTTTGGCTGACAGCCTTGCACTTAGAAGGTACACTTTTCTTTCAACAAAACTTTCACGCTCGTGACTCTGATATTCTCCTTGTCACAAGTCCTAAATCGGGCACCATTTGGTTGAAGGCTATGGTATTCACTTTAATCAATAGAATGCAACACTCTGTCCTTTCCAAAGAACACCCTTTACTCACTTGTAATCCTCATGATTTAGTTCCATTCTTGGAATTGAATTATGCACAGGAAAAGAATCCCATTTCACAAGAAGATGACTCTTCTTTAACTTCACCAAGGCTCTATTCTACTCATTTACCATATGTTTCTTTGCCGGAATCAGTCAAGAATACAAAATGCAAAATTATCTACATGTGTAGGAACCCAAAGGACATTTTTGTATCACTGTGGCATTACATTAGTAAGCTCAGGAGTCAAGAATCAGAAATGATACCATTCGAAGAAGCCTTCGACATGTTCTGCAATGGATTCACCATGGCAGGACCATTTTGGGACCACGTTTTGAGTTATTGGGAAAAAAGCTGTGAAATGACTCAGAAGGTGTTGTTTTTGAAGTATGAAGAAGTGAAAGAGAAACCTTTTTTGCATTTGAAACGTTTGGCTGAGTTCTTGGATTGCCCATTTTCTTTAGAGGAAGAAGAAACGGGCTTGGTGGATGAAGTTATAAAGCTATGTAGCTTTGACAATTTGAGCAACTTGGAAGTGAACAGGAGTGGTAAGACAATGTTTGGAAATGATAATAGAGTTTTCTTCAGGAAAGGTGAAGTGGGTGATTGGAAGAACCATTTGACTGATGAAATGGTTGATAGGCTTAATCAAATTACAGAAGACAAGTTCAAGGGCTCGGGCTTGAAGTTATAGATGCTCTTTAATTTCTCGAAGAACATGTAATATTGAAAAAAAAGCTGTAGCTTATCTACTACAATAAATAGAGGGTGATTTGATACTATAAAAACTTATTTACACTATGGATGTGTATAAGTTAAACTAGTTACATATGTCTGGCACGTGGATGTCTAGTCATGTAGTCAATATGATTGAATATGATTTGACATTGGATTGTGCATGTTTTGTGAATTAATATTAATATTATTGAAAAATTAAATAAAATATTTACACAAGAAAAAATAAAGTACAAAAATTTGTGAATGATTCAATGTGGATTGTCATATGGTGACTTGTTTGTCGATATCAAGATGATTAAATAGCGCGCGAAGATAAACAATCAAAGTTCAATTAGATGCATGTGACTTTTTCTGATTAAATAGCGTGCCAAGATAAACAATCAAAGTTCAATTAGATGCATGTGACTTTTTTTGTACTTATTTTGATTTTGTGAGGTATATAGAAGCACGTATCTCACCTTTATACTTTTCTTATAGACGATATTCATGGTGTATGTTACTTTCATCTATTTCGGTTTCTCTATAAAGGCCAATTTTTTTTAGGCAAAAAACAAACACCAACATGTTGTTGGTGTTTTATTCAAAACAAATTAAAGTATTTACAGAAAGAAAATGAAGACAAGAAAGAAAGTTTTCCTAAGCTACACTAAGACTTAAAAGTGTAACAAAAAGTTGGCCACGTGAAAATGCATGTTTATATAGATACAATATATCATCATTACAAAATATAAATAAAAAATATCGTGCTGAAAAGTGTCCAACTAATATTCTGAAAGAGAATAATTTCTTGATGATTTCATTAATGTAATTAGCTTATATACATGATATATAATAGTCATCCTAGGCTATAATTACGGAAATCAAATATACACATAACTAATACAAAAGATTACTATACTAATTAAAGATATACAAGATCACTAATGATATCAAAAGAATATATTTTCATATATTTTATCAGACCCCCGCAGTCGTAGCGGGCAGTTGTCGTACGCTGAGACTATCTCGAAAATCTTCAAACAGAACCAAGGGAAGACCCTTAGTAAAGATGTTAGCAATCTGATAACGTGAAGGGACATGAAAGACACATACTTGTCCACGAGCAACCTTTTAACGAACAAAGTGAATATCCATCTCGATATGTTTAGTACGCTGATGTTGTACAGGATTCCCCCAGAGATATATCGCACTCACATTATCACAGTAGACCAATGTAGCTTTTTGAATAGGAAAATGAAGCTCTAAGAGGAGGTTACACAATTAACATGACTCAGACACCACATTGGCGACTCCTCGATATTCGGCCTCCACGCTAGAGCGCGACAAAGCAGCCTAACGTTTAGCCGACCAAGAGACCAATTTATCACCAAAAAACACCCAATAACCAGATGTCGAACATCTGGTATCTAGACATCTACCTCAATCAGCATCTATGTATGAAATGAGAGTAGATACCGATGATGGATGTAGGTGTAAACCATGATCAAGAGTGCCCTGAATGTAGCACAAAATGCGTTTGAGAGCGTGCATATGTTCTTCCCTCGGATCATGCATGAATAAACACACTTGATGCATTGCATAAGTAATATCGGGCCTCATAAATGTGAGATATTGAAAAGCCCCCGCAAGACTACGATAGTGAGAGGGATCCTCATATGGTGTGCTAGAAGTAACACTCAGCTTTGGTTTAGTGTAAGAGTGGCCAGTGGGCCGGGCTCGGGTCTGGCGGGCCGGGTCTGGCGGGGTTGGGGTCGGGGCGGGACGGGAGAAGGGTCGGGGTCGGGGTCGGCGGGCTCTGGCGGGATCGGGTCTGGCGGGACTGGAGCAAGTCCCGTCCCGATCCCGATCCCGTCGGTATCGGGGCGGGGCGGGCTCGGGTCGGGGTCGGGCTCGGGGCGGGATACGGCGGGTTTTCTTTTTTTTTTATTTTTTTTATTTTAAATAACATATGTATAAAAAAAACTCAATAAACAAAACAAGATAGTGTAATAAAAACATCCCAAGGCTGTTTTTGTGCCTCTTATATTATTTAATAGACATATGATTTTTTTGTAATACAAATACAATTGTCTAAAATCTAAATTGCAACTTTGTGGTGTTGTTCAAAAGTTACAAATTACATAATAAAATTGCAATTAAAAAAATTACATTCTCAAAAAAACCTGTTCTAATTGCTTGATGATTTCCTGTGGTTCTTCGGTTGGAATTGGTATTTGTTGGTCAAATTGATCCACATCGCTTCCACTACCTTCGGTTAAGATTTCGTTGTAGTTTTCATCATCTTCTTCGTTGATCTCCGGTTGACCGCACCTTCTCCGCTCCGCTCGTATCCAATCTCTGAATAATCGCAATTTCAAAGTGTCTCCGGCTAATGAGTGTCTGTGGTCTCTATTTGATATCTGCTGCAGAAAAAGCGCTTTCAGGCAGTTGACGACGCTTGAATGTTCAAAACATCTCGAGCCATCAATGAAAGTGTCGAAATGTCTTCTCATTCCCTCCAGTATTTCAAAGAAGTCTTCATGTCCATCTTCATTGATAACTTCTTGATACGATGCAGAACCACGCAAAACAAAAATATCCAACTCGCTAATTTGGTTAGTAGTAGAGTGCGGCCGCACATTCTATTTACGAGGCTTTCAATACTAGCGCTAAAGCGACATGTCTTTTGTGAGGTTGTGTTGAAGATGAAGAAGATGGTATGGAAGTGGTAAGTTACTAGCATTTTCTTGTTGATAAAATCTATATATATTTTTGCATTGGTGTTCTACGCTAGACAACACTTCTTCTTTAGTTTGTTCAATAGGTGGTGGGTGATTTAGATTTTGGGACTTGGAGGTGGTAGTACTTCTATACAATCGTAAATAGTTTCAATTAGTGATTTAGTACCGTCTATTTTAATAGTAGGATTTAATGAGAACCAACAATATAAATAGTGGGAATAGGAATAAAATATTTTTTTATTTTGAGAAACATTTTTAATAAATTTGCCTTATAAAATTTGGTTTTTCCATATATTCACTAAGTAATAAAAATATTAGAGTTATATAAAATAACATAGTTGAAATAGTAGGATAATATATACCGGAAAATTCTTTTGTTGCTTGAAAAAATTTCTCTAAAAATACAATAAGTTAGGAAATTTTTTCCCAATCACTATCTAAAATCATATCAATTTGGCTTTTTATTATGAGAGTTAAAAATAAAGTTATAGGTAATTTATAGTCATAAGCAACAAGTAGTTGCTCGTATAAAGAATTCCATCTAGTGGATACTTCTTGTGGAATTTTTCTATAAGGTAGTCCACAATCGTGACAAATTTTTATATTCTTTTCTACGTTGTACTTTATTACTTTTAAAAATAAAGTTTATAGCAAATTGTATTTTACTAAGAATGTCTTCAAAAGTGATAGACCATCCTTTACAATTAAGTTATATATATGGCACGCATTTTATATGAAAATGGTGCAGGAAAGATGGAGTTAAACTATTTTTTAAAATTGTAATTGCGTAATTGTTATTAGAAGCGTTATCTAATGTAATAGTCATAATTTTATCGGTAATTCCGTAATAATCGCACACTTGATAAATATTTTACGCAATAAAAGTATCGATTGTGCCTATCATCTATATATCTATACGCTAAAATACGTTTTTGCATAGACCATTTATAATCTATCCAATGACAAGTTACAGTTAAATAATCATGGCTGTTAGTACTACGACCTATATCAGACGTGATAGATACTTTGCCATTAAAATGATATAATGAAAAACGTAAATATTGTTGATATTCATGCGCGAATTTAAATACATCTCTCTTAACAGTTGATCTAGGAAAACCATTAAAAGCAGGATTATATATATCTCTAATGTAATGAATAAAACCGGGAGATGAAGGAAATGAAAAAGGCAAACCCTCCACAGCAACTAATTTTGATATTGCTTCCCTATCTCTATGTTTATTGTATTTAGAGCCTACAATTCCCCCCGTCATAGGGTTAATTTGACCCTGTACTTGGTCCGGGACAGTATCAGTATGTGAACCTTGTCCCGATGGAGCGGGCGTTTGCGCACCCGGTTTTGAAGCCTGGTATTGGGCATACCTAGCTGGATGAGCACTTACTACGTGTCTAATTAAACCCCCCGTCCCACCGTGACCTTTTCCAGTTTAAATTTTAAAACATTTTTACAAATTTTACATATGGCTACTTGATTCTCTACGTCCCTATCAAAAAATGTCCATGCATCTGATTTTAATGGTCGTTTTGCTGGACCTCGTCTCATACTAGGGGGAATAGGAGGTATTTCAGTTGAAGGTGCACTAGTGGGTGTGTTGTCATCAACATTAGTGGGTATATCATCTAGATCATCGTCTAAATTAAAGTCTTCTTGAGTTCCAGAAAATAGCTCCTGGTCTAAATCTAATGGTATTGTAGGAAAATGTTGAGTATCAACAAAATCATCCTGTGTAGGAATAAGATGACTAGAAGAAGTACCCTTGCCCTGATTGTCCCTACTAGAAGAAGCACCCTTACCCTTACCCTTAAACATACCTTTTAATCCTTCTATTTTAATTATGATAATAAATAATTAAAGACAATAAAATTAAGTGCCCTAAATAAAATAAACAGACAATAATAATTTAATGAAGGAACGAATGTACCAAACGCCGATGTAACGTCGACGTGTAATCGAGAGGTTGAAAATTGAAACTTTGCTCGATAGAAGATCCTCAAGCTAGTTGCCAACTTAACTCCCAATTCCCAAATGATAAATAAAATTGAATATTTAGCAAACAATGTAGACTTGTAGAGAGATATATTGAGAAATTAGAGAGATTGTAGGAAGATTTGTGAGAAAGATGAAGAGAAAATGAGTTATTTATAGTTGAAAAATTGGGTTAAAGTGTAAATATAATAACTTATGGGTTAAAAATAAATATTAAGGGGTAGGGGGGGGGCCTAAAATGGCCGTTGGCTAACGGCCATAAAAAAATGGCCGTTGGTGCAACGGCCATTTTTGCAAAGGGGGGAAAAGGGCGGGGTCGGGGCGGGGTCGGGTCAAGCGGGCCTGGGGAGGGCTCGGGTCTGGCGGGATGAGACATCGTCCCATCCCGAGTTCGAGTCCCGCCCCCGTAAATTTTTTTTTTTTATTGGCGGGACCGGGGCGGGCTCGGGACGGGCTCGGGCCGTCCCGGCCCACTGGCCAGCCCTAGTTTAGTGTCAATCAGAGTAGGAGATGACTTACAGGCTAACATGCCAGCCCGTTCAATGATCTCTGTTGCATACTTTCTCTAAGATAGAAATAGACCACCTACATAACGAGTGATAGCTATACCTAGAAAATAACTCAATGGCCCCAAGTCTTTCATAATAAATTTTGAGCTGAGAAGAGGTATGATAGACTTGCGAAGTTTATCAGAGGAAGCAGTCAAATATAATATCATCCATTAATAACAAAATGTAGGCCATAGAAGTAAAGTGGCGATATATGAATTGAAAATGATCAGACTTGTTGTGAGAAAACCCAAGAGTAGACACATAATCTGCAAATCTTTTGTACCAGGCCCGAGGAGCCTGTTTTAGCCCATACAAGGATTTCTTCAACAAGCACACATGATTAGGATGAGTGGGTCCCTGAAACCCTAGGGATGATGCATGTATAGTGTTTCCTTGAGTTTTCCATGTAAGAACATATTTTTCACGTCCAGTTGATGAATGAGTCATGCTTTTGAGAGAGCTAGACTGAGAACAATGCAAATAGTTGCTGGTTTGACCACCGCACTAAATGTATCTCCACAATCCACGTCAACATGTTGAGTTTTACCATCACCTACAAGTCGGGCCTTATGCCTCTCAAAACAACCATCAGATTTTCTTTATGAGTAAAAATCTACATAGAGCGAATCACATTAACACTAGGTGGACGGGGCACCAACTCCCACGTTTTATTTTCAATAAGAGCATTATATTCATCATTTATAGCCATTTTATAATTCAGGTCACAAAGGGCAGACACGAGATTACATGGTAGAGGAGATTTAGTGCCATTATAATTGAGATTAAATTGTCGCTTTGGTCTAAAAATACCCCCTTTGCTGCGAGTAACGGGCCCTGGTCCCAGAATTTAAATGGGCTGGATTTGGGGTGGGAGCCATGGGCTGGCCGAGTTCTGATGTGGTACAATCGGGTTGGAAGGGCATTGGGCTGCCACCCGCTGGGCTTGACAAGGTGGGCCGAGATTCTGAGTTGGTTGGATGGTGGCTGGAAGGAGTTGGGCCAGCAGGCAGTGGGCCTGACTGTGCCCGCTGATCTATGTGATGTGGTGTGGTTTAGGCCAAATGGTGGACCACATACGGTGGTATCCTGTCATTCAAAAAATCATATGAATGGGACATAGAACTATACAACTTAGCAAACGGAAATTGGATTTCATCGAAAATGACATGGCGACTAATGATGATCTTATTAGAGGATAAATCATAACATTTGTAACCACGATGATTAAATGGAAAACTCAAAAAGACACAAGCGGTAGAGCGGGCTTAAAGTTTGTTTATGGTAGTAAAGGGAAATAGAGGATAACATAAACACCAAATACCCTAAGATGAGAATACGAAGGGTCTTTTTGATAAAGAATTTTGAGTAGAGAGTGGTAGGCTAATCCTTTGCTACGGAGTATGTTGAGAATGTAAGTTGCCATTTGTAATGCATGATGCCAAAATAAAGGTGATAATGATGCATAAGTTAGTAATGTACGAAAAATATTATTAATAGTGTGAATTTTTCTCCCGGCTTTCCCATTTTGTGATGACGTATGTGGACATGAGAATCGAAAAGATATACCATTAACCTTACAAAATTCTCTAAATGGCCCATTATCAAATTTCCTTCTATTATCACATTGAATGTTCATAACTTTCCATTTAAATTGAGTACAAATGAATGCTCTAAATGATAAGAATGTGGAATAAACCTGAGACTTTTTAGATGACGGAAATGTCCACAAAAGATCAGAGTAATCATCCAACAACAAAAATAATAACAGTGGCCCAAAGAGCTCAAAATGGGAGACGTCCAAAGATCAATATGAATAATATCAAAAGGCAACAAAGGGCAATTTAACATGTTTTTCAAGCAGACAAGAAGGGCAAACATTAGCACTACGGGTGTTATTATACTTAATAAATTTATTATTTTTAAGGGAGGCAAAAACAGACGCTCCCGGATGACTCAAATATGCATGCCATAAGGAAGGTGCTAAAGCTGCACACATTGATGGCGTGGCTTATTTTGTGGTGATGGTGGTGGTGGTGGTGATGGGATAGAGCTCACCCCGACTATCACATCTCATTAGATCTATCCCCATCCAGAAATCCTTCACAAGAAAATTCAAATGGATCAAATTTAATAGAAACTGAGTTATCAGATGTAAATTTCCTAACAAACACTAATTTTTTAATTAATTGAGGAGCATGAAAGATATTTTCAAGGCTAAAAGCGGGTTTGGGGGAGATAAATTTGTGTGACTATAACCACAAATTGGAATTGAATGACCAATACCAATAATTATGTCATGATTTTTGCTCAAATTGAAATAAGATGAAAGATTACATTGTGCAGATGTCATATGAGAAGTAGCACCAGTATCCATGTACCAATTCACATCTGGAAGATTTAGCCCAAGTGTATGCATCGTTGCCTCGATATCCATGTGGGTCGGGAAGGCTATTGGGCTCGCAACAATGAAGGCATGTTGTGGCAGAGGCCCAAGCAGGCTAGACTACTGCCAGGCCTGTTGTTGTCGAGGCCCAGCATGGGCTGTCTTCTACTGCCTACCATTGGGCCTGGCCCAATTTTGTGTAGGATAAGGGCATGACGGGATAAGCCACTGCCCACTTGCCCAAGGCTGCTGCCAGAGGTGCTGTGGCCCGGACCCTTGTTAGCCGCCACCACTTCCGCTACTGCCGCCATCGCCGCCGCTATGGCCAGCACCCTTGCCACCGCAGCGGTTTTTGCCACCGTTGTTGCAGTTTTGACCCTTTTTGCCACCACTGTTGTTATGGTTTTGACTATAATTTTCAGAGAATGAGTGAGAGTCATCGGTTTCTCGGGACGTGGCCACCATCATGGCGGAATGTGCTCCGGTTGCGACCTTTTTAGCCTACCCCGCTTCTTCTAGAGTGAGCATGGAACATGTTTGGTAGAAAGGTGTAATAGGATTACTTTGGCGAAGAAGTGTTCCAACCCCATTATAGGGAGGAGAGAAAAATTTGCCTTAGACTTCTGATACCATAAAGAGAATAATCCCTTGATGATTTCATTAATGTAATTAGCTTATATACATGATATACAATTGTCATCCTAGGCTATAATTACGGAAATCAAATATACCCCTAACTAATACAAAAGATTACTACAATAATTCAAGATATACAAGATCACTTGTGATATTAAAGGAATATATTCTCATATATTCTATCATGTTCACCGTTGCTTGGTTCTTTATTGTCCAAGATCGCCTTTATTATCTTTGAGCCATCCATGTAAATACTTAACAACGATTCCAAATAATGTCAGCAAGAACAACTACGTCCTCCAATATGGAATCACGTAACACATTAAGAAGAGTTTTAATTGCTACGGAGCCATTGAACATCTGAACGCTGCTTGGGAGGTTCGTTATCCTCCGTGTGGCAAACGAAATTTCAGTGATCAAAATTGAGTTTTGTTTTACTCTTCACCGTAAAAACTGAGATTATTTAACTTAAAAATCAAACTAATGAATTTTTGTTTCCAGATTGATGCTTTAAAAAAGGAACAAGTATTACATCTCTAAAGACATGAATAAAGTTTAAGAAAACGAAATAAACTATGTATACTATTGCAAACGAGTGAAAAAAAAGCTTTAAGACTTTAGCATAAAAAATCACTTTAGATATGGAAAGAAGTTTACCCATTGATTCATAATGTATTGTATTGTATTGTTTCATAGAGACTATGTTTGGATAGATTGTATCATTTGTTGTTGTAATAATTTTATTGTTTGATTTGATTGTAATGTATTGTATTGTAACTAGTAAGTTTACTAAAATATCCTAAGTTATTATAAATATCAAATTTATCATGATAATTACTCATAAAAATAATTTAACAGCTTCTTTCTGCTAATTAATCACAAATTATGCCTAGTAAATATTAATAATAATTATTAAATGGAATAGTTTTTGCCATGTTAACAAGCACGGAAGCATAGTAAATCAAGGGAGATAAGGTAAAACTTTCTAGGCAGAACAAATAAAACAAGAAAATAAGAAAGCAAGCAAATTTCTAGTGATTGTGCATAAGAAAGAAGCATCTACTTTGTTCTTTTATGATTTATGATAAGAAAGATACGTGATGCTAACAAAAAAATCCAAAACGTTAACAAAATAAAGCAAAAAAATCTCCAACTGGGATATATTTATCGTAGAATTAATAAGAATTTTAAAAAGATGGTTATAAACAAAAAGAAGTACCTCTACGACTTCGAAACAACGACAAAAATAAAAGAAAATAGAATATTATATAAAATTAATGAAGGTCTTTTTTAACCAAAACATAGAAGGGGACATAAATGAAAAAAGAAAAAGAGAGCAGACCAAAACGTAGGAGACAGAAGAACCAAGAAGTAGGTAGTATATTTTGGTGGAGTTAAATAATATAAGGTAATTAGTTAGGTAAGGACATAATTGAAAAGGGAAATTAGGTAATGATCCGATCACACTAAATAATTTATTATATAAAATGAGCCTTTTTATTGTTACGGAGCGATAAATTTAATAATATAATACTGATAACAATAATATATCCAGTATAGTCTCACAAGCGGGGTCTGAGGAGGATAGGATGTATGCAGATTTTACTCTTAATACCTTTGTGAGATAGAGAGACTGTTTCCAATAGTGTCACGACCCAAAATCTCATTTGTATCGTGAGGGTACCTACCCTAATCCCGTACGCGAACCCAAAATACTTATAAGTCGAAGCAGTAATATAAATGCGGAATCAGAAGTTAAAAACACCCAAAAATAACTAAATAATTATCTTTATAACATAAATAGAAATAAGTCCAAGTCATACTACTCCCCAAAATCTGGAAGTCACAAGTACAAGAGCTTACTTATATGAATACTAGTCTGGAAAATACTATATAGTATACCGTCTGAAATAAAGAAAGACAAGAAATAAAGATGAGAGAAAGTCTGGTGATGTGGAAACGTCAGCAGCTCACCCTAGACTCCAAAGATAACTCACCTCAGCGGTCATCCGGACCTCGAACAACACTCGTGCCCGGATCTCTACATGCACACAAAAGGTGCAACAAGTGTATGGTGAGTACGGAAAACATGTGTATCCAGCATCGTCGTTGACCAATCCTAAACTATAGTGTTGGCATGGGTTAGTACTTTCGAAGCTCAATTACTTGCTTTATTAGCATTAAAAGTTACAGTTTTTAAGCATCCCAACAATTTAAGTAAAGCATCTACAACTAGACAAAGTCATAAAGTTCCTCACTTATCACGTTTAGTCACAAAGGTTCCACCTTTACATCAATTTAAGCACGCTATGATTGCAAAGCTTCCATCGATATATTAATTAGGGCACATATATCCGTAAAGATTCGACCTTTACATTATTTAAAATGATGTATTACTCGATCTATCTCAATTTATATGACACACTTTCTTTTTTAGTCAGTCCCAAAAAAATGACACATTTCTTTATTTGGCAATAATTTAACTTTAAACTTTATCTTTTATGCTTAACGAGTTGATTTATAACTATACAAATATTTTTGACTTGTTTTAGACCACAAGATTAAAAAGTTTTCTTTATTTTTTAAACTTCGTGCCTAGTCAAACTACATTAGATAAATTGAAACGAAGGGAATAGCAAAGATTCAATCTTCCCATCTCTTAGGACAAGTATTGTTGCAAAGGTTCAATCTTTCCATCATTACGTCAATAAATATCGTAAAGACTCTATCTTTCTATCGTTTCAACTAAGTATAATTATAAAGATCTCATCTTTACATAATTTAGACACATATGGTACGCAATCAAATCAACAAGTATAAATGATATGAAATGCAAGTGAAATGTATGCTATGCAATGGCCATATGCACTGGTATACACACGCTCATGTAGTAGGTTTTATGTGACCCATAAGGGACTCATGAGTCCATATACTCATTCGGAATACCGGATCTCCAAGATCACATCGGGTACCATCCCATAGGCTATAATATCATCATCATCACTCCTGTCCATGTAACATTTTCAAATCTGACCTCTTCGGGCTCCTTCCCTCATATCCCATCAATTAAATGCCAAAACTATCATGAAGGAATATAATTGATATGAGTACACCATGCAATTGCATAATATCAATTCAACTTATCAAGATGGATTCTTCCTTCGTAGTTTAGATGAGATGAGGAGTGATGAAAGCATGACAAATCAATAGTCATGAAAGTCAATTGATCATGGCTAACATAGCCCAAATAAGCAACAATCATACCAATCTAGTGAATTTATGCACCACCTCCAAGGCTCGAAAGATAAGCACATAGTCTCCGTCACACGTATAATTACTTTGTAATTTAATTACCCAACCAGATACACCGTTACCCCGCACAAGTGCTCATCATCTCACGAGTATGGACCTCCAATTTCCTATTACACCCCTTAATTAATTAAACCTACAGAAAACAGTACATAAAAGGGTCTAGTAACTCTCAACTTGCCTGAATTCGAAGCTGAAGAGTCACTCCACGACTTTTTCTTTCCTCTGAGCCTTCGAATGAGCCCACTATATTCAAATAAGGTATATACATTAGAATACTAAGCTAATAATACCCATATTGCTATATAAAGGTTATGAGTCCAAAAGTCAACTTAAAATCCTGCCCCGAGCCCCGAAGGTCTAATTCAGAAATTGAACTTAAAATCATGTTACCCATAGTATAATTAGTCATAATCCTAAATATCACGAAGTTCAAACTCAAATGGACCTTCAATTTGATCAAGAATACTAAACTTATATTTATGGAGAAAATCTTATTTCTATGTTCTAATAAGAGGAATCACTAATTAAAGGATTGAAACATGAATAAATACTTATATTAAAGTTAAGATCTTACCCTAAAGATGCATCTCGAAAATCCCCTTTGAGATTCCTAAAAAACGTGCTCCCAAAATAATTTCAGAACGAATGAGTTCGAATTGAGAAACCCCAATTGAAGATGTCAGGACCATCGCAGGTGCAAGGAACCCAGTGCAGGTGTTAAACCGCACTGACAGAAAATCCTCCGTAGGTGCGAGCCCTTGCCCCTTCCCCCTTCTCGCAGGTGCGAAAGTCCACCCGCAGGTTTGACTCCGAATCAGTACATCCCACATCACAGGTGCGACCAATGCCATCCCTGCCTAACCTCGCACCTGTTGACCATCCAGTGCATGTGCGGGCTCGCAGGTGCGGCCCTGGGCTCATGGGTGCGATTGCACCAACAATCAGCTGAACCAACCAAAGTTCTAAGTTCCCAAAGTTCGATCAAACACTTGAAACTCACCCTAAACCTTCGGGGCACAAACCAACTATGCATATCAGTCATCAAACAAGCTCTAGACTCGCTCGCGCACTCGGAATTCCCGAAAAAGATCATCTTAACCCAATGTTGACTAAGGTCATGTCTTAAACCATGAAAATCCTATTTTTCAACCAACTACCTAAAACACACCCGAATTCCTCGGTACATGAACCAATGGCTCGCTTAAATCATAAATGATATTTCGGACCTAACGAAATCAACGAGTCTTTAAAAATGATGCATTTACCCAGATGTTGACTTTTTGTCAAACATATCAATTTCTTCAACTTTGAAACTTCTATACTCACTAATATCATTCCGAAAAGCGCTCGATTGATGTGGAAAATGAGTCACTCATCCCTGCAAGTCATAAATACACAAATGAAGCCACGGGTAGGGTATTTTGGGGAAATAAGGGTAAAAACCTCAGAATGACTAAGCGAGTCGTTATAAGTAGACCTTCTGCTTGAAATAAAAGTGATGTATATAAGGAGGGGTGAGTGAGGGTAAGTTGGTTGGAGTTTTGTTGGACACGGATTGATACGAAAGTGGGGTCGAATATAGGCTGTCGAGTGAGACGTTTTCTGTCCGGCAGTGGGTGTTTGGTAGGTTAGACGCGTTGTTTATGTTTGAAGTGGACTAAGGAATTTTGTGGGGGATGTTAGACAAGTTGAGGGTTGTGTTGGTATTCGGATTTTGGTGGTTAGATGGTGGTAAGGTGATGAAAAGTGGCTGGAATAGTGACGTTATCGGTAAGGAGTGTTTTGCGGACTGTTTGATGTTGTCGGGGTTGGACGGATATGTATGGGTGGTTTCGATTAATGGACTTTGGTGTGGGTGTTTGGTAAGTGTTATGGTGTATGATGGTGAAAGGAATAGGATTGTTTGCACAAGGATAGAGATGCGAGGTTGCTATGGACAAGCTCAGGTCGACACCAAGTGAGGTACACCAATTGGACAAGGATTTGACCAAGGTTGCTAAGTAAAAGCTTGAGAACAAACCAAGTGAGGGAGGCCAATGACCTTGTGATAGTAACCGGATAGGCCCTTGGCTTGGGTTTGGTTGGATCACAAAAGTTCCAACTTCAACTTGCACCGAGGGGAACCTTAACTCGGGTTTACCTAGATCACAAAAGTTCTAACTAAACTTGCACCAAGGGTTTGACCCACAAAAGGATAGAGGTTCGGACCACAAAAGGACCAATGGCCCACAAAAGGACTAACTAAGATAAACAACACAAAAGTTGAGTAACTTAGCAAATAAGTAAAACTCAAATATTTTTCATAAATCTTCAACACCCTTTTACATCAACTTCATGCCCTATTTATACTTGTATTTGGACACTTCTAGAAGACAACTAAATAGACATAAAACTAGAACCACTTCGGCCACAATGGGAAAGGGAGTTTGGCCGAATAGGAAAGGGATGGGATTCGGCCAATTCTTGAGGTTCTCTAGGTCATTCCTTTGTATCTTTCATGTACATGAATGAATGAATTTAGGCCACTCATGAATCATCCTCTTGGAATACGTTTGGAAGCTTCCATCTTTAGCATGTTCCTTGACCGAATGGAAATGGGAGAATACTCGGCCACCCCTTCATGTTCCCTAGGCCATTCTTGATGTCTTCTATGTAGATAAGTGCATGAACTTGTTAGTTCATGAATTATCTCCTTGGAAGCTCTTCTTCTAGATGATTCTTGTCCTTGTCACCTGATCCTCTTACACGACCTAGTCACCTTATTACATGGCCTATTAATTATGTCCTAAGAAAGTTAGTAGTTAAGCTAGGAATTTAAAGATAAGCTAAAAGAAAATGGTCTCGGCCAAGACCTACATAAAAGCCGAAATAAATGTGTCTCGCAACCTTCTCAACAACTAAGAGATCCATTCGAGGAACATGGAGACTAGTTGAGTCTCCTTGCATCTTCAAGTGATGTCTTCAATTCCACTCCATATTCCATGCCATTTTAGACATCTAGCCGTAGATTGATGATTAGTTGTTGGCACCCTTGACAAATCACTTAACAGCTCAAGTTGCGTGTGTAAGTTTACGGGCTTTCTTTCATCAAAAAGGCAGATGACAATAAATAGCATGATAAAAAGCATGATATCAAAAAAAATATGACAACAAAATAACAAGATAAAAAATAAGTAAAACATTAAGAATCATAAATTTTAAATAACAATCACAGCAAATATTAGTTTTGTAATATCGATACAATACCCTACAATGGGTAACAACGATCGAAATAAGGTGTAATACCATACAATGAGTACACCGTGTAAAGCCACAAAGAAAGACCGGACGAGTGAGCCTCTTGATGGGACCGAAGGCCAATAAAGTATAAAATTGTCATCATTTTTCTTATCATGCAAACTGAAGTGCAGCAGTTGTTCTTTTAGAAATAAATAAAATAATAAAAAAATGTTAAGACACCAAACTTTATATGAAATTGTCAACTGAATCAGTAATTTAAAATGACTTAGTTAGCCCCAATAACATTCTAATGACGTTATTTAGAATGCAAGTATGCCCCCTATCTAATTTATCTTTTTGCCTGAAGTATGGCCCCTATTTAATTAATTATTTCTTACTTTTTTTTTGCAACCAAGATCCTGTAATATTCGCCTGAATTGACAGTCATTTGTTTTTCTTCTTTTCCTTGGCATAATCACTAATTAAGTCCTCTATTATAAAATAAACTACTCATATAAAAGCTAATATTGAAGTGACACCAATTGTTTAATGTGGTGCTTGAAGATGACACTGTGGGATACAACAATTGCAGGAACGGAAAATAAGTAAATATTACAATTGCTAGAAAGGATAATCTAAAGATTACAACAAATCTGAAAATCAAGAATAAAAAAACTCCTTGTGTGATTTGCTGAGTCGAGTGATGTCACTCTGTCTTTAAGACAAGATTGCCCCGTATATCTCCTTTTACGTTGTCGGGCAATAGTATCCTAAGATACAACAACAACTTAACAATTGAGCAAAGGAAACTCAAGTGTTACTCTTGAAGAACTTTGAGTGTAGTAGACTTGCTAGAGAGGAAGAAGAAGATGTTAGAAATTTCTGTAAAATATTTCCAAGTGTTGTGTAGTGTTCAACAATTGAGCCAAATGCCTCAATTTATAGTGTAAGGAGATGACTCCTCAACTAGACAACTAATGACCTTCAATAGCCATGTAATGACACTTATTGAGAGGGGTTACATTCAGCCAAATAATGGTTGAATTCATGTGCCAAGTAATGGAGATTCAATGCTCCAAAACCAACCCAAAGGTCAAAACTTTCCAACTTCCCGTCGCATCATTCTGCCTCCGAAGCGTCGTGGCTCTGTGAATTAGCGCCACGGCTCCAGTGACTGCCACCCAATTAGCGCCGCGGCGCTGCCTGGGAGGCACCGCGGCGCTCCGGCGCCTCGGCTCCGACGGGGCTGCGCAACGGCCCTTCGCGGCTCCGCGACGACTTCCTACTCGTTTCATCTTACACTTTGTACACTTCTTCCTTCGTTTACCAACGTGGAATACTTTGTCATTTGGCCAATAACCGTCCATCGTTCTATGTCTTAAACGTATTACATACGTACCAATAACTCTTTCACTAATGAAATTTGCGATACTTGGCACTACGTGTGCACGTGTGTGGAAACGTTTTTTTCGACATGCGGGGGCCCCAATTGTTTGAGTCATAAATAATGGGATATACTTAATTCCATATTAGTAAATTTCCAACAATCCCCTCTTGAAAGAGATTTTGGTGCACTCACATGGTGCCTTTTCCAGCAATCTTTCAGCGGACCGATGTTGCATCTGGATAGGTAGCTTTCGCTTTGAACCTTCCATAGTTGAATACCATCGGACTTACTTACTGCGCGGTGAACGTGATGTCTTGAACCGTCAGTATTTAGTGCAAGCCAAGTCAACGGTACCAACACAACTTCCCTTACTCTGTTTTTCATAATGTTTTGTCTATTGTGTCCGTGGACACTTTTTGGATTCTTAAGTGCGTTCATTTGAGGGGGCCTGTCCTCGCACTTAAATAGGTGGTCTCCTATAAGGTATTCTGCTATACCTCACTTCACAAGTGTTAGGAACCATTAAAAGTTTCCCCAAACCTAACCTTAACCGGTGAGGATCATTAAAGGTTTTAGAAACTTAACCTCTACCTACACTGTAGATAGCACTTAACGTCTATCGCGGGAACGCCTTTGGATTGATGTTTCTTTACAGAAATCACTATCCGAAGTGCTCATGCTTCCACCAAAGCGCTCAACTGAACCTTTACAACTTAGTTTTCCTATTGAACCTAATTCCTGGGATCTCCAATCAGTAAGGTTGGGTTACCACCGTATTGGTCCTTATAGCTTGGGTTTTAAGTCCATTCCCCTAGACAGGCATAACATCTGATCTTTGGGTAAGCCCTTTGTCAGTGGGTCCGCTATGTTATCCTTTGATTTTATGTAGTCAATGGATATTATACCCGTGGTGATCAGCTGCCTAACGGGCTTATGTCTTCATCGAATATGATGAGACTTGCCATTGTACATAGAATACCGTGCCCTTCCTAAAGCCGACTGAATGTCACAGTGGATCATTACAGAAGGTACGGGTTTGTCCCAACAAGGAACATCTTTTAAGAAGTAGTGAAGCCACTCAGCTTCTTCTCCTGCAAGACACAACCCCACCACCAATTGTAAATACATACCCACTGGTGGACTTGGTGTTCTCTATATCGGATATCCAGTTTGCATCACTGTACCACTCTAGTACAGCTGGATATCTCGAATAATGCAACTCGTAAGTTAGCGTGTATTTCAGGTATCGTAGTACCCGATTCAATGCCGTCCAATGATCATTACTCGGATTACGGCTAAATCTATCCAATTTATTGACTGCATAAGCAATATCAGATCGGGTGCAATTTGTTATGTACATCAAACTCCCAATCACCTGTGCATATTGCTCCTGGCATACGGGTGCACCACCATTTTTTTCAAGCTTTTGATTTCTATTCATTGGTGACTTCATAGGTAAACTGTCAAACATCTCGAACTTTCTCAAAACATTCTCGATGTAATGAGACTGAGATAAGACTAGTCCGTCAGATATCTTAGAGATCTTTATCCCTAAGATGACATCTGTGATACCCATATCCTTTATGTCGAAGCATTGTTTCAATGTTCTTAGTCTCTAGAATCAAGGTAGGACTGCTCCATATGATCAACATGTCATCTACGTACAAGCATATCATTACGAATGAGTCAGAATTACCTTTCATGTAGACACATTTATCACACTCATTAATGGAGAAACCCTTCGATAGTAGAGTACTATCAAATTTTTCGTGCCATCGCTTCGGGGCTTATTTCAGCCCGTTCAGAGATTTGACAAGCCGACAGACTTTCTTCTCTTGCCCTGGAACCACATACCCCTCGGGTTGTTCTATATAAATTTCTTCTTCCAAATCACCATTTAGGAAGGTTGTCTTGACATCCATTTGATGTATCTCAAGGTCACGCAATGCTGTGTCCGCAATGAATACTCGTATGGACGTCATCCTAGACACCGGGGAGTACGTGTCAAAATAGTCAAGGCCTTCCTTCTGTCGATAGCCCTTGACTACCAATTTGGTCTTGTACTTATCTATAGACCCATCTGCTTTACACTTCCGTTTGAGTATCCACTTATAACCCAACAGTTTATTTCCCGGAGGAAGATCAACCAACTCTCACGTATGGCTATGCAGGATGAAGTCTATTTCACTCTCAATAGCTTTTTTCCAAAGCGGTGCCTCTGGAGTTGACAATACTTCAGCAATTGTCCTCGGTTCGTCATCAACCATATAAGTTACAAAGTCAGGACCGAAGAATTTATCCTTCCTGACCCTTTTACTTCGCCTTGATTCCATCTCTGGAGTCTCCAAGTTTTGAGAATCTGGAACACTAGATTCCGGATATTCAGCCACTTCGAAGTCCACTAGATCTGAACCATCTAGATCCGGGCAGTCAACGACTCCCGGTTCCTGAGAGCTTTGTTCATAACTTCGTTTGCGAGAGGTTATGTCTTTCTCCTTTCTAGGAAAAGTATCTTCAAAGAATTGAGCATTCCTTGATTCCATGATTGTACCCCTGTGGATATCTGGAATATCTGACTTATGAACTAAGAAGCGATAAGCACTACTGTTATTTGCATAGCCGATGAAAATACAATCTATAGTTTTAGGCCCAATCTTGACCTGCTTTGGCTTGGGTACTTCGACCTTTGCCAAACAACCCCACACATTTAAATATTTATAGGTGGGTTTCTTTCCCTTCCATAATTCATATGGAGGTTTGTCCTTATCCTTATGTGGGACTCTGTTAGGAATCGTATTAGCGGTAAGGACGGCTTATTCCCACATGTTTTGGGGAAGACATGAATTGATGAGCAAGGAATTCATCATTTCCTTCAATGTGTGGTTCTTACGTTCCGCCACACTGTTTGACTGAGGTGAGTATGGAGCCGTCGTTTGATGAACAATGCCTGATTGGACACAGTATTCCTCAAATGGCGCTACGTATTCTCCCCCTCTATCACTACGAATGGATTTAATCAGTATGCTTAGTTGGTTCTCAACTTCTGCTTTATAACGTCGGAACGCTTCAAAGGCTTCATCTTTACTTTTCAACAAGTAAAGGTAACAATACCTTGTGCTATCATCAATGAATATCACAAAGTACTTGTTCCCCCTATAGTTTGTGCAAATTTCAAATCACATATATTTGTGTGAATAAGTTCTAGAGGAGCGGTATTCCTTTCGACGGATCGAAAAGGAATCTTAGTGAGTTTTACGTCTACGCACACCTCACACTTATGTTGAGGGTTTACGTCGATAGACGACAATAACTCCAACTTTACCAACGTTTGGATGGACTTGTAGTTAACATGTCCTAATCTATGATGCCATAATTTAGAAGACTCAAGCAAGTAAGAAGAAGAGGCTTCAATATTATTGCTTGTACGTAATACAAACATGGCGTTAACTTTGAAGAGGCCTTCACAGATGAATCCTCTTCCCACAAACGTTCCATTCTTAGTGATTACAAATTTATTGGACTCAAACACTAGCCTAAAACCAACATTAACCAATAAATGACCTGAAATTAAATTTATCCTAATCTCAGGGACATGCATCACCTCCTTTAGAGTGAGCTCCTTTCCAAAAGTCATCTTCAGGACTACCTTTCCTACCCCAGCACGTCAGTGGAAGCGTTGTTACCCATGACCAACTTCTTATTTGTAACTGGTGTATAAGTGGAGAAGGCATCTCTATTGGAACAGATGTGTCTTGTAGCACCCGTGTCTATCCACAATTGCATGTGATTCTCAACAAGGTTTGCTTCAAGCACCACCGCTGAGATCTCCTCAATCATGTCATCCAGAAGCCTGTCTTTAACGACATTATCCTGAGCCTTGCCTTTGGCCTTGGCCTTCTCTTGTTGCTCAGTCATGAGCTTGCAGCAGTCCTTGATTATGTGACCAGGTTTCCCACAGTGGTGACAGTTTTCTTTGAATTTCTCCGCTGCTTGGGTTTTGCCATCTTTCTGGAACTTCCGCTTCTTGCTTGGGTTCCCTTTGGCCTCAGCTAGATTTGCCTTTGCCTCAGCGGGTTGTTTCCCCTTAGGCAAGACCTTCTTATTATCTTCTTGAATCTGGAGTTTGATAATAAGTTCTTCAAAGGTAATCTCCTTTGTCTTGAGTTTTAAGTAACTCATAAACTCATTCCACGAATGAGGTAACTTTTCAATCAGTGATGTAACAAAAAACTGCTCATTTGGTTTCATACCTTCCAAATCCAGGTGATGTAGAATCATTTGGAATTCCTAGACTTAGGACATCACTATCTTACTATCTACCATTTGAAATTTCAGAAATTTTCCAACGATGAATTTCTTAGTACCTACATCATGTGCATTGTACTTCTTTTGTAGTTTCTCTCATAACTCTTTGGCAGTGCCTACGGTGAAATACACCGTGTAGAGTGGGTTTAACAAGCAGTTCAAAATATAGTTCTTACACATGAAATCACTATGACTCCATGCATCAAGAACCATCTTCATGTCGTTAATGACATGGATACCTTGGCCCCTTCACTCGTTTCAGTAGGCGAATTGTCCATTTCATCTCCATCTTGTGGAGGATCTTCTGTTAGGAAATGAGCCATTCCCATAACAGTTAGATAAAAGAGCATCTTTTGTTGCCATCTCTTGAAATTGGAGCTCATGAACTTTTCTGGGCTTTCATGATGAAATCCAGCGGGTGAAGGAACTGGAGCGTTTCCTTGAGCAGCATAAAAGGCGTTAATAAGGCATTTGGTGTGCCTTGAGCAGTGGGGAAGGTAGAGGAGTTGCCTTGAGTAGTAGCAACAACAGAATCAGAAGCGAGTTGTTCTCTTCTAGTCATCTTTCTAAGTACTTACAACGGATCTTGTCTTAAAATTGTGGGATACAACAATTGCAGGCAACAGGAAGTAAGTAAATATTACAATTGCTAGAAAGAATAATCTAAAGATTACAACAAATCTGGAAATTAAGAATGAAACAAACTCCTTGTGTGATTTGCTGAGTCGAGTGATGACACTCTGTCTTTAAGACAAGATTGCCCCGTATATCTCCTTTTACGTTGTCAGGCAATAGTATCCCAAGATACAACAACAACTTAACAATTGAGCAAAGGAAACTCAAGTGTTACTCTTGAAGAACTTTGAGTGTAGTAGACTTGCTAGAGAGGAAGAAGAAGATGTTAGAAATTTCTGTAAAATATTTCTAAGTGTTGTGTAGTGTTCAACAATTGAACCAAATTCCTCATTTTATAGTGTAAGGAGATGACCCCTCAACTAGCCAACTAATGGCCTTCAATAGCCATGTAATGACACTTATTGAGAGGGGTTACATTCAGCCAAATAATGGCTAAATTCATGTGCCAAGTAATGGAGATTCAATGCTCCAAAACCAGCCCAAAGGTCAGAACTTTCCAACTTCCCGTCGCGACGTGCTGCTGCAGCGCCTTGTGACTCCGATGGGGCCACCCAATTAGCGCGGCTGTGCAGGAGCGCCTCGGCTCCGACGGGGCTGCGCCGCGGCCCTTCGCGGCGACTTCCGACTCGTTTCATCTTACTCTTTGTACACTTCTTCCTTCGTTTACCAACGTGGAATACTTTGTCATTTGGCCAATAACCGTCCATCATTCTATGTCTCAAACGTATTACATACGTACCAATATCTCTTTCACTAATGAAATTTGCGATACTTGGCACTACGTGTGCACGTGTGTGGAAACGGCGTTTCCGACGTGCGGGGGCCCTAATTATTTGAGTCATAAATAATGGGATATACTTAATTTCACATTACTAAATTTCCAACAGAAACATACAAAGGGAAGGTGAAAGTCGGACTCAGATTCACTTCTGGCAATGTATGCATCTTTAATTATCCCATGAATAGCAATTGGAACTGTTATACTACTGATTAATTCATCTGTAATATATTTTCAAGATTGGAAGAGAAACTCTCCAAAGTTAAATGGAAACAGAATTGGACAATTTATATATAGAAGAATTGATAATCTCTTGCAAAACCGCTGCTGGAGAAGCTTCTTAATGCTAATAATATTGTTGATAAGCACAAACAAAAATGTACATGTATGTGTCACCCAAAATGGAGTTGCAGACGTGGACAGTAATGCCAGCTCAACCAATGACACATATGCTGGCTAGGATAGTTCAATGGTCAGTTAACTGGTTTCGGCGGGTGTTACGATCTGTATTTAAATTCGGTTAAAAACATTTCAATAACTTGGGTTGTTTGTGAAATAAGCAGAGTCATTATTTGATTCGGGGGAATTAGGAAACCCATGTAAAAGAGAAGGTATTGAAAATCAAAGAAAGGTAAGTGTTCAACTGATTGTTCGAGAAAAAGGTGTTAGGTATCTCGGAAATCTGCAAATGATGTTACCAGCGGATTTAAAACATTTTGTGGCTACAACGGTTATAACTTGTTTATAAAATGAGTTCTGAAAGTTGTTTTGTTTGAAATCAGTTATTTATCGCTTAATTACTCTATTAATTCAACTAATGAACTAACTTTTGCAAAATGACTATTATTTAAAAATACTAATAGACATTCATGCAACTTTTAGACTTTGAATTAAATCATTTAATTCAACTTCAAAGCTTTGACGAATTTGTTGTTTATAATTATGGGATATACAGAATAATTCCCAAGTTAGTTTAACATGTTTGAGGATTTTGACCTCGGTTTAATTGTACGGTTTTCCTTCCAATAAGCTGGTCTTTAATTTTTGTCCTTCAAAATCGAACTTATGCTTTGCAGGACACAAGATCTTTAAGGACAAAGGTCATATGAGGCATAATTTGTGAGATATCATGATGCAAAAATATAAATTTATGCCCTGAGAAAAGTTACTTGCCATGAGGGGCAAAAATTAAAGACCAACACCATATAAGAACAAAAGTGCAAATACAACAACAACAACAACAACATACCCAGTGAAATCCCATAACGTGGGGTCTGAGGAGGATAGACTGTATGCAGACCTTACCTATACCTTGGTAGGTAGAGCGATTGTTTCCGAGAGACCCTCGGTTCAAGACAAAATACAAGCACAAGCAAAGTAAGACAAATAAAGCGACAAAGTCATGATAGCGACTTCTGAAAAAGAAGCAATAACTAATGCAGGTAAATAAGATAAATAAAATATACATTGCAGCATAAATCAAACGATAGTGGACTATAAAGCAATACTTTTCCTACTAGTACGATAGGCTAAGCGAGCCTACAATAATAACACTACAACTATCAGTTTGTATGCGTAGGTAGGACTACGCTGGACTACCTACTACCCTTCTACCCTAATCTGTGTCCTCCGTAACCTCCTATCTAAGGTCATATCCTCAGTGAGTTGCACCTGCGCCATATCCCGTCTAATCACCTCTCCCCAATACTTCTTCAGCCTACCTCTACCCCTCATGTACCAGTCCATACCCAACCTCTCACACCTCCGCACTGGGGCATTTGTGTCTCTCCTCTGCACGTGCCCGAAACATCTCAACCTCGCTTCCCGCATCTTATCCTCCACCGAGGCCACTCCCACTCTGTCCCAGATATCATAATTTCTAATTCTATCCCTCCTTGTATGCCCACACATCCATCTTAGCATCCTCATCTCCGCAACTTTCATCTTTTGGGTGTGTGAAGTCTTGACCGGCCAACACTCCGCCACATACAACATAGTCGGTCTAACCACCACCATATAGAAGTTGCCTTTAAGTTTTGGTGGCACCTTTTTATGGCACAAGACTCTAGATGCAAGCCTCAATTTCATCCACCCTGCCCCAATACAATGTGTGACATCGTCATCAATCTCTCCATTCCTTGGATAATTGACCCGAGGTACTTGAAGCTTCCATTCTTTGGAATGACCTAAGAACACAAGTGCAAATGAAAATTTATATTTTTTTAAATACATTTGGCCTTCAAATTTAAATTGAGGTAAACCCAATAAGAAAAATTTGAAGACATTATTGGTTTTGGTTTGAAATACTTGTTGGGCCTTCAAACCCTTATAATTAAAATCTATTGGGCCTAGGCCCAAAATGTTTGACAGACTTGAGTAGGGACAAGAACAAAAATGGCCATCTGGATGAAAGTATTGATACCAGATGACCCAAGAAAGTTTAATAGACAGTTTTAGCCTTTTTAAAATAATTCTACTTCGTAGTCATTTTAGGCTAATTTTAGCACATATAAAAATTGTATCCTTATTATATAAAATATGTATCAATATGTATAAAAAATTTATCATACGTATAAAAACTGTATCAATATTGTATAGAATATGTATCCTCACAGTATATGTATAGAAAATGTATCATTCTTGTATAATAAAGGTATAATCAATCTATAATGTATAATATATAATCAAAGTATTATGGACACTAATGATACACATATTATACGGTTGTTCCATGCATTGTCTATATCAAATATCACAACATCAGAGTGAAAAATACAATTAGAAATCAATTATTCCATGCATCAAAAACTGTATATAAATAGAAATTGATGGTGGGAATTAAGACTTATTGAAACCAGATGAACCAACGTTTATTTTTTATGTGATTACAATGAGCTTTTTTCCCTTGCTATTGACCTACCAAAGATCTTCTAAATCGTACATGAAGATCAATTTTTTCTTTGATTATAATGAGATTTTACCAGTTTGACTTATCACACACTTCGGGTCCTTCAGGATTTGAATGAGAAAGGATTGTTCTTCACCGAGATCATTTTTCGCAAGAAAAAAACAAACAGATTTGTTGGAAAACCCTCCTTTATCTTTTTAACAAGACAATATAAACCCGATAATGTGTACTTATAAGAAATCAAGCAATAAAAACGTGTGATAACAGGTTTGGTGCCTATGCCAAGTCATCACCCGCAGTCGGCATTTTAATGAAAGCTTCGAGAAAAAAGGGATGAGAGAAATGTTGGAAATTTACTAAATGTGGAATTAAGTATATCCCATTATTTATGACTCAAACAATTGGGGCCCCGCACGTTGAAAACGTCATTTCCACACACGTGCACACGTAGTGCCAAGTATCGCAAATTTTATTAGTGAAAAAGATATTGGTACGTATGTAATACGTTTGAGACATAGAATGATGGACGTTTATTGGCCAAATAACAAAGTATTCCACGTTGGTAAACAACGGAAGAAGTGTACGAAGTGTAAGATGAGACGAGTCGGAAATCGCCGCGGAGCCGTGAAGGGTCGCGGTGCCACACCGTTGGAGCCGCGGTGCCGGAGCTCCTCCTAGGCAGTGCCGCGGCGCTTATTGGTTGGCCAGGCACTGGAGCCGCAACGCTAATTCACAAAGCCGCGGTGCTTCGGAGGCAGAATGCTGCGACGGGAAGTTGGAAAGTTCTGACTTTTGGGATGGTTTTGGAGCATTGATTCTCCATTACTTGACACATGAATTCAACCATTACTTTTGGGCTAGTTGAGGGGTCTTCTGCTTACACTATAAATTGAGGCCTTTGGCTCAATTGAAGATAACACTCAACACTTAAAAAATACTCCAGATTTTCTGAATTCATCTTCTTCCTCTCTAGCAAAGTTACTATACTCAAAGTTCTTCAAGAGTAACACTTGAGTTTCCTTTGCTCATTTGTTAAATTGATGTTGTATCTTGGGAGACTATTGCCCAACGCCGTAAAAGGAGATATACGTGGCAATATTATCTTAAAGACAGAGTGTCATCACTCGACTCAGCAAATCACCAAGAAGTTTGTTAAGTTCTTAAGTTTCAGTTTTATTGTAATATTTAGTTTATCCTTTCTTATTATTATAATAGTTACTTACTTCCCGTTCCCTACAAAAATTGTATCCCAATAATTTAAGATAAGATTTTGTTGTAAGTACCTAGAAAGATGACTGGAAAAGATCAACCTACTTCTGATTCTGCTGCTGCTACTCAAGGCAATCCCTCTGCCTTCCCCACTGCTCAAAGCATACCTCATGCCTTTCCGGTTGCTCAAGGCTCATCCAACGCCTTTACTGCTGCTCAAGGGAACATTGATGTTCCTCCACCCGCTGGATTTCACCATGAACGCCCTGAAAAATTCATGGGTTCAAACTTCAAGAGATGACAACAAAAGATGCTATTCTATTTGACTGTTATGGGAATGGCACGTTTCCTAACAGAAGATCCTCCATAAGCTGGAGATGAAATGGACTCTTCGCCTACTGAAACGGTTGAAGGGGGCCTAGGTATCCATGTCATTAATGGCATGAAGATAGTTCTTGATGCATGGAGTCATAGTGATTTCATATGTAAGAATTACATATTGAACTACTTGTCAGACCCTCTCTACACGGTGTATTGCACCATAGGCACTGCCAAAGAGTTATGGGAGAAACTGCAAAAGAAGTACAACGCACAAGATGCACGTACTAAGAAATTCATTGTTGGGAAATTTTTGAAATTTCAAATAGTGGATAGTAAAACAGTGATGTCCCAAGTCTAGGAATTCTAAATGATTCTACATCACCTGGATTTGGAAGGTATGAAACCAAATGAGTAGTTTTTGGTTGCATCACTGATTGAAAAGTTACCTCCCTCATGGAATGAGTTTATGAGTTACTTAAAACTCAAAACAAAGGAAATGACCTTTGAAGAACTTATTATCAAAATCCAAATTCAGGAAGATAATAAGAAGGCCTTACCTAGGGGTAAACAACCCACTGAGGCAAAGGAAAATCTGGCTGAGGCCAAAGGGAACCCAAGAAAGAAGCGCAAGTTCCAGAAAGATGGCAAGACCCAAGCGGCAGAGAAGTTCAAAGGAAACTGTCACCATTGTGCGAAACTTGGTCACATGATCAAGGACTGCCGCAAGCTCAAGACTGAGCAACAAGAGAAGGCCAAGGCTAAGGGCAAGGCACAGGTTAACGTCGTCAAGGACAAGTTTCTGGATGACATGATTGAGGAGTTCTCAACGGTGGTACTAGAAGAAAACCTTGTTGAGAATCCCATGCAATGGTGGATGAACACATGTGCTACAAGACATATTTTTTCGAATAGAGATGCCTTCTCTACTTATACACCGGTTACAAACAAGAAGTTGTTCATGGGCAACAACTCTTCCTCTGACTTGCTGGGGGTAGGAAAGGTAGTCTTGAAGATGACTTCTGGTAAGGAGCTCACTCTGAAGGAGGTGATGCATGTTCTTGAGATTAGAAGAAATTTAATTTCAGGTCATTTATTGGTTAATGCTAGTTTTAGGCTAGTGTTTGAGTCCAATAAATTTGTAATCACTAAGAATGGAACGTTTGTGGGAAGAAGATTCATTTGTGAAGGCCTCTTCAAAGTTAACGCCATGTTTGTATTACGTACAAGCAATAATATTGAAGCCTCTTCTTCTTACTCGCTTGAGTCCTCTAATTTATGGCATCATAGATTAGGACATGCCAACTATAAATCCATCCAAATATTGGTAAAATTGGAGTTATTACCGTCTATCGACGTAAACCCTCAACATAAGTGTGAGGTGTGCGTAGAGGAAAAACTTAAAAATATTCCTTTTCGATCCGTCGAAAGGAATACCGCTCCTCTAGAACTTATTCACACAAATATATGTGATTTGAAGTTTGCACAAACTAGAGGGGGAATAAGTACTTTGTGACATTCATTGATGATAGCACAAGGTATTGTTACCTTTACTTGTTGAAAAGTAAGGATAAAGCCTTTGAAACATTCTGACGTTACAAAGCAGAAGTTGAGAACCAACTAATCATGCGGATTAAATCCATTCGTAGCGATAGAGAGGGAGAATATGTAGTGCCATTTGTGTAATATTATGCCGAATCGGGCTTTTTTCATCAAACGACGGCTCCATACTCACCTTAGTCGAATGGTGTGGCTGAACATAAGAACCGCACATTGAAGGAAATGATGAATGCCTTGCTCATCAATTTCGATCTTCCCCAATATATGTGGGGAGAAGCCGTCTTTACCGCTAATACGATTCTTAACAGAGTCCCACATAAGGGTAAGGACAAAACTCCATATGAATCATGGAAGGGAAAGAAACCCACCTATAAATATTTAAAGGTGTGAGGTTGTTTGGCAAAGGTTGAAGTACACAAGCCAAAACAGGTCAAGATTGGGCCTAAGACTGTAGATTGCATATTCATCGGATATGCAAATAACAGTAGTGCTTATCGCTTGTTAGTGCATAAGTTAGACATTCCAGATATCCACGGGGGTACAATCATGGAATCAAGGAATGCTCAATTCTTTGAAGGTACCTTTCCTAGAAAGGAAAAAGACATAACCTCTCGCAAACGAAGTTATGAACAAAGCTCTCAGGAACCGGGAGTCATTGACGGCCCAGATCTAGATGGTTCAGATCTAGTGGATCTCGAAGTGGCTGAATATCCAGAATCTAGTGTTCCAGATTCTCAGAACTTGGAGACTCCAGAGATGGAACTAAGGCCTAGTAAAAGGGCTAGGAAGGATAAATCCTTCGGTCCTGACTTTGTAGCTTATATGGTTGATGTTGAACCAAGGACAATTGCTGAAGCATTGTCAACTCCAGAGGCACCGCTCTGGAAATAAGCTATTGAGAGTGAAATAGGCTCCATTCAGCATAACCATACTTGGGAGTTGGTTGATCTTCCTCCGGGAAATAAACCGTTGGGTTGTAAATGGATACTCAAATGAAAGTATAAAGCAGATGGGTCTATATATAAGTACGAGGCCAGGTTGGTAGTCAAGGGCTATCGGCAAAAGAAAGGCTTGAATACTTTGACACGTACTCCCCGGTGTCTAGGATGACGTCCATACGAGTATTCATTACGATAGCAATGTTGCGTGACCTTGAGATACATCAAATGGATGTCAAGACAGCCTTCCTAAATGGTGATTTGGAAAAAAAAATCTATATGGAACAACCCGAGGGGTATGTGATTCCAGGGAAAGAGAAGAAAGTATGTCGGCTTGTCAAATCTCTGTACGGGCTGAAACAAGCCACGAAGCAGTGGCACGAAAAATTTGATAGTACTCTACTATCGAAGGGTTTCGCCATTAATGAGTGTGACAAATGTAACTACATGAAAGGTAACTCTGACTCGTTCGTTATGATATGCATGTATGTAGATGACATGTTGATCACATGGAGCAGTCCTAGCATAATTCTCGAGACTAAGAACATGTTGAAATAATGCTTCGACATGAAAGATATGGGTATCACAGATGTCATCTTAGGGATAAGGATATTTAAGACATCTGACGGACTGGTCTTATCTCAGTCTCACTACATCGAGGATGTGTTGAGAAAGTTTGGGATGTTTGATAGTTCGCCTATAAAGGCACCACTGGATAGAAATCAAAAGCTTGATAAAAATCGTGGTGCACCCATATTCCAGGAACAATATACACAGGTGATTGGTAGTTTGATGTACATAACAAACTGCACCCGACCTGATATTACTTATGTAGTCAAGAAGTTGGCTAAGTTTACCCGTAATCCGAGTAATGATCATTGGAAGGCGCTGAATCGGGTACTACAATACCTGAAATACACGCTAACTTACGGGTTGCATTATTCGAGATATCCATCTGTACGAGAGGGGTACAGTGATGCAAACTGAATATCTGATATAGAGAACACCAAGTCCGCCAGTGGGTATGTATTTACAATTGGTGGTGGAGCTGTGTCTTGGAAATCCTCAAAGAAAACTTGCATCGCCCGATCCACGATGGAATCAGACTTTATCGCTTTAGACAAAGTAGGAGAAGAAGCTGAGTGGCTTCACGACTTCTTAGAGGATGTTCCTTGTTGGAACAAACCCATACCTTCTGTAACGATCCACTGCGACAGCCAGTCGGCTCTAGGAAGGGCACATAATTCTATGTACAATGGCAAGTCTCATCATATTCGATGGAGACATAAGACTGTTAGGCAGCTGATCACTACGGGTATAATATCCATTAATTACATAAAATCAAAGGATAACATAGCAGACCCATTGACAAAGGGCTTACCCAAGGATCAGATGTTCTGCCTGTGTAAGGGAATGGGCTTAAAACCCTAGGCATAAGGACCAATACGGTGGTAACCCAACCTTACTGACTGGAGATCCCAGGATTTAGGTTCAATGGGAAAACTAAGCTGTAAAGGTTCAGTTGATCGCTTCGGTGGAAGCATGAGCACTTCGGATAGTGATTTCTGTGAATAAATACCAAATCTAAAGCCTTTCCCGCGATAGAAAATAAGTGCTATCTGCAGTGTGGGTAAATGTTAAGTTTCCAAAACCTTTAATGATCCTCACCGGTTGAGGTTAGGTTTGGGAAAACATTTAATGGTTCCTAACACTTGTAAAATAGGGTATAACAGAATACCTTGTAGGAGACCACTTATTTAAGTGCGAGGATATGCCACTTCAAATGAACGTACTTAAGAATCCAAGAAGTGTCCATGGCCACAACAGATAAAACATTACGAAGAACTGAGTAAGGGAAATTGTTGTGTTAGTACCGTTGACTTGGCTTAGACTAAACACTGACGGTTCAAGATATAACGTTCACCGCGCAGTAAGTAAGTCCGATGGTATTCAACTATTGAACCTTCCCTAGTTGAATACCATCGGACTTACTTACTGCGCGGTGAACATGATGTCTTGAACCGTCAATTTTTAGTGTAAGCCAAGACAATGATACCAACACAATAACTCTCCTTATTCGTTTCCATTCTTATGGTTTTGTCCGTTGTGGACGTGGACACACTTGGATTCTTAGGTGCGTTCATTTGAGGCGGCCTATCCTCACACTTAAATAGGTGATCTCCTAAAAGGTATCCTGCTATATCCCACTTCACAAGTGTTAGGAATCATTAAAAGTTTCCCCAACCTTAACCTCAACCGTTTGAGGATTGTTAAAGGTTTGGAAGCTTAACATTTACCCACCATGCATGTAGCACTTTAATGTCTATCGTGGGAACAACTTTGGATTCATGTTTCCCTACATAAATCATCATCCGAGGTGCTCTTTCTTCCACCAAAGCGCTCAACTAAACTTTTGCAGCTTAGTTTTCCCATTGAACCAAATTCTTGGGATCTCCAATCAGTATGGTTGGGTTACCACCGCAATAGTTCGTATTGTTTGGGTTTTAAGCCCGTTCCCCTAGACAGACAGAATATTTCATCTCCGGGTAGTCCCTTAGTTAGTAATTAAGGAAGTGGCACCCGTGATGATCAACTGTCATATGGTCTTATGTCTCCGACAGATATGTCCAGACGCTGTCATCCGTGTCCTTCCTGAAGCCGACCGGCTAGCCAAAGTGTATAACTGTTGAATTATGGGATTCTCCCAATAAGGGACATCATCTAAGGAGTCATAAAGTTACTCAACTTCTTTCATGCTTTGTATAAAGTGATAAACTCCGATTCCATCATGAATCGACCAATTCAAGTTTGCTTAGAGAATTTTTCAAGACTCACCATACACATTTACTTGTGGCTTTAGTGTTCTTCATATCTTATGTCCAGTTTGCATCACTGTGTTCTCCCAGAACCGCTGGACATCTAAAATAGTATAATCTATAGATAAGTGAATATTTCAGATATCGTCATATCCGACTTAACGCCTTCTATTGATTATTTATTAAAATCATCAATGAACCTTAGTTCAACTGATCTGCTTTGTAGTCCGATACCAGGTCAGTTGTAGTGTGTCACATACATTGAACTATATGTGACCTGCTCATATCGCTCCTTGTATATGGGTGCACCATGATTTCAATCAGTTATATGATTCATATCCATTGGTGGCTTCAACGAGACTGTCAATTATCTCACAACTGAGTTTGGAGTTAGACCATTCCTTTAGATGTCTTAGAAATTCAATTCCTAAGATGTCATCTGTGATACCCATATTTTTTGTTTCAATATAATTTCCACTCTCAGACTGTTGATTTTCCTATTGTTGGCTTTCTAACTTCAGAGTCAATGTTTCTGTGGTCAGATTCTTTGTTTATGTTTTATCTGAAACTTTCAGGACCAAAATGTAAACATTTCAGGGACCAAAATGAAAATCAAGAAGAAGCCCAATAGTCCAGCAAACTAACTCTGATCCTCCCCTTCCAACTCTTCGGATAAGAAGGCTATTTCAATAACCATGCCACGCAAGACTGCAATGGCCATGGATGTTAAGCTACTAACAAGGGAGCACATGTACAAGTAGCCGAGACCTTATACTCGTCAGTAGATCCATCTACTTTGTACTCACTTTTGAGTATCCTCTTTCACAACACAAAGGTTCTTTTCCCGGAGGAAGATCAACCATTACACAAGTATAGTTCTATATGATAGAATCTATTTCTCTCTTTGTAGCTTCTTTCCAAAGCAGCGCTTTTAGAGATGACAATTATTTGTTAATTGTCCATGGTTCGTTCTCAACCATACAAGCTAAAAGGCCTGGAACAAGTCTTTGTCCCCTCTTTGCTCCGTCTCGGTTCGACATCTAGAATCCCTGAGTTCTGCAGATCTGGAATATTAAGTTTCGGATAGTCAGCAACTTCCGAGTCCTGTAGATACGGAACGTCTAGTTCTGAACAGTCAGACTCTCGCGGGTTCTTATTAACCTTGAGCAATTACTTCTTTTTCCTTTTCAAGGAAAGAATTCAGCATTCTTTGACACCAAGAGGCGATAAGCACTACTGTTATTTGCAGATCCGATGGATATGCAATCTACAGTCTTCGGTCCAACTTGACCTGTTTCGGTATTCCAACCTCTACCAAGCCACCCCACATCACAACATTTGTATGTGAGATCATTTTCATGTTTCACACGGAGGGTTATCCTTATCCTTATGCGTAGTTCTGTTGAGAATTGCATTAGCGGTAAGGATCGCCTTGGCCTACATAATTTGGGCGTAAGACTTTGCGCTTGGCTAACACCGTTGGACTGAGGCGAGTAATGAACAATCGTTTAATGAACGATGCTTCACATTCTCCCTCTCCATCACTACGAATTCCTCAATCCGTAGGCTTAGTTGATTTCAACTTCTCATTTGTAGCGCTTATCCACTTCAACAACTTCATCTTTGCTTTTCAACAAACAAAGAATTCCATACGTTGTACCATCATCAATGAAGGTCACAACGTACTTGTCTCCCCCCTCTATTTTGTAGAAACTTCAAATCACCCATGTAGGTGTGACTAAGTTCTAGAGGAGCGGTGGTTCTTTCGCTATTCCTTTGACAGAATGGAAAGGTGATTTTGCCTTTTCACCTACCTCACATTCATATTGAGGGTTTATGTCGACAGAAAACAACAATCTCAACTTTGTGAGCTTTTGAATGACTTTCTATTTAACGTGTCTTAATCTATGATGACATAGATGCACAGATTACAAATATATCATTCATTTGGCTAAAGATATACAATACCATTCTTAGTTGTTATAGACCTGTTGGACTAGTCTCAAACCAGCTTGACCAACAGCGTCCCTTAAACCAAGTTTGGTGCATGTATCACCTCCTTTTAGAGTGATCCCATTCCATGAAGTCCTATTGAGGACAACCTCTCCAACCCCTTCTACTTTAGAGGTGGCTTTGCTTCACATGAACACGGGCGACCACAACCCGTGACCCGAGACTCGAGCCCGAGCCCGGACGGGACGGGACGGGCGGCGCGCGTGTGGGCTTAGCCTTGAACCCAAGCACATCTAGGTTCTCCCTCCTTTAAACACATGGGTTACCCCTTGGGGTCCCAAACCCTTAGCCAATTAAGAGACTTATAAAGAGAGCAATTCTTCATTTTCCCACCGATGTGGTAGATTTGTCCCACACCATATTTCCATGCCTCAAACACCTTACTTCGTGGACCAATATCTCTTTCATTTCTCAATGAAATTTGACGATTCTTGGACCTACGGTCATCTACTCACTTAGTAAATTATGCACGTGTGGAGAGACAAAGCCTCCAACATGTGGAACCCTAGTGTTTAATTCATTAAATATGGGTGGACGCACCTCCCCACCAAAGGCAAATTTCCAACAGTCTGCTGCATCTAGTCCTCATTAGAGCTTGAAATCCTTGAATGAAAATAAAGCACTTGATCTAAATGTCTTGAGCATATAACTCCATTTTCTCCTAATCATTGTCCACTATAATTATATCAACATGAGCCTCCTTCTCATTCTTTTCATGCGCATGTCCTTCAAAATCCTAATCAATTTTGCTCCCATTATGATTAATTTCTCCTTCCTCCACCTCTATCTCCCTTTCAGGTTCCTATTCTAATTTATATCCCCACTTGGAAGAGGGAGATGTAGTAGTCTGCAAAACTTCTTCATCAGTTGAGAGCTGATTATTTGTCTACACCACTTCCGTAGTCTTAGCATTTTTATCTTACACCAAATTTGTTTGTTGTAGTCCCATTTCATCAACTGCATTATCCTTAGCTTTGTTAACAGAAGAGACCTTTTCTACTTCCTCCATTTCATTGTCTATCCTTTCTTGCTCCTGGGAAATTTTTGCTGCTTCTACAGCTTCATGATTCCCTTGCTTCTTTACACCTTTATTATCCGTGGTCTGGCATCCTCTCTCATTTGTCAAGACTGTAATTTTATTTAGGACAACAACTTCAACCTCAGCAACATTCCGATTTATTGGTTTTCCATTTATAAACTTTATAGGATTCTTCTCCATAGTAAACACCCTATTATCCTTTATAAGATCATTTTTTTCTAGATTTTCAACCACCCTCCCACTAGATAACACTCTAGCATGATAGTTAGCCTTGTTTATGAAATTATTTGGATGCTTCAACTACTGTTCTACTACATTTTTATCCTTTTCCTCAATCTTATCAGTCCCCTCATCTTGTGAGCTTCTCAGTTGCGAATGTAATGTTCTACTACCCTCTTCATTATGACTTTCTAATCTTCTTACAGTACTTTGGTAAAACATCATATTATATCTTAACATCCACAATTTTAACATCACTAATCTCTTTCCTTATAGTTTCTGGCATATCAGCAATAAGATCAACTAGAACTTTAACCGTAGCACAACTATTGTAGCAGTTTACCTACTGCCGAGGTGAGTGTAAATAGTGATTCTTTAACAAAATATGTGTAGTAAATGTGGAAACGAGATCCAAGCCATGTCCATTGTCATCTCTTCATCATATTTGAACTTGAGATCACAAATCAAAAGCCTCATTTGATAGTGAAATCCATCTTTAAAACTGATATAATGAGAACCTTTGATGTCATGGTGATGAAGTCATCCAGTAACTCAAATCTCATCAGAATGTGTATGTGTTTGAAGAACCCTATATTGCACTCTCCTTTAATACCATATTGCTTTGGAATTGGCTGCTGGAGTTCTTCCAGTTCTGGCCAGTCATACGAAAACCTGCCCACCACTGCGTAGTTAATCTTCTCAATCGTATTCATACAAATATAAATAAGTCTAGTAACACCAAAAGTACTGGAAATATCTTAATACTTAATATAGATAAGTCTAGTAAAACTCCCCATAACCTGGAAGTCATAAGTACAAGACCTTTCTAAATATGATTACAAGTCTTAATGCTTAATACAATACTGTTTGAAATAAAAGAAGACAAAAAATAAAAGGATAGAGAGGAATCTAGTACTGGGAAGGCATCATCAGCTCACCCTGGACTCCAAATCAAGCTCTCCAAAGCGCTCAAACCACTATGTTCAACTCCCGCTTGGATATGTACATGAACACAGTAGGTTCAGTAAGCGAAGAGTGAGTACGGGGAGCATGTGTACCCAACAACATCATTGACCGACCCTAACTATAGTAGTGACAAGGGTTGATACTTTTCGATAGTTCTCTATTTGCTTAGTTAGTCTAGATATATACAGTTCAAAAGATTTTAACCTTGTAATAAGATTCTACGACTAAGTCAACCACAAATATCTTTACAGTTATCGAAAATCATCATAAAGTTTCAATCATTAAATCGAGAGAGCCAAGTATAACCACAAGATTCTAACCTATACCCAAGTAGGGCATCTAAACCCATAAAGGTTCCATATTTTCACTTGTTACACTAAGTAAACCATAAAGATTCTATCTTTCTTTCCTTTTAAGCAAGTGAAACCACAAAGACTGCACCTTTATATTGATCGAGCACATATGACATGAAATTCACATCGAGTATAAATGATATGCAATGCAAGTGATATATATTCTATGCAATGACCATATGCAACTGGTATACACACGCTCCTGAAGTAGGTTTCACGTGACCCATGAGAGACTCATGAGCTTCATATACCCACCTGGAATCATTTACGATCATGTCCTAGTTTTGTGGGTGTAATATCATCATCATCATCACTCTTTCCATATACCATATTGTCGCATGAAAAGCCAGCAACTTCTTAGGAGTCAGTTTTGGCTTGCCCCTCTCCAACCCGTAGGCGAACCCTACTTATACAACATAAGAACATGTAGAATTTAATATGGAAATGAAATAAGTAGAAGAGAAATAATTAACAAGTCTGTAAATTAAAATACATAGTTTTAAAAAACCCCAAATAGATCCGCTAGTCATGAGTACAAAGCTCTAATATGAGTACAAGTCTGAATAGAAATAGCAACACTGTCTGAATGTAAATGACATAAAGATAAAGATAGATAAAGAGATCCAGTGCCGGGAATTCATCAACGACTCACCCTGAAGTCTCCAAAAGATCATACACGGACTAAGCTCGATCAGCTGCTCCTTCACCTCCTGGATTAGTACCTGCACATATAGTAAGTACGGGAAATACGTGTACTCAGCAGCATCGTCGACCGACCCTTACTATAACGATGGCGAGAGTTGGTACTTTCTGATACATCTCTACTAGTTAGTTACTCAAGTATAACATAAACCAGTTAACAAACCTAACAGTAAACCTACAGTTCAATAGTGTACAAGTTCTCCCATGTCCTCAGATTTGTAAAAAGTTTATCCTAAACCCCATTCAGGGCATCTAGACCCACCAAGACACTCCACTCAAGTCTCACCACAAAATTATGCATAAACCACTAGTATTCCTTCTATTAATCCAAAAATCACAAGTATAACAGAATCCAACACTGAGCATATTCAATTACATATCATGATATCAATGAATGCAATGCATAGTGATATGTATGAATGCAAGTGGACATATGTACCCGGTATACACACGGTGCTGCAGTAGCTGTCATGTGAACCATAAGGGACTCATAAGGTCCATATACCCATCCGATCCCATGGGATACCAACTCGAGGGATGGATGTCATAACTAGTCATCACTCTCGTAATCGTGTACCATATCCTTAATATGACTTCCCAAGCCGTTCTCAATGATATATCAGTAATCCAATGCCATATATAAAATGAATGAATGATATGGATATGCGTACACCATGCAATCGACATAATTAATGTAATAAGTATTTATCAACTTCTATTCAAGTGTTTAGACAAGATGTGGAGTGACGAATGCATGACAAGTCAAATTAAAATATCACATCAAATGGCTACAAGCCCAAGTAAACAACAATCATACCAACCTAAGCGGACTCTTGTACCGCACATCGTGACCTGAAGGCTAAACACATAAACTCCTTCACATGCATCATTCTATTTTGTTAATTACCCAATTAAGTTCACCCGGTACCCCTATTAGTGCTTGTCACCTCACTAATACAGGACCCCCAAATCCCCATTACTCCATTTGGTTCATTACATATCATACCAATACACAAATGGTACACTAGAGTTTAAAAAGTCTCAACTTTCCTGAATAGAATCAAGAAGTCACGCGGTAGCTTTCCCCTTTCGTTGAGCCTCATCACGAGCCCACTTTGATCAATCATATCGATTATATGACATTACAGTCTAGTTGATACCCATAATCCCCAAGATAATCTACAAAGGAACTCCGAGCCCACATTATCAAAACATGAACTTTTCTACCCAAATATTATCCATACGTGCAAGATAGTTATAATACCAGGTTAATTTAACAACAGACCCCAATTGGGTCCTCAATTTTAAGATAAGGCAAAATCCCCAATTCAAACTTTATAATTTTTCTCAATTCTTAAAAAGGGTTTAAGCATGCAATTGGTGAAGTAATTACCCTCTACTAGTCAATTATATCACTAATATACAATATTAATAACAATAGTCCAATACATAACTCCCAATTCTCAATTAAAACTCTCTTATTCTCAACATAAGTCAATTTCCCTTTTCCCATTTCCAAAACATGGATTCAAGCCTATAATAATTGAATATACAAATGGATTGACTAGTATTAGTGATTAGGAATAACCTAGGTGAAGAACCTTGAATTTACACCTTGAATGCCATAAAGATCAAGCTTAGGAACTTGGAAAAAAGGGAATGAGGACTAGAAACTCATTTAGGGATTTTTTTTCTACTATTGCTACAGTGCCTCCTTCATAATCGTGAGACCCCGCTCGCTATTGCGAAGGGTTAACCTGACCCGACCCCACTGGACTCATCGTGCACGGACGAGACCAAGCGATCGCGAAGCACCGTTACTCAGCCCCCCTCCAGGCGTGTGTCCACACGACCACGAACACTACCCTCGTGGTCGTGAGAGCTTGATTGCATTTAGGCTCATGATTGTGCTCCCTCCCTCGCGATAGCAAAGTAGGAAAATAGATAGTAGGCACCATATTTTTCTCATTTCTCTCCAACTCCGAATCAACCCTTGGAAATTATTCGGAAGTCAAATAACACAAAATAAATAGACATTCCTATTAGAAATCACATTTCGGACACGCTCACACACTCAAAATTCCCAGAAAAGGTCTCTAAGACTCGGATTTGACTAAAGTCAACTCTAAAGTTCTAATTTTATTTTAGAACCAAACTCCCAAAACTCACTGGGCTACCTCGGAAACTGAACTAAAGGCTCGACTAAGTCATAAACATCATTCCGCAGCTAATGGATCTGACAAAAGTACGAATGGATCACGTTTACCCAAAAATCAACCATTGGTCAAACTTCTCTATTCTCTTAACTTGGAAATTCTCAAACCTACAAAAATGGATCTGAAACCTACCCGATCACCTCGAGAACCATGCCACCCATCCCCATAAGTCACAAACAAGCAAATAAAGGCTAGAGGAGGGTAATTTGGGGATTTCTAGGAAAAATAAGTAAAATGACTTTTCGAGTCATTACATCAAGTACAACTAAAACAAATGTTCTTCCTCGAACGATAAAGAAAAGGAAATACCTGGACTCTTAACTAGCTCAGGGTAGTTAGCCCGCATATCAATCTCGGTCTCCCATGTAGCCTCCTCCACTAGGCAGTTCCCGTATTGCATTTTTAAAGAAATTATCTATTTGGACCTTAACTTTCTAACCTACCTGTCTAAAATAGCTACAGTCCCTTCCACATAAGTTATATTCTGATCCAATATCACAGAGTCCCACCTAATCAGATGAGAATCATCAGCAACATACTTCCTCAACATCGATACATGGAACATAGGGTGCTAACATGATAAACTATGAGGTAAACCCAACTCACAGGCCACCTCACCAACTCTATCCACAATCTCAAAAGGACAAATAAATCTCAGACTAAGCATCCCTTTCTTTCTAAATCTCATCACACCCATCATGGGTGAAACCTTCAGCAAAACTCGTTCACCTACCATAAACTCTAAGGGACAAACCCTTCGGTCTGCATAGCTCTTTTGTCTGCTCTGGGCTGTAAGAAGCCAACTCTGAATCAACATAACTTTATCCAACAAATCTATCAGAAGATCAGTACCCCAAGGTCGAACCTCAAAAACATCAAACCACCGATGGGGGAACGACATCTGTTACCATACAAGGCCTCGAACGGTGCCATATCAATACTCGAATGGTAACTATTATTGTAAGCAAACTCCGCAAGAGTAGAAACTGGTCACAATGAACCCTAAAGTCAATCACAAAGGTTCGCAACATGTCCTCAAGAACCTGCATAGTCCGCTCAAACTAACCATCGGTATGAGGGTGAAAGGCTGTACTAAGATCCACTCTAAGACACAACTCCTTCTGCATAGACCGCCAAAAGTGAAATAAATTGCGTACCCCAGTCAGAAATTATAGAAATGGGCACCCCGTGCAATCGGACTATCTCCCTAATGTAGATCTTAGCCAACTTCTATGACATATAGGTAGTTTGAACTGGAATGAAATGGGCATATTTGGTCAACTTGTCCATAATAACCCATATAGCATCGAACATGCCCAATGTATGGGGCAATCCTACCACAAAATCTATGGCAATCCTCTCCCACTTCCTCTCGGGAATGGGCATCCTCTTAAGCAAACCACTAGGCCTCTAGTGCTCATATTTCACTTATTGGGAATTCAAACATCGGGACACAAACTCCACTATGTCCCTCTTCATCCTGCACCACCAATAGTGTTGTCTCAAGTCACGATACATCTTCGTACCCCCTGGGTGAATAGAGTACTTCAAATAATGGGCTTCCTCCATGATCAATCTAGTCAAGTCACCTACCCTAGAAATGCAAAGTTGACCCTTGATCCTCAAAACTCCATCATTATCAATCACAACCTCTTTTGCCTCTCCCAGCAATACCTTATCATGGAGTTTGCACAACCTAGCATTATCAAATTACTGGGATCTAATCTTCTCCAACAAGGAAGACTGCACCTCCATACAAGCTAATACCATACCAGGCACCAAAATATCAAAACTAACAAACCGATTTGCCAAAGACTGAACATCCATAGCCTAACTACCTATGCTCACCCCTTGCGACTCAAGGCATCCGCTACCACATTTGCTTTTCTCGGGTGATACAAGATAGTCATGTCATAATCCTTCAGAATCTCCAACCACTTATCGTCTCAAATTAAGGTCTTTATGATTGAACATGTATTGAAGACTACGATGGTCGGTGTAAACCTCACAATGCGCACCATAGAAGTAGTGTCTCCAAATCTTTAAGGAAAACATGATCGCTGCCAACTCTAAGTCATGGATAGGATAATTATTCTCATGAACCCTCAATTGCCTCAAACCATAGGCTACCACCTTCATTTTCTTCATCAACACACACCCAAGACCCACTCTAGAAGTGTCGCAATACACGATGAAACTCTCTCCCTCAACTGGCAAGGTCAAAATAGGAACGATAGTCAATAAGGTCTTGAGCTTTTGAAGCTTGCCTCACACTCTTTAGACCACTAAAAAAATACATCCTTTGAGGTCAATCTAGTAAATGGAGTGGCAATAGATAAAAATCCCTCCATGAATCGCCGATTATACCCTGTAAGGCCGACAAAATTCCAAACCTCGGTGACTGAAGCAGGCTGAACCCAATCCATAAATGCCTCAATCTTCTTGAGATATACAATAATACCATATTTAGTCACCACAATCCCTAAGAAAGCTACCGAACTAAGCAAGAACTCAAACTTTGAAAATTTTGCATAGAGTTGCTTCTTCTTCAGAATACTAAGCACGATCCTCAAATGTTGCTCGTGCTCCCCATCGCTCTGAGAATAGATGAAGATTTCATAGACGAATACCATAAAAAATTAATCCAAGTAAGGTCGGAACACCCATTCATCAACTCCATAAAGACTGCAGACGCATTTGTCAACCCAAAAGACATAACCAAAAACTTATAATGACCATATCGAGTTCGGAAGACTGTCTTAGGAACATCTTCGAGCCTAATCCTCAACTGGTGGTAACCGGACCTCAAGTTAATCTGGGAAAAGACTGAAGCACCATGTAGCTGATCAAATAAGTCATAAACATGCGATATCAGATACTTGTTCTTGATAGTCACCCTATGCAGTTTCCTGTAACCGATACACATACGCATAGACCCATATTATTCTTTACGAACAACACCGAAGCACCCCAAGGAGAAACATTGCGTCGAATAAACCCCTTTCTAAACAAACCTTGAAATTGCTCTTTCAACTCTCTTTACTCGTCCAGCACCATTCGATATAGTGTAACAGAAATAGATTGAGCGCCTAACTCTAGGTTAATACATAAATCAATAACACGCTCTAGCAAAATACCGGGAAGTTTGGTGAGAAACACCTCTCGATATTCCCAAACTACTGGAACTAACTCCAATGGAGGAGTTTCCGCACTCGTATCACGAACATACGCCAAATAAGAAAGACACCCCTTCTCTACCATGTTCTGAGCTTTAAGGAATTAGATCACTTTGTTTGGACACTGGCTAAGAATACCTTTCCAAACACAGCAATGATTTGTTTTATGGACAATTATATTATTTCCAGCCCAAACGAGGTAGTGCTTAATGTCTTTTCTTTTAGTGCTTCAACCCGAAGCGATAGCTTCTAGCTAGTTCAGTGGATAAGATGGCTGCGCTCTAGCTCACTCAAGAATGGGACGACAGTGGTCCGCCGACAAACTTGTTCTGATCTTGGACACAATACATTAGAATCCTAAAGCACCACCACGAATGCTACTGCGCGTCTACCTTTATTCTGGTCCGATGAATCAGTTTTTCAAAAGATCTATCAGACTATGGAGTGAATGATTTGATCAATGAATAATCTATAAGAAAATGCCTCGAGCCAATGTTCGAATACCAGGCGCTAACTAAGGAATACCCAGCATGGCTAAGGTAACGGTCTTGGCATAACAATCCAAGATAGCATGATACGGAGCTAACTAGTCCATACCAAATAAGCGTCGGAATATACCATACTCAAAAATTTTAAATCTACCTGCGTATCATAACCCATTAACGTAACTACTCAACCCAAATAAGCCTGATCTACCACTATAAAATCCCCAATAGGTATAGAAATATGAATAGGCATGGCTAGAGACTCACACATCAAATCCAAACTCAATGCAAAGTAGGCAGACATATAAGAATAGGTAAACCCTGGATCGAATAAAACTATAGCAGGTCAATGGCAAACTGAAACAGTACCTGTGCTAAAAACATCAGAGGCCTCTGCCTGGAAAAGCATAGAAATAGCCACGATCACCCTCACATCCACCACTGCATTCGGACTGAGTACCGCCTTGACCTGCCTGAAGGCCACCTCTACCGCCCTAAGCACTACCTCTAGCACCCTGGGTCCCGTCTCTAACCAGCTACCCTACTACTTTAGCTCTAGAACCCTGAGACTGACCACCACGCCTAAGTCTCGAATAATCCGATTTGAATTGCCTAAGATCACTACACTCAAAACACCCTCCAGGAGATGCCGATGACTAAGACGAAAAACTGACACCAGAATGACTACCATGACCAGAGGACCGATAAGAAGTTGGGGTTAACTGCCCTGAACCATAAGAAGTACGTGAATATTGGCCCCCTTTGATATAGGCATAGAACCAACAACGGGCCTAGCACTTGAATGGTGATTACCTCCACTATAATGACACCCACCTCCAGACGAGGCAACCACATGACAGCTAAAACAAGGCCTCTTGACCACTCCATCCTAATAATCCTCATGCCTAATAAACTCGGCCTCTCTCACTACATCAATAATCTGTTAGAACGTGGAACCTATCGCAGCCATCTGTGATGCAATCAAACAAAGAGGACATATCAACCTATTAGTGAACCTCCTCACCCTCATTAGCTAAAATTCTCAAAGTATGGCGAGACAATGCATGGAAACATTCCTCGTACTCGGTCACAAATATATGCCCCTGGCATAACCCTTCAAACTGAGCCCATCTCCTCTCTATAACATTGTGAGGAACGAACTTTTCCAAGAAAATATAGGTAAAAAAACTCAAGGTATAGGAGGGGACCCTACTGGCCTGGACTCAAGACAAGACCTCCACCATTACTTGGTAGGTCCAACCATATGAAAAGAAATATAATTAACACCATGAGACTCCACTAACCTGAGGTTGTGCAACCTCTCATGATAGTTAATCAAGAACTAATATGCATCATCCTTGGGATCCCCATCATATCTGGGAGGATCTAACTTCCTGAACCTCTCAAACATGTTATGCTCATCAATAGACATAGTAGGTTATGCAGGACCAGGTATAGTCATACCAAGAAACTGAGGAACCCAACAGGTGCTGGACGAACCCCTGGTGTCTGAAATTTAGGCATAGTAGCATGGTCAGGGGTCTGTCCTTCAACCTTAGTATGAGATCGGTCAAAAGTAATCGAATGGACACCCTGAACTACAGATTCTAATAAGCTCATCATCCGACTCAAGGTCTCCTGATGTACTGGCGTAGTAATGAAACCCAGTGGCATCTGATCTTGTTTGGCCCCATCAACCTGACCCTGCTCATCCTGCTCATCCTCCTCAATATGAATCTCATCATCCTCAATATAAACCTTATCATCCTCTAGAATATCCTCAGGCCCCAGACACTCTACTAGGTCATGAGCTCGAGCAACTGCAGGTGCTTGGCCTCAAGCTACAACTCGAGGTCTGCTTCTACTTCTACCTCGCCCCCTGCCCCATGCACCACCTCTGACAACAAGTATGGGTATATGTACGGGGTCAGCATCTCCTCATGTGGATGATCTAGTCCTCACCATCAATGAGAAAAAGTGAAATAAAGAGATTTAAAATTCAATCATAATTGAATCGCATGAAAGAATGAAAATTTCCTAAATGTCTTATAGCCTCTCAAAATAGGTACAGAGCTCTTCATATCGATCCACAAGACTCTACTAGACATCGCTTATGTACTCATGATACCATTAACCTAGTGTTCTAATACCAATTTGTCACGATCCAAAATCCCATTGTGCTATGAGGGAGCCTACCTTAACCCGTAGGCGAACCCTACTCATACAACATAAGAACATGCAGACTTTAATACAAAAATTAAATAAGTAGAAGAAAAGTAATTAGCAAGTCTTTAAGTAGAAGTACATAGTCTGAAGAATCCCCAAATAGATCCGGTAGTCATGAGTACAAAACTCTAATATGAGTACAAGTCTGAATAGAAATAGCAACACTGTTTGAATGTAAATGACAGAAAGATAAAGATAGATAAAGAGCTCCAGTGCAGGGAATGCAGTAGCGGATCTCCTTGAAGTCTCCAAAAGATCAAACACGGACTAAGCTCGATCAGCTGCAAACTGCATATAGAGTGCAACAAGTGTAGAGTGAGTACATCATCGACCAACCCTAGCTATAACGGTGGTGAGGGTTGGTACTTTCCTATACCTCTCAACTAGTTAGTTACTCAAGTATAAATAAACCAATTAACCAACCTAACAGTAAACCTACAGTTCAATAGTGTACAAGTTCTCCCATGTCCTCAGATTCGTACAAAGTTCAGCCTAAACCCCATTTAGGGCACCTAGACCCACCAAGACACTCCACTCAAGTCTCATTGCAAAATTACGCATACTCCACTCAAGTCCCATTGCAAAATTACTCATAAAGCACTAGTATTCCTTCTATCAATCCAAAAATCACAAGTATAACAAAATCCAACACCGAGCATATTCAATTACATAACATGATATAAATGAATGCAATGTAGAATGAGATGTGTAAATGCAAGTGACCATATATACCCGGTATACACACGGTGCTGCATTAGCTGTCACTTGAACCATGAGGGACTCATAAGGTCCATATACCCATCCGATTCCATCGGACACCAGCTCAAGGGCTAGATGTCAGAACTAGTCATCACTCTCGTAATCATGTACCATATCCTTAATCCGACTTCCCAAGCCATTCTCAGTGATATATCAGTAATCCAATGCCAGATATAAAATGTATGAATGATATGGATATGCATACACCATGAAATTGACATAATTAAGTAATAAATATTTATCAACTTCTATACAAGTGTTTAGACGAGATGTAGAGTGATAAATGCATAACAAGTCCAATTATAATATCCCTTCAAATGGTTACAAGCCCAAGTAAACAACAATCATACCAACCTAAGCGGACACTTACACAACACATCGTGGCCTAAAGGCTAAACACATAAAATCATTTGCATGTATCACTCTAGTTCATTAATTACCTAATTAAGTTCACTCAGTATCCATATTAGTACTCGTCACCTCACTAATACATAACATACCAACACATAAATGCTACACTAAGGTCTAGAAAGTCTCAACTCTCCTGAATAAAGTCGAAGAAGTCATGCGGTAGCTTTCCCCTTTCTTTGAGCCCACTCTGATCAATCATATCAATTATATGACAATAGAGTCTAGTTGATGCACATAATCCCCAAGATAATTTACAAAGGAACCCCGAGTCCAGATAAGGCACAATCCCCAATTCAAACCCTAGAATTTCTGCCAATTCTTAAAAAGGGTTTAAGCATGTAATTGGTAAAGTAATTACCCTCCACTAGTAAATTATATCACTAATATACAATATCAATAACAATAGTCCAATATTTAACCCCCAATTCTCAATTAAAACTCTCTTATTCTCAACATAAGTCAATTTCCCTTTTCCCATTCCGAAAACAGGGATTCAGGCCTATAATAATTGAATATACTAATGGAATGACTAGTATTAGAGATTAGGAATTACCTAGGTGAAGAACCTTAAATTCCACAAAGGTCGAGCTTAGGAACTTGGAAAAATGGGAATGGGGACTAGAAACTCATTTAGGGTTTTTTTGCTATTGCTGCTACAGTGCCTCATTTGCAATCACGAGACTTGGCTAGCGATCGTGAGGGGTTAACCCAACCCGACCCCGCTGGACTCATTGTGATCGCGGATGAGACCAGGCAATCACGAACCACCACAACTCAGCCCCCCTCCAGGATCGTGTCCATACGACCACAACTACTATCCCCGCAATTGCGAGAACTTGTTTTCATCTAGGCTCGCGATCGCGCTCCCTCCCTCGCAATCGCAACGAAGGAAACCAGATAGTCGGAGGCAGATTTTTTTAGTTTCTCTCTAACTCTGAATCAATTCTAGGAAATCATTTGGAAGCCAAATAACATAAACCAATCATGACCCAATGAGCCCTTACTATTGCGGAGGGTCGGCGATTCTTATCAGAAATCACAATCCAAACACGCTCGCGCACTCGGAACTCCTAGAATAGGTCTCTAAGGCTTAAGTTTGACTAAAGTCAACTCTTAACTTCTAATTTCACAATTTTACAACCAAACTCCCCAAACTCATCGGGATGCCTCGGGAACCGAACCAAAGGCTTGACTATGTCATAAAATTCATTCCGGATTTAATGGATCTAATCAAACTACGAACGGAGCACATTTACCCAAAATTCAACTATAGGTCAATCTTCTCTATTCTCTTAACTCGGAATTTCTCAAACCTACAAAAATAGATCCGCAACCTACTCAATCACCTCGGGAACCATGACAACCATCATTGAAAGTCACAAACAAACAAATAAATGCTCAAGGATGATATTTGGGGATTTCTAGGCAAAATAAGAAAAATGACTTTTCGAGTCGTTACACATAATAAAATACCCGACCTTGAAGGCCCTTTTTTTTTATCATCAATCAAATGCCAATAACATCATAAATGTATAAAATGGATATGTGTATGCCATGCCAAAATATACTATCAAATCAGTTCAGCAAAATAAGTTCATTTACATAACTTAGACGAGAAGTAGCATGATGAATACATGACAAGTCATAAATCAAGGAACTATAAATCATGGCTAACATAGCCCAAGTAAACAAATGTCATACCAACGTATGTGGATTTACAACTACTCTTCGAGGCCCGAAGGCTAAACACATAATCTCCGTCACAAGTATAACTGATGAAAGAAAGCTCGTGGGCTTAAACTTTCATCATCAGCCAACAAGAGATTTATCAAGGGTGTCAATGATTGCCCGTCAACCTACAACTAGATTCCTAAAAGTGCATAAAATATGGAGTGCGATTAAAGACATCATGTGAAGGCTAAGAATACAACTTTACTTTCGGCTTTGTATGTAGGTCTTGGCCGAAGACCATGTTTGTTCTTCTTTTAGTTTGTCTTCAATTCTTAGCTTAGATTTTAGTTATTCTTAGGAAATCATTAATAATCCATGTAATAAAGAAGGATGACTAGGCCATGTAATAAGGTGACAAGGCCGATAGTTCCTTCCCACAAGATGATTAGGTCGAGAAGAGTGTAAGAAAGACAAGGTGGTAAGGACATGAATGATCTAGACGATCAGGCTTCCAAGGAGATAATACAATCATGCATCTAGCCATGTGGGAGACATCAAGATCGACCATGAGAATATCAAGAGTTGGCCAAATGATTTATCAAAGCAAATACAAAGAATGGAAGCTTCCAAACACATTCCAAGAAGATGAGGTTTTTGAGAAGCCAAATTCATGCATTCTTCTTCATGGGATTCACAAAGGGACGTGAAATATATTGGGTTCATCATTTTCCCCAAGAAAGGCCGAACCCTTTCCCATTTATTCAAGCTTGGCCGAGAGCTTTCTTGCTTCCAAATCCCTTTCCCACTTGTCCACACTTTGCCGAAAACCCAAGTAGTTTGTCCTTTAGTTTGCCTTCTAGAATAGTCCGTCTAGTAGTATAAGTAGGACCCTTATGTAATGTAAATATTCAGAGTCGATGATTATAAAAAGTGAGTTTTTCTCAAAAGATACGGTATTCAACCCGGGGTTGTATACATTAGTTGGTCCTCCGGGAGGACCTTCGGTTCTTGTTTGAACCAAACCCTTGGTGTAAGTTTAGCTAAGACTTGTATGACTTAGTTGAACCCAAACTAAGGTCTCTTCGGCGTAAGTCTTGGTTAGAACTTCTGTGATCTAATCAAACCCAATCTTAAGGAACCTCCTTGGTGCAAGTGGACGTTGGAACTTGTGCAATCCAACCAAACCCAAGCCTAGGGTCTATCTTAAGGTTATCAGCCACCCTCACTTGGCTTGCTCACAGGCTTGTACTTAGCAACCCCAGTCTTGTCCTTGTCCAATTGGCCAAACTCATATTGGTGTCGACACGAGCATTAAAAACCTTGTGTCATTATCCTTGTTCATAACAACCATCCCAAACACTTGGTTTGTACTTGGGTTTGCACCTAGAATTCCATGTTCATTCCTTGTTCAAACCACCATCTTCCTACAGCCACCATATCCCAAAATACTTCCCAAACATCCACTATAAAGGCCACCAACCGAAACCCCACAAATACAACCGTCCGAACCCAACAACACCAAACTGTCCGCAAAACACACCTTACCGAGAACCTCACTGTTTCAAATCTGTTCTATTCCCTTGCCACCACCCAACCACTGAACCCGACCACCGATGTGATCCTCATCGTACCCGAAGTACCCCTATAAAACGCTTAAACCCAACTCTCCCTAAAGCTATCCGAAACAACCCCACAACACCACATTTTTCGGCCGAAATACCCCACCCGAGAACCCTACTTTGTTTCTGAATTTCGGGTCGACCCGTTTACAACCAAGCCCCGAACCACTTACCCACTTACACCCCTCCTTATATACATCAATAACTATTTATATTTTTTATTACCCTTTAGATATACACAGGTACCCGCACAACTTCTCATCACCTCATGAGTACCGGACCCCTAATTCCCCATTACGCCACTTAATTAAATAAATTGCACACAAACACTACAAAAGCGTCTAGTAAGTCTCAACTTGCTTGCTCCAAAGCCGATGCCTTCATAGTCTTGCCCTTTCACTGAGCTTTCAAATGAGCCCAATTTATTGAATTATGGATTCTACATAAGGATACGAGCCTAACGACACCCATAACGCTATAAAAAGAAATTGGGTCCGAAAAACCACTCCCAAACTCTGATGGTCAAAAAGTTAATTTATTGTGAAAACAAGTCCATCATGGTCAGCATATTATTATACAATGTCACACGAATCTATAAATACCCATATTGTTATATTTTGATTGAATCCCAAAAATCAACCCATAAAGGTAACCGAGGCACACAAGGGCAAGATGGAAAAATCAGCATAAAATCATCTTACCCAGAGTCTAAATAATCCATATCCTAAAAATCATCAAGTTCTAAACCCAATTGAATCCTCAATTTCATTAAAACACATAAAACCATATCTATGGAAAAACCCTGCATCTACTACTTTGGAAATCAAGACTAGAATCATAAACTAATGAAAATAATCAATGGAAATCACTTAGATGAAGGTTCAGATCTTACCCCAATGAAAATACTTAAACTTTGCTATTGATTTCACCTTAATCCGAGCTCTCTAACTTCTAAAATGGGTTTAGGAAGATTAAAGTCGAATTTGGGGTTTTTAAATCTGCCTAGGTACACTGCCCTTTGTGGTCGCGAGGGCCACTCTCGCAATCGCGGGCCACTTTCTCTACCTGACCCAACTTTCCTATTGCACGATTACAACCTAGACCACCATGATTGTGACCCGCTTTCCCTTCCTTTATCGAGGTAACATGACCCTCATCGCGATTCGATGAAGGAAACTAGATGACAATTTAAGCCAATTTTCTGGTTCCAACACCTGAAACTCATTTGAGGACCTCCAAACACAAACCAATTATGCATTTCTGTCATAAAACACGCTCCAGACTTGCTCGTGTATTCAGAATTCCTGAAAAAGGTCTCCTTGACCCGAGGTTGACCAAAGTCAACTCTTTAGCTATGGAACTTCTACTTCTCAACCAACTATCCGAAATGCATCTGATTGCCTCAGACCCGAACCACAAGCTCGATTATGTCATAAATGACATTCTGGATCTAATGAAATTTATGAAACCTCAAAAATGACACATTTAACCAAAGTCCACTATGATTCGAACCTTTGTATTTCTTTAACTTGAAAATATTTAAACTTGCTAAAATGAACCAGAAAATCGCCCGATAGTCTCGGAAACCATGTCACCCAGCCCCGCAAGTCACAATCACACAAGTAAAGACTCAAGAAGTGCAATTTAGGAATTTATAGGTAAAATTGTCAAAACGACTATACATGTCGTTACATCAGATACCACTAAAAAATGTTTGTCCACGAACGGTAAAGAATCGAAATACCTAGACTCTAAAAAAGCTAGAGATATATAACCCGCATATCAGTCTCGATCTCCTAGGTAGCTTCCTCCACAGTACGATTCCTACATTTCACTTTCACTGAAGCTATCTCTTTCGATCTCAAATTTTGAACCTGCCTATCCAAAGTAGAAATAGGCTCCTCCTCAACGGCTAAATTCCGATCATCACCGAATCCCACTGAATCACATTAGAACCATCTGAATGGTACTTCTTCAGCATTGAAAAATGAAATACTGGATGCACACTCAATAACCAAGGAGGTAAGGCCAACTTATAGGCCACCTCACCAACTCGCTGAATAATACCAAAGGGCCTAATATACCTCGGGCTCAACTTGCCCTTCTTCCCAAATCGTATCACACCCTTCATGGGTGAAACCTTCAGCAGAACTCATTATCAAAATTATTCCAGTAAGGAGGGGTGTTGGTGGGTAAGTGGGTCGGAGTTTGGTTATAAATGGGTCGACCCAAAAATATGACTCAAAGTGGGGTTCTCAGGTGGGGTGTTTCTGCCGGCAGTGTGGTGTTGTGGGGTAATTTCGGGTAGGTGTAGATAGAATCGGACTTAGGTGTTTTGTGGGTGTGTTCCGGTTATGTTGAGGGCGGAATCAGACCTAGCTTCAACTTACACTAAGAGGATGGCCAACACAAGAACCAAAGGCCCACACAAGGACAAACTAAGATAAACTACACACAAGTTGAATAACATAGAAAATGAGTAAAACTCACTAATTTTCATAGATCAACTCTGTCTATTTATAATGTCATAAGGGTCCTATTTATAGTAGTAAATGGACCATTCTAGAAGACAAATTAAAAGACACAAACTACATGTAAACTTTTGGCCAAATATGGATAAATGGGAACGCGTTTGGGTTTACTTGGTGACCAAGGGTGTTTTGACCAAACCAAGACAATGGGAAAGGTCTTGTATTTTCTTGGGGACAAAGGATGAATCTTTCACACTCCTTTGTGGTTCCCATGTAGAAGAGTGCATTAATTTGTCTTGTCAAAGTTCTCATCTTCTTGGAATATGTTTGGAAGCTTTCATTCCTTGCATATGTGTTAAGGGTGAGTTGTTTCGGAAAACTCTTCTCCTCCCCTAGGCCGACCTTCATGTATTCTAGGTAGACAAATCCATGAACTAGTTGGTTCATAAATTGTCTTCTTGGAAGCCTCATCTTCTAGACCAATCTTGTTTATGCCACCCTGTCACTTTCGGCCTTGTCATCTTATTGTAGGAACTCTCGTCCTTGTCACTCTCTTTCCTATTACATGGATTATTAATTGTGTCCTAATGGGATATAGGAGTTATTTATACATTACACCATTTCCTAAGGAGAACTACAAGCTAAGTTAGGAAATAAAGACAAGCTAAAAGAAAATATGGTCTCAGCCAAACCAACATGAAGGCCGAATAAAAAGTCTTCTTCTTAAAACCTTCAAGTCCAATCTTCAATCCCGCTCCATATTCCATGCCATTTTAAGCATATTATCATTGGATGATCAACCATCTTTGGAACTCCGAGCTTATCACCTTGAGGATCAAATTGGAACTTTAAGCTCACGGGGATTTTTACATCATACTCCCTTGCTTCAAAAGAATTCGTCCTCGAATTCTCGTCATCTAAATATATTGATAAGTCTCCCCCATGAGACGGTGAACTTCTATATCCTCCCGGGAGTTCCTCCTTGTAGGAAGGATCCACATACAAGCTAAAAGGTTTCTGTTCTAAGTCAACGTCCTTGTCATAAGTAGGATAACCGAGCCGTGTACCATCCAATTTATCGTTAGAGAAAAACAATAGCTCCTTCGTCTTGAATTAAGATGGTATCGCCTTCAACTTCACATAATACTTTCATGTTCGGGATAGGATCAGCAAAAGGGCTACAATCTTGAATGAAAGGTTGACAAAAATAAGTCAAGTCACAGATGTTTTTTATCACACTTAAATTAGCACGCTTGGTCCAACTACGAATAGTCTCCACTTTGGATGGATTAATTTGAATGGCCTCAGATAATGTTATGTATCCCAAGGATGGCTGAAGTACCTCGCGTAGGGAATATATCAGAGAGTCACACGATCCAAATGGAATTACAAGTCATTCTTTCAAACCGTACTCGATCTTGAAGGCCAACATTTCGCAAGGACCATCCACATTTGGCATTCGACTGTCCCTCAAGTTCAATAATTCGAATACCAACCAAGTCAAACCAATCCTAGAAAAATGTTGGCAGTGGACCAAAGGTTGCACCATACCAAATTTCTCGTCGTAAGTGTGATAATTGAGTCGCGCACCAACCAATGTTCTACTAGAGAAAGCAATGGATGCTTATTCTTGGGTTAGGACAGTATCGACATCAATTCCTCTCTCCTCACATTCTGCGTCAAGTGGTAACTCAACATTCGGAATAGGTATAGCGAAGGCACTATAACTTCGGATGACACGATGATAGGAAATAGCCAAACCATATATGAATCTTATCACAGTTGTATTATTGAACCAACTTCGGATGTTTCCCACTCCGTATGGGTTAATATGAAGGCTCTCGGATAATACCTTGTATCATTGGATCAAACATTCCTTGTGCACGAGACTTACGGAAGAGCTTGGAACGTTACACAACCCAAATGGCATTATAAGCCATTCATAGCAACCATTCTTGAATTCGAACGTCATCTTCCTTTCATATTCTTCTCGGATCTTCATTTGTTGGGAGCCATTTCTCAAATCCATTTCGGAAGACAATTTAGCTCCACCTGATTCATAAAAAATATCTCTCAATCTCGGCTTAGGAAGGTTGCACCCCATGATGGTGTTGTCGACCGCTGGGATATCAATACATGTGTCCCAAGTTTCATTGTCTCCCGGCATCAACAAGGCGGGTGTTGTATAGGGGCTACGACTTTTTCGGTCATAGCCTTCGCCTAACAATTCTTGTTGTTGGCCTTGCAATTCCTTTGTTTCTCCCGGATGGCATCCATAGTCTTGGTGAGTAGACAATGAACTTCATAAAAATAAATGAAGAGCAAGTTCACCATCTTCCATCGATAGTATTCCCTATGCAAGATCATTTGCACATACGTCTTTCGATTCCTCCAAGAGTTCCTCCCAATCGGCATCTATAGAACTCCCCTTCTTAGATTCTTCATATATCCTTCGTGCATCAAGCAAAGGGGTCTCGGTTTCCTCTTGTTCTTCAAGTGGTATGGGTTCCATAATGGCCAAGGAATTCCCACACTCTCGATACTCTTCTTCAAGCATGATCCGGAAATTAGGACATTCTTTTATAAAGTGTCCTAACTCTTGACATTGGAAGCATTTCTTCCTTTGTTTATCTTCCCCTTTTGTAACTTCTACATTTTCATGGCTATACAAAGGGTTAGTAAAGGAGGTACTACCAGTTTCAACCTTTGTATCTTTCTTTACACTTCCATGACGATACAAGGGATTAGTAAAAGAGATACCGCCCTTTACTTTAACATTCGTTGATTTGACATAGGACCTTGGGGTACCATTACTTTCATGTCTTAGGCTATTTTGTACAACCCTTGACTTGGAATTTTTATTCATGGAATGCATCGAAAATTCCTACCTCAAGATTCGCGCATGTTTCGCAAAAATGTCTCTTACGACCCTCCGTAGTTCTTCTTTGTTTACGTGAGCCATAGCGTCAAAGAATGGAATGGGATGGACTCACTTTGATACCAATATGAAGCAAGTAAGTAGGGGTGTTTGTGGGTAAGTGGTTAAGAGTTTGGTTATAAACGGGTCGACCCGAAAATGGGACTCAAAGTGGGGTTCTTGGGTGGGGTGTTTCTGCCGGCAGTGTGGTGTTGTGGGGTAATTTCGGGTAGGTGTAGATATAAGCAGACTTAGGGGTTTTGTGGGGATGTTTCGGGTACGTTGCGGGTCGTGTTGATGGTAGGGTCTTGGTATTGGGGTGGTGGGAAGGTGACATAACAGAACTGAAACAGTCAGGTCGTCGGCAAGGTGTGTTATGCGGACTGTTTGGGTGTTTTCGGGATTGGACGGGACGTTTTGGGTGGTTTCGGTTGGGAACCTTTGGTGGGGATGTTTACAGAGTCTTGTGGGATGTGGTGGTATAAATAATGAAGTGGTTTGGACAAGGAATGAACACGGGATGCTAGGTGCAAACCCGAGTACAAAACAAGTGTTTGGGACGGTCGATATGAACAATGATAATGACACAAGGGTTTTAATGCTCGTGTCGGAACCAAGTATAGTTTGGATAATTAAACAAGGACTAGATCGAGGTTCCTAAGTACATGCTCGAGTAGTAACCAAATGAGGGTGGCCGGAAACCTTATGATAGACCCTAGGCTTGGGCTTGGTTGGATCACACAAGTTCCAACGTCCACTTGGACGAAGGGGGTTCCTTAAGCTTGGGTTTGATTAGATCACACAAGTTCTAATCAAGACTTACGCCAAAGGGACCTTATCTTGGGTTTAACTAGGTCACACTAGTCCTAGCTTCAACTTACACTAAGGGGTTGACTCACACAAGAACCAAAGGCCCACACAAGGACCAACTAAGATAAACAACACACAAGTTGAATAACTTAGCAAATGAGTAAAACTCACTAATTTTCATAAATCAACTCTGCCTATTTACAATTTCCTAAGGGTCCTATTTATAGTAGTAAATGGACGATTCTAGAAGACAAATTAAAAGACATAAACTACATGTAAACTTTCGGCCAAGTGTGGATAAATGGGAACGGGTTTGGGTTTACTTGGTGACCAAGGGTGTTTCGACCAAACCAAGACAATGGCAAAGGTCTTGGCTTTTCTTGGGGACAAAGAATCATTCACACTCCTTTGTGGTTCCCATGTAGAAGAGTGCATGAAGTTGGCTTCTCAAAGATCTCATCTTCTTGGAATATGTTTATAAGCTTCCATTCCTTGCATATGTGTTTTGGGTGAGTTGTTTCGGCCCACTCTTCTCCTCCCCTAGGCCGACCTTGATGTATTCTAGGTAGCCAAATCCATGAACTAGTTGGTTCATCAATTGTCTTCTTGGAAGCCTCATCTTCTAGACCATTATTGTTCATGCCACCTTGTCACTTTTGGCCTTGTCATCTTGTTGTAGGAACTCTCGGCCTTGTCACCCTCTTTCCTATTACATGGCTTATTAATTGTGTCCTAATTGGAGATAGGAATTATTTAGATGTTACACCATGTCCTAAGGAGAACTACAAGCTAAGCTAGGAAATAAATACAAGCTAAAAGAAAACATGGGCACGACCAAGACCAACAAGAAGGCCGAATAAAATGTCTTCTTCTTTAAACCTTCAAGTCCAATCTTCAATCCCGCTCCATATTCCATGCCATTTCAAGCATATTATCATTGGATGATCAAACATCTTTGGAACTCTGAGCTTATCACCTTGTGGATCAAATTAGAAATTTAAGCTCACGATAATTTTTACATTACGAACCATAAACTCTAAATCACGGACCTTATGATCACCATATTCTGTCTACTTTGAGCCATGAAAAGTCATTCCTGAATAAACTTGACCTTATGTCACACCCCAACCTTAAGGGGTGTGGCCGGCAAGTAGCGCCTGGCCAGATGCGCAAACCACCTGAATATTATCACGCGAATGAACAACTGTCTGGGCCGACAAGCCCTCAGAATGATAGATTATAAACCAACCTGACCCAATATCCTGCAAACAGAGGAACCTAACCTATACATATATACATACTAAGGCCGACAAGGCTAATATAATCTCTAACAAACATTCAGGCCTACAAGGTTGTATTGAACAAACTATAAAACATAGGACAAGTCTACAAAGCCTCTAAGATGAAACATCGACATAATATATAAGTCTGGCCAGGGCCCTCGACATACCCAAAATACCAAAGGACAAACATAAACATGGCCCTGACTTGGCAACTCTCCAGGAGGAAATAGATCTCACCAATAAAAGCTGATATTTGACGCCGATCTACAAAGGCAAGTCCTCTCCTCGCTTACCTGAACCTATGTAGTATGAAGCACATCGACCCAAAAAGGAACATCAATACGAGTAATGTACTGAATATGTAAGGCTGAAATTAAACACAATAATAAGTAATCATAAAAGATAGAGAGATACGAATCAACCTAAACCCCTGAACACCACTGAGGACCACAACATACAAAATGATCATTTTAATCTTCTAACCTTATTATGTGCCGCTATAACAATGTCATAATTCAAACTGCTCAACTGCTCAGTGGTAACTCCCTAACTAGCCATATCCCGGTGGTAAATAATGTGCCAGCCCAACCAGTGGTAAAAATGATATATATAACTGTCCAACCGGAGGTAACTACCCGACCGCTCGTATCCCGATGGTAAATAACATGTCTTCCCAACCAGTGGTAAATAACGATACATAATTGCCCAATTGGTGGTAACTCCCCAACCGGTCATGGCCAGATGGTAAATAGAAATACATAACTATACCTTATAGGTAGTGTATACACGTATGTAGCCCTACTTTCTTTCTTACATGTCACTATTAAATCCACACATAAATTCATACTATCATTGAAGTCATAAAAAGGCGTTTTGAACTCATCGAAGTGACGTAAGGTCGTTAACCCCCGAGTAGCATTTTGAACCTATCATCAATAAATACTTATTGCATACGAGTCAACAAAATAGTACCCATCATGTATAGTTCATATGAAATCCACAAAGAGCCATGAGGTATCAACGTGTTTTCCCCTAGACCGAAATAGTCTCTTTAGCGGATATTTCATCACCCGTCTTCACTACAACAATCATTCCCAAAAAAAGAATAGTTTAGCCTTAACATACCTTGGAATGGAATCTCCGATGATGATGATGAAATCCGCCTCTTCCAAATCCATCTACAATCACAAACAATACTCATGTTAACAGGAAGGAACATACCAACTAGCTACCGAGCGACAAGCTCATCCTACGACAAATCGGACAACACCTACCCCAAATTCTTACCCCCTCCATATTAAGGACAACATTCATAAGAACAAAAACATCATAAACAACTAATTCTTCCTGATTTCCAGCCATCCAATACCAAGGAATTACTCGCAAAATAGTTCATACTTCCAACATCATGAAACATAACTGCTAAACTGGTGGTAACTTCCCGACTGGTGGTAGCCTGTTGGTAAATAATGTGTCTGCCCAACCAATGGTAAATAATGATACATAACTGCCCAACTAGTGGTAACTTCCTAATCGGTCGTAGCCCATTGATAAATAGAAATACATAATCAGATCCCTATAGGTAGTGTATACACGTATATATCCTTACTACTTTTCTTACATATCACCATTAAATCCACACAAAGATTTATACCATCATTGAAGTCATAAGAAGGAGTTGTGAACTTATCGGAGTGACGTAAGGTCGTTAAACCCTAGTAGCATTTTGAACCTATCATCAATAAATACTTATTGCATACGAGTCAACGAAACAATATCCATCATGTATAGTTCTTATGAAATCCACAAGGAGTGATGAGATATCAACATGTTTTCCGGTAGACCTAAATAGAGTCTCTTTAGCGGATGTTTTATCACCTATCCTCACTCCAGCAATCATGCCAAAATAAAGAAGAGTCTAGACTTAACATATCTTGGAATGGAATCTCTGATGATGACGATGAAATCTGCCTTTTCCAAATCCATCTACTACCACAAACAATACTCATGTCAATAAGAAGGAACACACCAACTAGCTACCGAGCAACAAGCTCATCCTACGGCAAATCGGACAACACCTCCCCCGAATTATTACGTCCTCCATATCAAAGACAACATTCATAACAACAAAAACATCATAAACAACTACTTCTTCATGATTTCCATCCATCCAATACCAAGGAATTACTCCCAAAATAGTTCATACTTCCAACATCATGAAACACTACTTCTACATGCTTTCTAGTTACTTTTCTTGTTTAGCTTGTGATGAAATTATCATCCTGAATAACAATAGTTAGACAAGCATAAAAACACTATACACATCATATCTAAGTTAATTTCACTAAGTTCCAACTATAACAAGTTATAATTATTGGTTCAAAACAACCTAACAACAATACACCTACATCTCCTCTTATTTCAAGCTCTAGTTCATGATTCATCATCCAAACAACTTATGTAACATGAGGTTAAACTTAAGCAAAACCACAAGGGTGATTTACTTTCCTTAACCAGTAGAAACAACTCGAAATCCAATCTTATATTTTCTCACAACCATCCTTGATCACTCTACAACACCATAGAAGTGTCATCTCCAACCTAGGCTAGCTCTTGATATTGTAACATGGTATATTACCTTGGAATCACTCTTGGACTTTTGAACAATATCTAGGGATAGTTTGGGAGTGTTTGGGATCAATTTAGGTCAAATGATGACTTAAAAAAGTTCTCCACCTCTTAAATAGACGAAGTTGGTCGGCCACTGTCTCTACTATGAGGGACCTTATGCGACCGCATTCCCTCCTAGAAATTTTCCTCAACTTTGGCTTCACTTCTGCGCCCCAATTTGTGTGGTAGAGCTCATTTGTGATGTGAAATGCTTAGCGTTTCATTGTAACTTCATCGAACTATTTCGAGGGATAGTTCCTTCAATTCCAAGTGCCTCCAACCTTCTGTACACCTTCACAATATTCATCTAAGACATACGGGACCCTCAGAAAAAATCTCGAATCACCGGCTTAAACTGTCTAACTATGCTCTCATCCGTGTACCAAACTCTGTAGTATAACATCCTTCATCCCTTAAGAACATTCGTCCTCGAATGTTAGGTCTTACACGTCTAACTACCTCATGATTGCAATTGTTCTCATACAAGGGTGTTTTATCTATGGATATCACCAACGTATGACTATTTCTCCCACTTCGATGCTCGATCCTTTTGATTCAAGCATAGGCAATCCATTATAATCTCACTTAATATCTATTAGCCGTTCCTCCTCTTGGCCCCCAACACAAAATTTTATACTGAGAGCCATCATGTGTTCATCACTCTCCTGATCCTGTACTTTATATGCCCTTGATCCCTGACCTACCACAAACTGACTACTATGGTCATACTCTTGTCTCCTCACAGATCTACTATTTCCTGATGGTTCTTCACTAACTAAATACCTCATACCCTTTTCACCTTGCTCTTTTCAGCTAATAGAACTGACACTCTCAGGACTTAACATCATAAATAATTCTCTCTACTAATGTTCCTATCTGCTGCTGTATTATCTCTCTAACTGGCGATAATCTTTTGAACTACAACCACCTGCTGCTGTATTATTTCTAAATATCGTGTAGCTTCATGTTTATAAATGTGGTGCACAACATATCCATAAATAAGATTCTACTAGACACAACTTTGTAGACTCCCTAGGACACGACCACTTGAATATCATCACATGACTATACAACCGCCTGGGCCGACAAGGTCTTAGAATGACAGATTAAAATACAGTATTTCCAAATATCCTGCAAACAGAAAAATCCAACCTATACATATATACATACTTATGCTGACAAGGCCAATATAACCTCTAACCAACATCCAGGCCTACAAGGTCGTACTGAACAAACTATATAACACAATACAAGTTTACAAAGCCTCTAAGAACAAACATCAACATAATATATAAGTTGGGACAGGGCCCCCGACATTTCCAAAATACCAAAGGACATAAAAATCAACATGGACTTGACTAGGATACTCACTAGGAAAAATGGAGCTCACCAATAAAAGCTGATCCCTGACGACGATCTGCAATGGCGGATCCTCTCCTAGCCTACCTAAACTTGCGCGGCATGAAGCACACCACCCTAGAATGGGATGTCCGTATGAATAATGTACTGAATACGTAAGGTATAAATTGAACAGAATAATAAGTAATCATAAAAGAAAGATAGATACGAATCAACATGAACCCCTGAGATGCCATTGAGGGCCACAACATACAAAATGATTATTTTAGTCTTCTAACCTTATTATGTGCCGCTATAGAGATACCGTAATTCAAACTGCTCGACTGCCCAACTAATCAGTGGTAACTGCCCAACCGGCCATAACCCGATGGTACATAATATGCCTGCCCAACCGGTGGTGAATAACGATATATATTACTACCCAACCAGTGGTAACTGCCCGACCAGTGGTAGCCTGGTGGTAAATAACGTGTCTGCCCAACCAGTGGTAAATAATGATACATAACTGCCTAACCGGTCTTAGCCCGGTGATAAATATAAATACATAATCATATCACTATAGGTAGTGTATACACGTATATAGCCTTACTACTTTGCATACATGTCACCATTAAATCCACACACAGACTCATACTATCTTTGAAGTCATAAGAAGGCGTTGTGAACTCATCGGAGTGACATAAGATCGTTAATCCCCGAGTAGCATTTTGAACCTATCATCATTAAATATGTATTGCATACAAGTCAACAAAATATTACCCATCATGTCTAGTTCTTATAAAATCCAAAAGGAGTGACGGGATATCAACATGTTTTCCCCTAGACCAAAATAGAGTCTCTTTAGCGGATGTTTCATCACCCGTCGTCACTCAAACAATCATGCCAAAAGAAAGAAGAGTTTAGCCTTAATATACCTTAGAATGGAATCTTAGATGATGATGATAAAATCCGCCTCTTCCAAATCCATATACAACTATAAACAATACTCAGTTAAAAAAGAAGGAACATACCACTTAGCTACCGAGCGACAAGCTTGTCCTACGGCAAATCGGACAACACCTCCCCCAAATTTTACCTCCTCCACATCAATGTCAACATTCATAACAACAACAACATCATAAACAACTAATTCTTCCTGATTTCTATCTATCCAATGCCAATATATTACTCCCAAAATAGTTCATACTTCCAACATCATGAAACATAACTTCTACATGCTTTCTAGTTACATGGTATATTACCTTGGAATAACTCTTGGAACTTTGGAGAATGTCTAGTGAGAGTTTAGGAGTGTTAGGGATCAATTTACATCGAATAATGACTTAAACGAATGCTCCACTGCTTAAATTGATGAAGTTGGTCGGCCACCATCTCTACTATGCGAGCCCATATACGACCACATTCCTTCCCAGGAAATTTCCACAACTTTGGCTTCACTTCTACGCCCCAAGCCATGGGCGGATCTCATATGCCATGTTAAATGCTTAGTGTATCACTATAACTTCGTCGATCATCATCGAGGGATGGTTCCTTCAATCCCAATTTCCCCTAACCTTTCGTACACCTTCATAACGTTCATCTAAGCCGTAAGAGACACTCAGAAAGAATCTCGAATCACCGAATCACATCATCTAGATATGCTCTCATCTGCGTATCCAACTCCGAAGTGTAACACCTTATCCAAGGAATCTCTCAATAATTTTGTACCTCATGGATAACCTCGAAGGAATCAAACCAACCAACAGGAAGACCTCAAATGGTGTCATCTCAATACTCAAATTATAGCTATTTTTTTGTAAGCAAACTATGCCAAGGTTAGAAACTGGTCCCAATGACCACCAAAAGTCAATCACAAGGCTCGTAACATATCCTCGAGAATTTGAATAGTCCGCTCGGACTGAGCATCAGTCTGGGGGTGGAAAGTTGTACTAAGATCCACTCTAGTACCCAATTTATTATGCATAGATGCCTCGATCTAAAACTGATAGAAATGGAAACTCTATGCAAGGGAACTATCTCCCGAATGTAGATCTTGGACATCTTCTCTTAATTGTAGGTAGTTTGAACCGGAATGAGATGTGCAGATTTGGTCAACCTATCCACAATGATCCAAATGGCACCAAACTTGCCCAATGTCTGTGATAATCCTACCACTAAGTCCATAGCAATTCCGGTCCCACTTCCACTCATGTATGGGCATCCTCTAAGTCACACCACAACGCTTCTAGAGCTCATACTTCACTTGCTATTAATTCAAACACCGAGACAAAAACTCCACTATGTCCCTCTTCATCTTACACCACAAATAATATTGCATCAAGTCACGTTACATCTTTCTATCCCTGGGTGAATAGAATACCTCGATCTGTGAGCCTCCTCTATGTTCAATCTAGTGAAATCACCCACTTTAGGAACAAAAACTCAGCCCTTGATCCTCAAAACACTATCACTATCAAGAATTATGCCTCCTTATCCTGTCCTTGCAACACCTTCTCGGGAATCCTACACAACTTCACATCATCAAATTGCTGGGACGTTATATGCTCTAATAAGGAATACTACACTTCCACACAACCTAGAACCCTATCGGGCTCTGAAATATCAAGTGACACAAATCTATTAGCCAAGGACTGAATATCCATCACCAAAGAATGCTCTCCCACATACAACATAGCTAGACTACTTATACTCACCGCCTTCCAACTCAAGTCATCCGCAATATATTATCCTTGCCCCGGTGATACATTATAGTCATGTCATAATCCTTAAGAAACTCCAACCACTTACGCTATCTCAAATTAAGACCTTTCTAGTTCAGTATGTATTGGAGACTGCGATGATCCGTGAACACATCACAATGCACACCATCAAAATAATGCCTCCAAATTTTTAAAGAAAACACAATCTGCGCCAACTCCAAGTCATGAGTGGGTTAGTTCTTCTCATGTCTTCAACTGCCTCGAAGCATAGGATATCACCTTCCATTTATGCATCAACACATACCCAAGACCTATCCTAGAAGCATCACAATAGACCATAAAACCCTCTCCCTCGACTAGTAAAGACAAAATCGGAGCGGTTGTAAAAAAATGTCTTGAGCTTTAGGAAGATCGCCTCATACTCCTTAGACTAGTGTAATGCTACCTCTGTCTAAGTTAATCTAGTCAATAGGGTTGCAATGGATGAATACCCCTATACAAAACACCGGTAATAGCCCGTGAGACCAACAAAACTCTAAACCTTGGTGACCAAAGTAGGTCTAATCCAATTCCGAACCACCTCAATATTCTTGGGATCTACCATGATACCATCCTTAGTCACTACATTCCCTAAGAATGCCACAAAACTAAGGCAAAACTCACACTTTGAAAATTTGGCATATGGCTGCTTCTCCTTCAAAAAACCAAGCACGATCCTCAAATGTTGCTTGCGCTCCTCCTTAGTTTGAGAGTAGATCAAAATATCATATACGGAGAAAATCACTAATAAATCCAAGGCCTGAAAACTCTATTCATCAACCCCATAAAGGTTGCAGGCACATTAGTCAACCCAAATGACTCACTTAAAACTTATAATGCCCATAACGAGTCTAGAAAGCCATCTTAGGAACATCCTCTGCCCTAATATTCAACTGGTGATAATGGAACCTCAATCAATCTTGGAAAAGACGAAAGCACCCTGAAGTTGATCAAACAAGTCATCAATGTGAGGTATCTTATACTTGTTATTGATAGTGACCTTGTTCAACTACCGATAATTGATACACATCTGCATAGACCCGTCCTTCTTTTTCACAAACAATGTTGGAGCACTCTAAGGAGAAACACTGGGTAGAGTGAACCCCTTACTCAATATATGCAACAATTTCTCCACTAACTCTCTCAACTCAGATGATGCCATCCTATAGGTGGAATGGAAATAGCCTGAGTGCCAGCTCCGAATCAATACAAAAGTCAATGTCACGGTTGGGCAGAACACTGGGAAGATCGGTAGGGAGCACCTTCGGGAACTCTCTCACTAATAGAACTGGATCTAATGGAGGAGTCTCCGCACTCATATCCCTAATATAATCCAAATAATAAACACCTCTTCTCTTCCACCTTTTGAGCCAAAAGGAACGATATTACCTTTTTTGGATACTAACTAAGAGCACCCTTCCATTCTAATCTAGAAATACCTGACATAGCTAAAGTAAATGTCTTGGCTTGACAATCCAAGATTACCTGATAAGGGGATAACTAATCCATTCGAAGAATAGTGTCGAAATCTACCATACACCTTCAAGTCTACCTGGGTATCATACCCCATAAAAGTAATTACACAACCATGATATACCCGGTCTACCTATGCAGAATCCCCAATAGAAGTAGAAACATGATTAGGAATTGTTAGGAAATCATACATCGAATCCAAACTCAAAGCAAAGTAGGCAAACACATAAGAATAGGAAGAGCTTGGATCAAACAAAACTGTAGTAGGATGATGGTTTCCACCGAGAGATACCTGTGATGACTCGGAGGCCTCTGTCTCAGTTATGCCTGGGAAAGCATTCAAATGAGAACGATCACCCAAAATCTGAGTACCTTAATGACCACCACCTCGGCTGGACTGAGCACCACCTCTACTTGCCTGAGGGCCACCCCTGCCACTATGAGAACTACCTTTAGCACAGAGCCTTGCCTTTTTGCAAAGCCTCCGAAATGTGTCAATCTATTTAAATATGGATAATACGTCAACATACAATTCTATTGATACCCATATCGCTGTATAAAACTTACGGACCCAAAAGGTCACCCAGAATAGGATCTTGAGCCATAAAGGGTAAAATAAGAAATTTATTCCAAAATTAGTTTACTCATCATCTAGGGAGTCTATATACCAAGAATCATCCAAATCTAACATCAATTCCATGATTAATTAGAGAAGAACTCTATTTTCAACTTAGGGTTCATAAACCCATAAAACCCCAGCCTAAATCATGATTTCTAGCATGAAAGCCTGTAATAATCAATGATATAATCATAATAGGATGATAAGAAGCTTACCTAAATGAAGATTATTGAAAAAGACCTCAAAATCTCCTTATACCGATCTCTCATACTTCAAAAATATGATAATTAAATGGAAATAGGGAGTTAAATGCGAAACTCTACCAGCAATGTCGCAAGTGCGATCCCATTCTCGCACTTGCAGCTTTGCATCTGCGAGCTATACCTTGTCCAAGAAATCACACAACAAGTCTGTACCTCAAGGCCTAACCTCAAATATGTCAAACCAACAAACCGGAGAACGACACCTCCTACTATACAACGCCTCAAACAGTGCCATCTCAACGCTAAAATAATAATTGTAGTTGTAAGAAAATTGAGCCAATGGTAGAAACTAATCCGAATGACCACCAAAACCAATGATGCAAGCCAGCATCATATTTTTAAGGACTTGAATAGTCCGCTTGGATTTACCATCCATCTGAAGGTGAAATGTTATGCTACGCCCCACTCGAGTACCCAACTTCTTCTACATAGACCTCTAGAAGTGGGATATAAATTGCGTGCCCCGATCCAAAATGTTAGAAATGGGAAACCCATGCATTCGAACTATCATTGAGTTAAAGATTTTGGCCAACGTCTTTAAATTATAAGTAGTCAGAACCAGTATAAAGTGAGCCGAATTTGCCAACCGATCCACAATCAACTATATAGCCTCAAACATTCCCAAAGTGTATGGTAACCCTACCACAAAGTCCATAGCAATCCGCTCCTATTTCTACTTAGGTAAAGGCATCGTCTGAGTAATCCCACCAAGCTTTTGGTGCTCGTACTTCACTTGTTAACAATTCAAACACCGAGACACAAACACCACAATGTCCCTCTACATACTACACCACCAACAGTACTATTTCTAATCTTGATACATCTTTGTAGTTGCTGGATGAGTAGAATACCTCAAACCATGAGCCTCTTCCAAGTTCAACTTAATCAAACTTACGACTCTTGATTCACAACACACCCTCATTATCAAGAATTTCCTCCTTGGCCTTTCTATTCAATATATTGTCCCAAATTTCGTACAATTTAGTATCATCAAATTGTCGAGCCCTAATCTGCTCTAATAAAGAAGTTAACGCCTCAACATATGCTAGAACCTTGCTGGGATCGGAAATATCAAGTCTCACCAACCTATTTTCCAAAGACTGCACCTCTATAGACCAAGGCCTCTCCCTAACCTATAGACATGCTATGCTACCCATACTCACCACCTTTCGACATATGGCATCTGCCATTACATTGGCCTTGATCGGATGATAGAGAATTGATATGTCATATCCTTAATCATCTCTAGCCACCTCCATTTCCTCAAATTAAGATCTCTATAATTGAAAATATGCTGAAGACTATTTTGATCCGTAAACACTTCACAATGAACAACATAAAGGTAATGCCTCCAAATATTCAAAGCAACCACCGCCACCGCTAACTCCAATTCATGAGTAGGTAGTCCTTCTCATCTACCTTTAATTTCCACGAAGCATAAGATATAACTTTCCCCTTTTGCATCAAAACACAACTAAGGCCAATACGTGAAGCATCACAATACATAATAAAGCCCTCTCCCTCTACGAGAAGAGTCAAAATTAGAGTTGTAGTAAATAAGGTCTTGAGTTGTTGGAAGCTCGCCTCACACTCATCCAACTATTAGAAAGGTACATTCTTCTAAGTCAATCTGGTCAAGGGAGATGTAATAGATGAAAATCCCTCCACCTAACGCCGATAATAACTAGTGAGGCCAACAAAGCTCCGAATATCTGTAACTGAAGTAGGCCTAACCCAATCATGAACTACCTTAATTTTCTTGGGATCCACCATAATACTATCCTTAGTCACCATATGGCACAAGAATACCACAGAACTAAGACAAACTCACACTTTGAAAACTTGTCGTAGAGTTTCTTCACTTTTAAAATTCCAAGCACGTTCCTCAAATGTTGCTCATTCTCTGCCTTACTCCGAGTGTAGATAAATATATCATCGATAAAGACAATCATAAAATGATCAAAGTACGGTCTACATACATTGTTCATAAAATCCATAAATGCTACTAGGGCATTAGTCAGCCCAAAAGACATGACCAAGAACTCAAAATGAAGATAACATGTCTTGAAAGTTGTCTTAATGATATCATCTGCCCTAATCTTCAACTGATGATAACCGAACCTCAAATCGATCTTAGAGAAGACCGATGCACGTTGAAGCTAATCAAATAGGTAATCAATGCAAGGAATGGGATATTTGTTCTTGATTGTGACCTTGCTTAAATGTTGATAGTCGATATACATCCGCATAGACCCATCCTTCTTCTTTACAAATAAAACTAGAGCACTCCAAGAAGAAACACTCGACCTAATTAACCCTTTTCTTAACAAATCTTGTAATTGCTGGTTCAACTCCTTCAACTTTGTTGATGCCATCTGTTAGTAACACCTAGGTTAACTCCCTAAATACTGGTACTGACTCAAGGGGAGGTGTGTAAATACTAATATCATGGACATACGTCCAATAAACAAAATAATATTTCTCAATCATCCGTCTAGCCTTAAGGTAAGATATCACTTTCTTTGGTGCATAACTAAAAATACCTTTCCTCTCCAACCTAGAAATCCCCATCATGGCTAATGCAACTGTCTTGGTATGACAATCCAAGATTGCACGATAATGAGACAACCAATTCATGCCTAAGATACTGGAAAAATCTACCATGTCTAGAATCATCAAATTAGCCCAAGTGTCATACCCCATCAATGTCATACCACATGAATAGTAAACCAGATCCATCACTATGGAATCCGCAAAAGGAGTAGAAACACTAACAAGAAAATCAAGTGACTCATACGTCCTACCCAGACTCAAAGAAAAATAAGTAGACAGATAAGAGTATGCAGAGCCTGGATCAAATAATGCTATATCTATACGATGACAAATTGAAATAGTCCTTGTGATGACAGCATCAGAAGCCTCTGCCTCTGGTATACTAGGGAACATATAGCACTGAGCACGACCACCCTTGGTCTGACAATTCTATCTCAGTCTTATCTTGTGACAAATGTTTTCCTAAACCTCTTCGACCTCCGCCACATCCCTAATGAGAACTACCCTTACCTAAATAGGAACCTCATTTACCATTTTGTGCACCGCATCTAGTCAGTTGGATAAGTACCTAATTACATACCCCAACCTTGGGGGGGCTGGCTAGCACTTAGTGCCTAATCTCCTAAGTGTAATACATCTCGATCGTACCCCAAATACGCATGAATTTTGACAAACAACGACTTAGAATAACCCTCATAAGACAATAAGACCTAATTACATGTTGAAGCAAAAAAGCCCAACATGTATAATATGAATACAGTCGAGAAGGCCAAAGTATGCATCAATTGACTAATAGGGAGGCCTAAAAGGCCATACATAACTCTGACACATAGAAACCCTATCTACAAGCCTCTAATAATACATACACATCATTAGGTTGTGATAGGCCCCTACCATACCCATAATAATATAAATATAATAATATATCGACTCTGACTAGAACCTCCAGTGAAGAGCTCTGACGCCACATCTAGCTGGAGTCCTATTGGAAGTGAGCGTCACTCCATCTATCTGAACCTTTGGGCATGAAATGCAGTACCCCGGTAAGGGACGTCAGTACAAACAATGTACTAAATATCTAAGGAAGGAAATCTAAATAGGTGCAAAAATATATATAAGGATAAAAAAGAGACAACCTGTAACTCTGAATGCCACTAAGGGCATATTATATACATGTTTTCGTTGTAAAAACATAGTCATATATGTATGTATAGGCCACATTGTGGGGAAATATCATCATCATATCGCACCCGACCATAATAGGACTCGGTAATATCATACTAGTCCATAATAGGACTTGGTAATATCATACCCAACTATAGTGGTATGTACAACAGGTGTCGTAGAAGGCTGACTATAGTGCATCTTGGTAGAAAACAAAATATACATATATAATACATGAATGACCTCAGAAGACCTGCATGAACATGGAATAGTGATATATGGTCATTAATCCCCGCCTATCATTATAGAACTATGTAAACAATGGTTACAATTCAACAAGGAACTCAGAACCAATCTTATAATAAGGAATATCATAAATTGTGTTAAGTACTCCCGATAAGGGACAAATAGGGTTCAATAATCCAATCAATAGAATAAAGGATAGACATATTCTAATAGCCAAACGTAGGACCTTTATTTGAGGGACATTATGTATTAGTCATTCTATTACGATCATGCCAAAAGAAAAGAAAGGGTAAGCCTTACATACCTTATTGTTTGGCCAATCACTAGCTTGAGAAGCCTCGCACGCTCTACGAACGTCAACCTACATAATGAAGATGATGCAAGACATGTTGGATAGATGACTAGAAGGTCAATTCATTATTACATTATATCGAGCACCTAGCATTCGTAGAACTCCATATCTTTTACTTGTGATAACTTAACCTTAGAATAACCTCCTTATTGGTTTGTTGGCTTCTTCTTCTTATTCCAGTTATCAACAAAGTTTAACAACCCAACACTAACACCGAGTTGCAACAAACAACCCAACAATTAACACAATACAATTATATGAACACCTTTCAAGTGTTATCTAGCCATTCCTTTTTCTAGTTAGAAATCTGTCCAATAAGTTCAACATGTATATAATCATAATATCAAAACCAAGTTATTTAGCATAATTTTCAGCCACAGGAGTTATAACATAACCTCAAAACAGTTCAACAATAAGACGACCTTACTTCATATCATTTCTAGTACTAGCTTGTAGTATTTCACTCAAACCACTCATCCAACACTTACATAAACTTAAGCATAAGCAAGAGAGTAATTTACTTACCTTATCCAACTTCAACAACCTTAGGTCAAATCTTTTCTCTATTTAGAACAACCTTCAATTACATAACAACACTATGGTAGTGTTATTCTTCCCTCTAATTGGCTTCTTCATGATGGATTATGGTGTAATCACCTTGGAACCAACATTGAATCTTAGAAATCTGTTTGGAGGTCTTGGGAGAGAGTAGGGGAAAAATTTGGTCAAGAAATGAGAAGAAAGAAGCCCCAAAACGTATTTAAAACGAAACAAAGTTGGGCACCGCCTCATTGTAAGGCCGAAAGTATGGCCCTTACAAAATGTACGACCACATATACAACCCGTACCTCTTAGACATAATTTTCCCCAAATATCCAAGCTTGATACGGTCTTCCAAGCCCAATTATACAGGCCGTACCTCAATGTACGGTCCGTATATCCCACCATTATACAGGCCGTACCTCAATGTACGGTCCGTATATCCCACCATTTTGTTGTAACTTCGACAAAATTTAGCGAAAAACATACTCTTCAATTCATTTAACTTCCATGCTTCTCGACACCTTTATGAACATGTCTTAGACCATCATTAACCCTTTGTAAGGCCTCATATCTTCTCAGAAAACTTCAGTAAATCGTTTATACCACTTAACATAAAACTATGACATGTAACATCCTTCCCTCCTTAAGGACATGCGTTTTCGAATGTAGGGGTTACATATCTTTAGGATCTTAACTCTTAAGGATTTCAAAAAATTTCGATAGAGTTTTCTCTATAAACAGGACTATCCAAACCTGTGAAGCAACCAAAAAATATACCCAATGTCACCCAGGGCCACACAATAACATTGGCCTCATATGACCACTTATTTACCCAGAGTCAAGAAACATTAGAAATAACTCACTTCAACCATCAAATGCCAAAATTTGGGCTGCATTCATCACATATGTATTAATAATGTTGCCTCTATAAGGTATACGAGATAAGCCTGATAAATAAGATAGAAACAAGTGAGGATATCTGGGCTTCATGTTCTCTTCATTTTCCCACACCATTCCTCCAACATTATTGTTCCTCCATGACCCTTTAACAGATGTTATTGCTTTAGTCCTTATTTTGTGGACCTGACGATCTAAGATGCTAACTGGAGTCTCTTCGTACAATAAGTCCTTTACAACTTGAACATCCTCTACAAGGGTAGTACGGGAGGGATTTCTTATGTACTTCTAAAACATTAACATATGAAATACTGGATGAACTACTTTGATGTCCAGGGGGCGTAATCCTGATTCATAGGTTGCTTGGTTAATTTCTTCGAAAAACATTATACGGTCTAACATACTTAAGGTTAAAGTTGTCCCTCTTCCTGACTTTTCTCATGCCTTTCGTAGGCGCTATTTTTATAAATTATAAGCCTTGTTATTATCTATCTGAATATGTCTTACCGATGATTATGAGCAGCTAACATCCCTACCGAGGCACCTTACTTGTTCTATGACTTGATATTTTAAATCAGATCTCACTAACTCTAGGTTACTTGTTTCAAACTATTCGATAGGAGTTCTACATCTCTTGCTCATTTAAGGATTCATATAGTGCCATTAAGATTCTTAACATGATAGTCACCATTGCACACAACGTAGGTGGTCATCTCAATTTTTCTTTAGAACCCACCATGCGAATTCATAATATGCCCTCGCGCGTCTAAATTATAATCTCAATTTGCTTCTGTCTGGAGGTGGGACTAGTCGGAGTACCTATAACCCTTCCCAAAACACACTTCCAAATTTAGTTACAAACTGAGTGCTCTTTGCTAAATTTCATAAATCTAGGAATATCATGGAGGTGAATCATTTTCTTAATCACACGATCTCATGTCGTTCCTAGCCGTAAAAGTAGTTCTTATTGACAAGAAATGAATCGGCTGGTCATTCTACTAACATTTACTTGGATATGAATCATCATTATGAAAACATCAAAATAATCCCTTAGTGAAACCCATACTAACCATTTCCCGTTCTTCAGTAGGTCCTTCATGCTCCGAGCCCAATTATCGGCTTCTGATGTTAAATCTTCATCTATTGACAATTAATATACTAAATTGTAACCTCTATAAAATTCTTTCTCACATCGCTTCATTAGTATGCTCATTAACATCTTCATACATCTTAGGTCATCTGGTGGGAATCTTGTCCCACAGTATCGTTGTACTGGGAATACACGTGACCTAGAGGGTTCCTCTTCCATCAAGTTCAAGGATTGTGATTTTCTTTCGTTAAGTATCTTCCCAACATTTCCTGAAAATGTGGTCTTTATCCTGATATTTCTTGTATATACATCTAAAGGATAACTCTATTGAATCCAGAATAGCGTCTTTTTAATTCATTAATCAGGCTTTCATTAAGTTAGTCGATACCTTCCTTAGACTTATTTCTTTCCTTAGCTCCCACCCTGGAAGCGTGTACATGGCTAGTTGTACTATTGGTGATACTATAGGGTTTTCGACACATGAGATCTGTTAGAATACTCAAACCTTCAATCCCTGCATGAACTTAGCCTCGCTTGTCGATCAATGTTTTGGAATTCTTATGGTTCGCAGTGCTTCAACCGTAAATATTCCATAGATGATATCATTGAAACTCTCATTCAGGGTTTGGAAGAAAAACAATCTTTGCACTTTGTCATTACTCGTGACTATAAGCGATCTTAAATTAGTCATAATGATCTGCTCAACTCTCTTGCCTTAAAGGCCATCATCTTGCTATGTTAATTTTTCTGTTTAAACTACACTTAGAGCAGAAATCTATTATCTTCGTCCCTTGCCTTGACCATTAAGGTTACTACTATTGAGCTTTGGTTAACAACACCATCTATTGTAATCTAGCTTCTGAACTGTCTCCTTCTAAAAAAGGACCATATCCTACTATACCATATGGTTTGGCCTTTATTTACTTCTTAATCTCAAGAGTTGTCTCTTTCATTAAGAAGACTGATGGGTTTCGGTATTGTTACGACTCATCTTGAACGACACCTTTACCTTTAATAGAAGAAACTTATCTCAATTTGGACTATTGCCGCCTGTAAGAAAGGGGGTACTGGAGGTTCTTATGGTTATAAAAGATATCATGACAAACACTTAATGCGTACATACTCATTATAATCATCCCTTCTTGGCACATACTCATGAACCATCTTTTTGGAATCCGATGAGAACTTCTTCCTTGAGTGTGTATTATTGATCGAATGTCAAGATGCATTGCTTCAGCCAACCGTCCAAGTTATCTAGGCCTCCTTGGTGTCTTCAAGTGCATGAATGAAACCCCCTCTTGGAAGTCACATATTCTAGATAATTCATGTCCTTAGCACCTTACCCATTCTTGGCCAAGTCATCCATTTGGTAGTAACCTTCGGCCTAGTCATCCTCCTCTATTACATGATGCATTGATTGTGTCCTAAAGGGAACTAGGAGTTATTATATAGTTCATTATGTTCTAAGAAAACTAGTAACTAATCTAGGAATTAAAACAATAAACTAAAAGACACGATCTCGGCCAAGACCAACACATTTATCCTTTTAATACAATCAAGTGATGTCGCCTAATCTGCTCCAAATACCATACCATTCTATGTACTTAACCGTAGGTTGGTGGATAGTTGTTGACACCTTTGGTACTTCACTTAACAACTCGCGTTCAGAATCTAAGTCCGGGGTCTTTCTTGCATCAATCTCCACTTCTTCAAAAGAATTTGACCTCAAATTCTCATTGTTTAAGTATGAGGACACCTCACTAACATATCATGTTGAAGCCTTACCTTAGTCTGAAAGTTTGTTCTTGCACGAGCTACCTTGGAACTTGGCCAACAATTTGAAGGGACCATACCTCAAAAAATCATCCTATTGCACCAAGGAGTCATATGTCACAGGGTTGAGATGCACACCCATCAACTTCTCATCATAGGTCGTCTCAGGTTCTTTCTCTTGGCTTAGGTCATATTCAACTTCAAATGGTGATTTAATGATTGGGATAGGAGTAGCAAAGGAACTATGGTCTCAGATGACTCTTGTATTCTTGAACCAATTTTGGACTACTTCGGGTGGCTTAATTTGACGATTCTCGGATAGTACTTTGTATTCCCGAATCCAACACCTTTTGTGTAGGAGACTTATGGTATATCTTAGTATATTATAATCTTCGAGCGAAACCACAATCCACTCGCACATACCATGTTGGATTGTGGAGACCACATTTTGTTCAATGCATTCTCAGATTTTCATTGGTTGGGCACCGCCTCTCAAATTCATCTTGGGAAGCAATCTAGCTCCACCTAAGTTATCCAAATAGACATCCATTCTCTGCAATAGGGAGTTTCACTTCAAGGTGAAGTTGTAAACCATTCGGCCATGGATACACACGCACCAAGTCTTACTCCCCTTTTGCACCAAGATAGGTACCGTATATGAATATGGATCCTCCTAGACAGACAACGCGAAAACCTCCTCTGGATGGTCACCATAGTTGGGTAGTGAACTTCTAGGAACCATTTCAAGGGCATGATCAATTCCATTTGTCGATGATAGTCCATTGGTTGGACTACTCGGTAATGCTTCCTCTGAAGCCCTCAAAATTTCCTTCGACCTGGTGTCTTCAAGGTTTCCCTTATACTTGCACATTGAGGCACCTACGACACTTTCCTTCTTTGACACTTCTTCCTCTTTCCGTGCCTCAAGCAAGAGAGCCTCGGCCTCGGCCTTGCGCTTTCAGGAGTTTTGGATTTTCATTTTTCTCACTTTAGTAGGTGATAAAGGCATCAATCGGATATCCTTGCCGTATTTGTGGAAGGAATAGGTGTTGTTCTATTCATCATATAGTGTCTTATGGTCATATTGTCAAGGTCGTCCTAACAAGATATGACGCGCATCCATCGGTAGAATGTCACACCATATCTCGTCCTCATATCCTCCAATTCGATAGCCAACAAGGGCTTGGTTTGTCACTCTTAGTCCATTTTCCTTGTTCACCCATCGAATATTGTAAGGCTTATGATGGACACGGGTCGGCAATTGCAATTTTCCCACTATCTCGATGGAAGCCATACTAGCACAACTTCCTCCATCGACGATCACATTACATACTCGGTCCTTCACTATGCATCGGGTGTAGAAATTTTGTTCCCTTTGTGATTCCTCAAGTTCTCCTAGTTGCATACTCAATACATAATGCAGAACTAAGCTCACACCGTCTTTTGCAAGGGCATCATTTTTATCCTGACCTTTCTCAATCTCGGTCTCTTGAACGAAAAAGGTGTCTCCACACTCTTGGTACTCCATAATGGTCATGACCCGTGGATTGGGACACTCATTGGCAAAATGTCCGAGACCTTGACATTTTAAGCATCGTTTCCCGCCTTTTTCAACTCCCTTGGCAACCTTTACTTTCTTCCCCTTATCGTTTCCTGCATCTTTTTTATTGTACAAAGGGTTGGAATAAGAGGTACTACTTTTCTTTTGTAGGTACTAAGAGGTGCCACTTGGCAATACGTTGGTAATACTTCTTTTGTTGTCGTTCAATCCCCCAACAAACTGCGCAATACGTTGAGTTTCTTTTTCCTCCAAGTCACATAACATGGTGACTTTTTCAAAAACTCGGATATATTCCTCGACCTTAAGAACTCTTTGCCGAAGCTTAGTAATCTTAAGATAAAGGTCTTGGTCGTATTACCTTGGCAAGAATTTGCTTTTCAAGTGTTTTTTAAATTTCTCCCAATAATCAATCTTGGTCTTGCCGTGTCGTCTCCGGCTTGTCTTTAGATTCTCATACCATACGGAAGAAAATGATTTTAATTTCAAAGTGGAAACCTTGAAACACTTATGGTCGTCATATTGTTTGAACTCGAATAGCCTCTCAATGGCTCTTAGGCATTCAAGAAACTTTTCCAGATCCATGCTGCCTTCGAATGTTGGAAGATCAAACCGCAAGGTTCGGTAATCTTCCCTTTCCTGTCTAGGCTCATCTTGTATATCTTCTTCGACATGTCTTGGGTTGTTTTGGGAAACCTCTTCTCCAGATTCAACATCATTGACTAAGACACGACCCGCAAACTCTCTTCTTAAGAGTTGCATTTTATCGGGATGGTCTCACTCAACCCTTATAACTTTGACCCTGAGATATTGGCATCTTTGAACCCTTTAAATATCGACAATCCCTGACTAATAAACTCCATGGGTTATGAACTCCCTGACCCTTCAAGGGGCCTATCTCTATCAGATGCTCTGGCTAAAGTCGTGCTTGGGAGGTGACCAACTAATTTAATACTTGTACCACTTTACTTACATCTTTATCAGACGGAGTCGGTGATAGGACTGATGGTACATGAGCCCTCAACTCCTTTAGTACTACTAGATTCGTCGATACATGGGAAAACAACTTACTAATATTCTCTGATGGATCTGTCTCAATAAAGAGCATAATACTCACATTTAAACTCATTCCAACCTCAATCTCCCTGCTAATCATAGCTCTATTGGAAGAAGGCATTGATGTAATCATAAACACGATAAGGTTCACATAGAGAATTCTTACAACTCAGCTCTATAGCATAATTCTAGATAAAGAAGAAAGGTAACCATCATTCTAAATGCCCTGTAGCCTCCTGTATATAAGTGTGGTGCACAACACACCCATAAACAAGACTCTACTAGACACGACTTGTAGACTCCATAGGACAGACCTGCTCTGATACCAAGTTTGTCACGACCAAAACTGGAGGGCTATGACGGGAACCAGGACCTTACTTTCCAAGTACCACTAATCACATATTCAGCATATATCTATAATTTTGCATGACCCATAATGTCGCCACGAGATACCCTGCTGACATATAAAAATAGTAAACTAGAAATGAGCTATGTAGAATCATGTAACCAGAAGAACCCAACCTATATACATATACACACCAAGGTCGACAAGGCCATATACGACTACTATATACAGGACATTTGTCTACAAGCCTCTAAAGAGTACGTAACATCATGAGGTCAGGACATAGCCCCGCCATACCTCTATGTATTACGAAACTATCGTACCACTACTAGACTGCAACTATGGAACAAATAGAGTGCTCCAATATTAGTTGGACCATCAAAACTACTAGTGCAGACTGTCGCCCTGTCTACCTAAGCCTGCGGGCATGAAACGCAGCGTCCCCCGACAAAAGGGATGTCAGTACGACTAATGTACCGAGTATGTCAGGCATGAAAAATAGCATAATAGAGGCTTGAAAGTAACATGAGACAAGAAACAACCAACCAATAGAGAATGCCTCTGAGGGCCATAATATGGCTAAGTACTATGTCTATGCAGAATGCCTCTGAGGGGCATAATATGCCTAAATGCCATGCACAATGCAAATGCGGTCATTCATATACATGTGCATATACAACGCCATTAAGCCTCTGTGGGTATCCCATCATATCATATCAGCCTCTGTGGGCATAATCATTTTCGTGTATATCTGTACTAGCTGCAGGTGGTGTGCGTATATAACGCCTTCCTTTTCCCCATATCCCATATATATATATAATGCATACATATAGTAGAGTATATAACTCTTTTGTGGTCAAGATATGTACATGAATGTAATGCATGAATGATATGATAATCTGACACTATAAGTTTGTCGGAGTAATGTAATATTGCTTCACCTCTGATTAACATTATGAACACTAACATCTTTCCCATACACCTCAATAAGGATTTAGGAACATATTTCGACATGCTTTGAACATAGGAATGAATAACATGAACATTCTTAAATACTAAGAGTAGAATCATTTATGGGACAATATTACATTTACATTTCGTATTTAGAACATGGCAAAAGAAAGAAGGATTTTCCTTAACATACCTTTCAATTGGTCTACATGTCAACACAATGTGCGCAAGTTGTTTAGCACTTCAATTTCAAATAGTGGCTACGACATTTAAAGATTTCCTTCTTCACCTCAATGCAACACACGATTTAACCATGATGTTTTGCTAATACTTCTTGGCGTTAATACATACCCAATTTACTACTCACGTTTTGCTAACACTTGTTGCCTATATTAACTAAGAGTTGCTGCCTATAGTTTTCATGAATTTCTACTTATGATTAGTGAAGGGTGCTATATTTATGTATATCTTAAAATGAACGATGTTGTTAGATACAAAGGTCTTAGGGGAATCCATTTAATGGACTACGATTTCCCCCTCCCATATTAATTACCCCACATTACCTGTTAATGTCAGAAACTGCCACCATTTGGTTACATTACCTTACTCACTTAGGTGGCTCCTTTTAAGACTACACGTAGATATTCCCACTTATACCTATACTTAGCCCACTTAATCTTGTACCCCATTATAATTCATCAATTACCAATCATTGTTGTCCCACTTGGTAAGTCCTAAATTAGTTTGGGACCGCATCCTTTGATATACTAAGCTCTTTATTTGCATACATGAATATGACATAAATTCTCTAAAGCTCGGGTATACATGCATACGTCTAGATGCTCAAACCATCGCCCGAAGTACGAGGTATTACAGCACCAGTGCTATTCATTCGTAATAAATATGGTTCATTGAGAATGTGTATTAATTACCGTCATCTAAACAAGGTAACTATCAAGAACAAATATCCATTTCCCAGAATAGATGATCTATTTGATTAGTTGCAGGGCACGAAATACTTTTCAAAGATCAATCTCAGTTATGGGTACCACCAGCTAAGGCTGAATGAGAAAGATATTTCAAAACAGCTTTCCGAACCACATTTGGCCACTATGAAATTCTCGTCATGTCCTTCAGTCTAACCAATGCACCAGTGACTTTTATGGACCTGATGAATCGGGTGTTCAAACCATTTCTGGATATCTTTATGATAGTATTTATTGATGATATTCTAGTGTATTCTTTATCAGAAGCAGAGCACGCAGATCATTTGCGAGCGATATTTCGCACGCTATAGGATCGTAAGATTTATGCTAAGTTTTCTAAATGCGAGTTCTTATTGAACTCAATAGCCTTTCTTGGGCATATAGTATCAGATGAATGCATCAATGTTGATAGTCAGAAGATCGAGGCAGTAAATAATTGGTGGAGGTCCACAACTCCAACTGAGGTACGTAGCTTTTTAGGCATGGCAGGATATTATCAGAGATTCATATAGAATTTTTCTTCTATTGTCGCTCCATTGAAAGAATTTATGCATAAGGCGACTAAGTTTCAGTTGAAGAATAGATTAACATCAGCACATGTTTTTGACACTTCCTAAAGGATATGAGGGTTATGTTCTATATTATGATAATGCTAGAGTTGAATTGGGTTGTGTTCTGATGCAACAAGACAAAATTATTCCATATGCTTCAAGAAAACTAAGGAAGCACAACTAGAATTACCTGACTCATAATCATAAGTTGGCAGCTGTTATATTTTCTCTAAAGATATGGCGCCACTATTTATATGGAGTTCATGTTGATATATTTATAGATCATAAGAGCTTACAATATATATTCAAGAGAAAATAATTGAAATCTGAGGCAGCAGAGATGGCTTGAGTTATTGAAAGACTACGATGTTGAACTCCTATATCATCTTGGAAAGGAAAATATGGTAGCCGACGCGTTGAGTCGTAAATATATGGGCAGCCTAAGGCATGTGTGACATGACAAGTCTGAGATAGTTAAAGATCTATATCGATTGGCCATCTTTAGTGTCTGGTTGTTAGATACAGTAGTTCAAAATCTCGCCGAATCATCTTTAGTGGATGAAGTAAAGGCACGATAATTTGATGATCCATAATTAGTTAGAATCATAGAAGGAATACTCTTCTAGAAGAAATAATTATTCGGGCTATTAGACAATGTATAAAGGGTTTATTATGTGTGCCCAATGTTGGGGGACTTCGAGGATGAATTATAGCGGAGATTCACCAATCCAGGTATTCTATCCATCCTAGTTCTACTAAAATATTTCATGACCTTCAACAGATCTACTGGTGGAATGATATGAAGAAGAATATGCTGGAATTCGTCGCTCAATGTCAAAATTGCCAGCAAGTTAAGTTTGAGCATACAAACCTAGAGGATTGCTTGAAAATATTGAGATTCCGACATGGAAATGGGAGACAATCAATATGTATTTCATTATAGGGTTACCTAATTCTAGTCGGAAGTTCAATTATATTTGGGTTATCATGAATAGACTAACAAAGTCAGCTCATTTTCTACCCGTCAAAACTACCTACTCAGTTGAGGATTATGCCAAGTTATATATTAAGGCGATAGTCTAACTTTATGGAGTTTCGGTGTCTATTATATTTGATAGAGGTTCCTAGTTTATAGATAACTTCTATAAGTCTTTTGAAAAATGATTGGGTACTCTAATTAGCCTTAGCACAACTTTTCATCCACAGACAGATAGGCAGACTGAGCACACTATTCAGACGCTTGAGGATATGTTGCGAGCTTGTGTTTTAGACTTCAAGGTAAGTTGGAAGACCATATGTCATTCATTGAGTTTGCCTATAATAACAGCTACCATTTCAGTATTCATATGGAACTATATGAAGCCTTGTATGGGCGGAAGTGCAGGTCTTCTATAAGTTCATTCGATGTTGGTGAAATAAAATTATTGGAGCTTGATTTGGTGCAACAAGTTATAGAGAAGGTGAAATTGATTTAGGAGCGATTGTTGATGGCTCAGAGTTAACAAAATTCCTATTCAGATAATCGTCGCCGAGATTTAGAATTTGTTATGAAAGTTTGGGTGTTCCTAAAGGTGGTGCCTATGAAAGGCGTGATGAGGTTCAGTAAGAAAGGTAAACTTAGCCTCAAGTATGTCGAACCATATCAGATTATTCAGAGAATTATCCAAGTGGCTTATAAGCTTGAGTTGCCACAGAGTTAGAGGTAGTCCACCCTATATTCTACGTGTCTATGCTTCATAAGTGCTTAGGTGATCCCTCATGTATCACCCCTATTGAGGAGGGAGGATTTTCAAGTCACAATAGACCTATCGTATGAGGAAGTCCCTATTTCTATCTTAGATCACCAAGTCTGTAAGTTGCGGACAAAAGAAGTAGCTTCAGTCAAGGTACTTTAGAGAAATAACAACATAGAGAAAATGACATAGAAGGCTGAGGAGGATATGAAGCCCATATACTCTCATTTGTTTCAGACTTCAGGTTTACATTGACAGTCTTGCAGACCAATATTCAGTGTGTATTCATTTGGTTTGGCCTTGCCAACCTTCTTGTCAGTTGATGATACTCTTGTTATAGCTTTGTCGGACTTAATTATGTATATATATTTTTGTTGGGCCTCTTCTTCTTATAGGTTATTGTTATGTTCTTATCATGTTATTGTTATTTAAAGGCCTTGTCAGGCTAGGTTTTATGTTAGAGATGTCAGGTAATATAGTTAGTTCACTCGGGCCTATAAGTGGCGGATGTCTGCAATACCCCAAAGGTTGGAGTATGACTGTTCCCATAGTTAATGAATTTCCTGAAATGTTTTCAGAGGACCTTCCAAGTATTCCACTTGATAAAGTTATTGATTTTTGGATTGATGTCCTTCCTGATACACTGCCCATCTCTATCCCACCATATCGTATGGCTCTGGCAGAGCTATAAGAAGTAAAAGACCAATTGAATGACTTGCTGGATAAATGATTCATTCGGTCAAGTACCTAACCTTGGAGTGCTCCAGTTCTATTCGTCAGAAAAAAGGATGGTTCTCTTGGAATGTATGTTGATTATCATCAACTTAATAAGGTGACCATTAAGAATAAATATCCTTTTTCTAGTATAGATGACATGGTCGACCAACTTCAGGGTGCTAAGTTCTTTTCAAAGGTTTACTTGACGTTTGGGTATCATCGGCTGAAAATAATAGAGCATGATATTCCGATAACAACTTTTCGTCTGACTAGTACCCCCGCTGCATTTATGGATTTGATGAATCGTGTGTATAACCCTTTTCCTGATCATTTCAGTATTGTATTTATTGATGATATTCTGGTGTATTCTAAGAATCATGAGGAACATGCGGGTCACTTGAGAATAACGTTGAAATGATTGAGGAGAACAAGCTTTATGCAAAATTTTCTAAGTGTGAGTTCTGTCTTAACTATGTGGCATTCTTGGGTCACATATTGTCTAGCGAAGGTATCAAAGTTGATCCTCAAAAAAATTCGACAGTCAAAGACTGGCTTAGGCCAACAAGTGCAATGGATATTCATAGCTTCATGGGTTTGGCAAGTTACTTTCGAAAGTTTGTGGAAGGTTTCTCATCTATAGCTGCACCACTGACAAAATTCACTCAAAAAATTGCTAAGTACCAATAGTCTGAAGCGTGTGAAAGGAGATTTCTAGAGCTTAAGTTGAGATTGACATCTACTTCTATTTTGACTGTGCCTTTAGGGTTTGATGGTTATGTAGTTTATTGTGATGCTTGCAGAATTTTGGGTTGTGTGTTGATGCAGAATGGTAAGATGATTTCCTATGCTTTGATAGTGGAAGAAGCATGAGAAGAATTATCTGACTCATGATCTAGAACTGGCTATTGTGGTTTTCGCTGTAAAAATTTGGAGTCACTATTTGTATGGTAAGCACTGTGATGTCTTCACTGATTACAAGAGATTGCAATATATCTTTAAGCAACGAGATTTGAATCTCAGACAGAGAAGATGGTTTGAGTTATTGAAAGATTATGACTTGAACATCTTGTATCATCCTAGTAAATCGAGTGTTGTTGCTGATGGTTTAAGCCAAAAATCTATTGGCACATTAGCATATTTGCGTGCTCAGAAAATGCCGATGGGTAGGGAAATTCGAAGACTTACTAGTCCCGGAGTCCAACTCGATAAAACAAAAAATAGGTAGTTAGTGGGGATTACACTAGAGTGATCCGATATTGTGGAGTGAATTAAGTCAAAGCAAGAGTGGTTAGTGTTGAGCCTCGCAATCAGAAAAACTCAACCTAGTCCTTGTGCAATTGACCACAACATCCTTGGAGACCACACGAGCAATTAACTCCTCGTGTTACTATCCAAGAACCACATATCAACCAAATTGAGACTTGCTTTGTGTCTCGGATTGTTCCCAATAATCCGTATACATTCCTTGTTCCAATTACTTATTTCTCTACCCTACTATCTCCCACCACACCTCATTAACATTCTCTTAAAATATCTCCATCTAGATCCAACCATAACCTCATGCATATGCCACCAAACATATCAACGCCTCATCATAACTCCTTTATCGCATACCCTTACTATCTCAGTCAACTTTCGAGCCTTTACCGTCACTAAAACACCAGAGCCCCACCACCATAATATCCCTCACATCACTTGCAACCACCACCCAAAGAGCATTGTCCCTTCTACATCAACCCGAAACCGTCGCAGACCACCCCACATCTCGACTTACCGAAAACCCGAGAAACCCCACCTTCCTTGCCTATTTTCAGGTCAACCCAAATCTCACCAAGACCCGAACTACTTACCAACTCAAATCCCTCCGTACTTACATCAGTCATAGCAATATTGCAAAGTCTAATAGCGTGTGTGTACCAGTTTTATAGAAAGATATTGTTGCATTCATGCATTTCATCTATACACATACATTGTATCATGATATCTGTACTTGATTTTAAAATTATTATTATGATAAGGTGATTACATGTTGTTACACCTCGTAAGATTAAGGGAATAGGATTCAAATACCGGAAATTACTATACAAGAGGATACGAGGCTTATGAAATTCTCAGAAATTAAAAGAAGTGGGTTTGAGATTTATTAATTGAAGAACTTGAGGGCCAAAGTGTAAAAAGGAAAATTTAGATTTTTTATATAACCTACACTTACCTCTTCATCTTCATTCTAACTTAACCAAAAACTCTCCTCTCATCCTCTCATTCTCTCCTCCAAGCTCAGCCGAAAAACTCCTCCACCCATAACCAAATTTAAGGTTCTTATATCCTCTTCTTAGACTACATTTTCACCAAAAATTGGAAGCCAAAACAACACCAAAAACAGTGGCAAAACAACCACTACTGGCCGAGAATGTGCCTAGAAATTTTGAGATTTTTGGGATGAAATTTTGGAAGAAAAATGTGTAGGGATGATGGATTAATATTGTAGAATACTTGCATGTCAATTGGAGTTGAAGAAGTGAACAAAAAAGGGATAGAAATACGAAAACAGTGGGGATTTTCGGACCCGGGCAGTGAGCAAATCGTGCGGACTGTTTTGGATGAAATTGAGGTATAAAATTCTTCTTTCTATAATTTAATTGGAATGAATGTTGTTAGAATTAAGGATATCAATTTGTGTTAAGCAAAATTTGGAATTTAAACAATGCATGTGACAATTTTGGGTTAGTTGCCAATTTGGGACAGATTTTGGTGATTGTTGGATTCGTTGGTTATTGTTGTTATTATTATCACTAATTGCATGATGAAATTGAAAGGAAACATTAATATTAAAGTTTAAAATTAGTTATATGGAAGTATTCAAATATGGAATTGGATTTTAGGAGTTAAGAGAAGAGTTATGGAATTATGACATGTTGTGGCCAAGAACTTGCATGAAACCGTTGGACATGTTGAGATGGATATGGACTGTTTTAGGGACTGTTTTGTGGTGTTATAATGCTGAAAATTTATTTACCATTATTCATGTTTAAGTGTGGTAATTGCTAATGTAAGTACTAAAGGAATAAGGGTGTAGAAAGGTGTAGAAAGGCTTCACATTCTACCCTCGTTGTTGTTGGAACATGGACTGTTTTGTGGGCTGTTTTAATGTGGATTAAGAGGCTAAATTTACATGAGAAGTGGGTGTGTAAATCCCCTTTGTTACTGTTTTGGTTGTGCCCTTAATTGGTGCTTGGTTATTGATGTTGTTAGCCTCGTTTGGAAGTTGTCGAAACATGTATAAACAAGGGAAGTGCTGCCCGAATTTTTTTAGAATAGGAAGTCGTTATTCGATATAAAGTATGCCAGTGATCATAGAATTGATGAACGTATTACCATTATTATAGGTTGAAGTTCTAAAACGAGACGTACTCTAATATTGAGTTGATTAGTTCGTCTAAGAGGTATGTGAACTATTCATTCTTTCGTTGGCATGATTTTTATTTAATGAAGGTATGGCGGACGTACACGATTCTTATACAGTTTAATTCCTAAAGATGTTAGTTATGAGAAGTGCCCATGATTTTTCAGTAAAGAGTTTATTATGACATTATTATAATGATTTTATTGGGAGTCAAATGAAAATTTTGATCGCATATGGTAACTCATGAAATCTACTCGTGCTAAGTGTTATTACTTCACTTCACCGAGTCCCGGGCCGGGTTATGTTCGTGCACAGCCTTGCATTTTTCACCGAGTCCCTCACTAGTGGGCCGGGTTACGTAGGATGGATCCATAGATGAGATATGACTTTACCGAGTCCCAGAATGGGCCGGGTTATGATATGTCTTCACCGAGTCCTAATATGGGCCGGGTTACGATATGATTCCACCGAGTCCCGCATTAGTGGGCCGGGTTATGTTACAGATATATATATATGTATATGGACAGGCATTCATGTTTTCTCTCATTTTTATAAGGCACAACTGACTTTTGTTGTTTATGGCACAGTTGGATTTGGATCCTGATTTTTATACTAACCTCTTGTTATCCATTGGCTACTTATGATCTCATTTGCAGTATTTCATGTTTACATACTCTGTACATTATTTCGTACTGACCCCCTTTCCTCGGGGGGCTGCGTTCATGCCCGCAGGTACAGGTGCTCAGTTTGGTGACCCTACGGTTTAGGTTCCTGTGAAGCTGTTTGGAAAGCTCCTTTGATCCAGAGCTTTACCATTTTGGTACAGAACCCCGTCATTTTGATTTATGTATATTTAGGGGCATGACGGGGCCCTATCCCGTCATATGTCATTGTCCTTCTTATAGAGATCTGTAGACAGTTGTGGGTTGTACTTATATAAGGGTTATAACTCTGTTTTGGTCAGTCATGCTATTGTACTCTGTGTTGGGGTGTCCCCGTGTATATATGATATTATCTAGTGGCAGCCTTGTCGGCTTGCCTGTTGTATTGTGTTGGCTAGTTGTGACTCCTCAGGAGGCAGGTACATTCGGGGGTAAAGGCAGCCTTGTCGGCTTGCCTACCCTGGCATATATTGTTATTGCAGAGTTATGCTGCCGGATTTCAGACTCATTAGGTGTTAGTTGGATTATGTGTGACAAGTCAGGATAATGACGTTATTAGGGCCGTTAGTCGGGGCCCGTCGGGTCGGGTCGTGACACATGTTTAGTTATTCTTCTGTGATTTTTAGTTGATTTAAGTGTTGAATCATACATGTTACTTATGGTTCCTTATGTGCATAATTAGGTCGTATATATTTGGATGCAGATACAACGCTGTCTACCAGCACCGGACCTCGTGTCTAATGTCTGACTTGGTGGATTCCAGTGTCAAGGGTGAGATTGCCCATCCTCAGCATGCCCTAGATGCTTCTTCTTACTTCTTGTCTTGTTTTGTTCCTTTGAGATAGTTTCAGATATTTATTCCTATTTTGTATTAGAGGCTCTTGTGCTGACCTGACTAGATAATTTTTTAATGTAATAAGCAGATTTAGTATTTTATAACTCTTTAATTTATAAGCAAGACAGTTTAAGTACTATTCACTTTATTTCCGCTTAAGTTATTGATTATGTTGTTTTGATTGGAAAGTATACCGGTGGGTAAAGTGTAAGTACTAGTATAAATAGGACATGTAGTTGATGTAAATAAAAATGGAAGATTTATGAAATATACTTGAGTTTACTCAACTTTGCTAAGTTATTCAACTTTTGTGTTGGTTAATTTAGTTGGTCCTTTTGTGTTCCATCAATCCTTTTGTGGTCTGAACCTCGATCCTTTTGTGGGTCAAACCCTTGGTGCAACTCTAGTTAGAACTCTTATGATCTAGCTAAATCCAAGCTAAGGTTTCCTTTGGTGTAAGTTTAGTTAGAACTTTTGCGATCTAACTACGCCCAAGCCAAGGTTCTATCCAGCCTTTCAGCCTACCTCACATGGTTTGCACTCGAGATTGTCCTTAGCAACCTTGTGTCCAATCCTTGTCCATATTGCTTCATTCTTTTTACCACAATATCCTAGAACACTTCCCCAATTCGCATCACAAAACCAACCGAACACCCCAACTATTTCCTTCACCGTCCTGGTCGAATCACTATACCTTCAACCTACTGTCCCCATCAGTTTCTGCCACCTTACCACCATCCAACCACTAAACCCAGGCCACCAATATAACCATCAACATGTATGGAACATCCCCACAAAACGTCTTAACCCATTTCCCCCTTAAAATACTCGTGCAAGCCCCACAATACCACACTGTCCGGTGAATCCGAGAACCCGACACCCCGCCTTTTGAGTCCATTTTCATGTCAACCCATGTCCAACCCAAATTCGACCAACCTACCCTCACAAACCCCTCCTTATATACATCAATTTGGTATCATAGTAAGGCATTCTCATATCACGCCATAACGATATGGCTAACTTAAAAGAACTTCAGAGGATCGTAAGTGACCTTTTTGCGAAACAAGCGCAAATATTGAGAAGAGAATTTATGGGGCATGTAGCAAGATATAATGCGAAGTCCGGGATTGTACAAAATAGCCCAAGGCATGAAAGTGAAGTATATCAAGAGTGTAGGGATTTCTTTTTTATTGAGGAACCCGAAGTCAATTAGGTCCTATAGGAAGATGTTGATCTTGCGAAAGAGGGTGAAAGTTTATTACTCCGACATTTATTGAAGTTGCCTACCCGCAGCCATTCTAAACCATATGCTCTCCAATGGTTGAACAAAGACAAAGGGCTAAATATAATGAAACAAGCTCTTGTTAGTTTTCGGGTTGGTAAGTATGAATATGAGATATGGTGAGACATCCTACCTATGGATTCTAGTCATATGTTATTTAGACGGCCATGGCAATAAGTGTTACGACCTAAATGTTGAACTATTGACCCTACTTGTTCGGATGGGTTTGGTGCTGCTGGATGCTTCTGATCAATAGAACACGAAGAGGAGTCAGCCAAAAAGAAAGACCACCAAAAGTCAGTTTGATAGAAATGTGTAATATTCTTTTCAAAAGGATGATAAGAAGATCCGGTTGATACCATTGTCAACTAGTGAGGTGAAGAAAATGAAGATCCAAAATGCCAAGAAATGCAAGGAAAGGTCTGAGGCCCTCTTGGTTAATGCATTAGATATAGAAGAAGAAGAAGAATTGCAGAAGGGGAGTTCTATAGGTGCATTGGTATGCGATGAGAAGAAGAGTCCTATGGGAGATATGGTTAAAGATGCCGACTCGAATGAACTCTTGAAGAAATATGAAAATGTGATTCCGGATGATCTTGCACCCAGATTACCACAAATTAGAACCTATAGATACCATCCGGAAGAGGCTAAGGAGTTGCAAAAACAAATGCAATAATTACTAGACAAAGGTCTTGTCCGAGAGATCCTTAGTCCATGTGCGGTACTCGCTTTGTTGGTACCAATGAAAGATGAAACTTGGCGTATGAGTATTGATATCCGAGCGGTCAAAAACATCATCATGAAGTACAGGTTTCCTATGCGAAGATTGGATGATCTTTGGGATGAATATAGTGGGGCCAAGTTATTCTCCAAGATAGATTTGAGGAGTGGCTACCATCAAATGAGGATACAAGAGGAATGTGAATAGAAGATGTCTTCCAAAACCAAGTGTGGCTTCTACAAATGGCATGTGAGGCTCATACACAAGGTTCTACAACCATTCATCAATACATAGTATCACCCGAGGGCATTCATGAGGATTCATCCAAGGTGGAAACTATCCGAAGTTGATCAAGCATCTCCATCTTACCCATTCGGCCAATACATGTTTGTGTCTTTCTTTTTCCTCTTATAGAAGGTCTAGAACTAGTATAAATAGGACATGTAGTTGATGAAAGAGTACAATGAAGTTATATGAAATATATTTGATTTTTATCAAACTTTGTTAAGTATTTCAACTTTTGTGTTGTTATTCTTAGTTGATCCTTTTGTGGGTCAAACCTCGATCCTTTTTTGGTCCGAACGCCGGTACTTTTTTGAGCCACCCCTTGGTCCTTTTGTGGTCCGAACCCCGGTACTTTGGTGTGCCACCCCTTGGTCCTTTTGTGGTCCAAACCCTCGGTGTATGTCTAGTTATAACTTTTGTTATCTAACCAATCCAAAGTTCTATCCGGTTACTTGTTAAAAATACATTGAAGGTCTTCTGGGCTTTCATCACCTTATCCGCACACGAATTTGACTACCAATTTCGTCATTCATCCTTGTACAAACTACCTGATCCCTTTCACCTCAATACACCACAACAACGCCCCCCCAACCTAGACCGAAAGGGTCATCAACCGATTCCTCCCATAAACCCCTGAAATCCCAACCAATTCCCACCATCCCTATCGAGTCCTTAAAGCACACACCTTACTATCCTGATCCGTGTTTGCCACCTTACCACCATTCAACCACGAAATACCAACCACCAAAACAACCCACAACGTCTCTAGATCAATCCCGCTAAATGCCTCAACCCGATTCCACCCGAAGGTACCCACACACCTCCCAACGAACACACACTGACCGTAAACCCACCAACCGTTATTTGACCCCTATTTTTGTGTCTATCTGATTTCAATCCAACTCTGACCCACCTAACCATACAATCCTCGCCTTATATATGTTACACCTTGTAAGATTAAGAAAATAGGATTCAAATACCGGAAATAGTATACAAGAGGATACGAGGCTTACGAAATTCTCAGAAATTAAAAGAAGTGGGTTTGAAATTTATTAATTGAAGAACTTGGGGGCCAAAGTGTAAAAAGAAAATTCAGATTTTTATAACCTACACTAACCTCTTCATTTTCATTCTAACTTAACCAAAAAAACTCTCCTCTTCTCTCCTCCAAGCCAGCCGAAAAACCCCTCTACCCATAACCAAATTTAAGGTTTTTATCTCCTCTTCATAGACTACATTTTCACCAAAAATTTTAAGACAAAACAACACCAAAAATAGTGGCAAAAACAGTGGCAAAACAGCCACTGCTGGCCGAGAATGTGACTAGAAATTTCGAGATTTTTGGAATGAAATTTTGGAAGAAAAATGTGTAGGTATGATGGCTTCACATTGTATAACACTTGCATGTCAATTGGAGTTGAAGAAGTGAACAAAAAAGGGATAGAAATACGAAAAAAGTGGGGCTTTTCGGACCCGGACAATGAGCAAATAGCGCAGACTGTTTTGGACGAATTTGTGGTATAAAATTCTTCTTTCTATAATTTAATTGGAATGCATGTTGTTAGAATTAAGGATATGAATTTGTGTTAAGGAAAAATTGGAATTTAAACAATGCATTGTGACAATTTTGGGCTAGTTGCCAATTTGGGAGACATTTTGGTTATTGTTGGATTCGTTGGTTATTGTTGTTATTATTATCACTAATTGCATGATGAAATTGAAAGGAAACATTGATATTAAAGTTTAAAATTAGTTATATGGAAGTATTGAAATATGGAATTATGACATGTTGTGGCCAAGAACTTGCATGAAATCGTTGGACATGTTGAAATGGATATGGATTGTTTTAGGGACTATTTTGTGGTGTTATAATGCTGAAAATTTAGTTACCATTATGCATGTTTAAGTGTGGTAATTGCTAATGTAAGTCCTAAAGGAATAAGGGTGTAGAAAGGTGTAGAAAGGTGTAGAAAGGCTTCACATTCTACCCTCGTTGTTGTTGGAACATGGACTGTTTTTGTGGGCTGTTTTAATGTGGATTAAGAGGCTAAACTTACATGAGAAGTGGGTGTGTAAATCCCCTTTGTTACTATTTTGGCTGTGCCCTTAATTGGTCCTTGGTTATTGATGTTATTATCCTCGTTTGGAAGTTGTGGAAACATGTATAAACAAGGGAAGTGCTGCCCGAATTTTTATAGAATAGAAAGTCGTTATTCGATATAAAGTATGCCAGTGATCATAGAATTGACGAACGTATTACCATTATTATAGGTTGAAGTTCTAAAACGAGACGTACTCTAATATTGAGTTGATTAGTTCGTCTAAGAGGTATATGAACTATTCCTTCTTTCTTTGGTATGATTTTTATTTAATGAAGGTACGGCGGACGTACATGATTCTTATACATCTTAATTCATAAAGATGTTAGTTATGAGAAGTGCCTATGATTTTTCAGTAAAGAGTTTATTATGACATTATTATAATGATTTTATTGGGAGTCAAATGAAAATTTTGATTGCATATGGTTACTCATGAAATCTACTCGTGCTGAGTGTAATTACTTCACTTCACCGAGTTCCGGGCCGGGTTATGTTCGTGCACAGCCTTGCATTTTCCATCGAGTCCCTCACTAGTGCGCCGGGTTACGTAGGATGGATCCGTAGATGAGATATGACTTTATCGAGTCCCAGAATGGGCAGGGTTATGATATGTCTTCACCGAGTCCTAATATGGGCCGGGTTATGATATGATTCCACCGAGTCCCGCATTAGTGGGCCGGGTTATGTTACAGGTATATATATGTATATGGACATGCATTCATGTTTTCTTGACTTGACTCTCATTTTTATAAGGCACAACTGACTTTTATTGTTTACGGCACAGTTGGATTTGGATCATGATTTTTATACTGACCTCTTGTTATCCATTGGCTACTTATGATCTCATTTGCAGTATTTCATGTTTACATACTCAGTACATTATTTCGTACTGACCCCCTTTCCTCGGGGGGCTGCGTTCATGCCCGCTGCGTTCATGCCCGCAGGTACAAGTTCTCAGTTTGGTGACCCTCCGATTTAGGTTCATGCGCAGCTGTTTGGAAATCTCCTTTGATCCAGAGCTTTACCATTTTTGTACAGAACCCTATCATTTTGATTTATGTATATTTAGGGGCACGACGAGGCCCTGTCCCGTCATATGTCGTTGTCCTACTTAGAGAGGTCTGTAGACAGTTGTGGGTTATACTTATGTAAGGGTTATAACTCTGTTTTGGTCAGTCATGCTATTGTACTCTGTGTTGGGGTGTCCCCGTGTATATATGATATTATCTAGTGGCAGCCTTGACGGCTTGCCTGATGTATTATGTTGGCTAGTTGGGACTCCTCAGGAGGCAGGTACATTCGGGGGTAAAGGCAGCCTTGTCGACTTGCCTACTCTGGCATATGTTGTTATTGCAGCGTTATGCTGCTGGATTTCAGACTCATTAGGTATTAGTTGGATTATATGTGACAAGTCAGGATAATGACGTGATTAGGGCGGTTAGTCGCGGCCCGTCGGGTCGGGTCATGACAAAAGTGGTATCAGAGCAGTTAGTCCTCGGAATGTCTACAGACCGTGTCTAGTAGAGTCTTGCGTATGGGTATGTTGTGCACCATACTTATACGTAGGAGGCTGCAGGGCATTTAGGATTGGTTTCTATTCTTTCATCTCTTAGTTCGTGCAATAGAGCTATGTTATTAGGATAATCCCTTTCTGACAACTCACTATGTTTACAGTTGTGCCTCTGAAGATGGCGATAGTAGCCTAGAAGGGCAAGCCTACAACGGGAGATACTAGTCGGATTCAGAGAGTTACCAGGTCCAGTACTTAGTCTATGCTGGAGACTGTGCCCCAGTCGGCGAGCTCTGCTTCGTCGCTACCACCAGAGGCTCCAGTTCAGGGGGCAACATCAGCAGTTTCTGAGGCCCCAGCACCTGAGCCTCCAGCTCCTCAGCCGGGGGAAGAGGACAGAGCCATGAGAGATGCGGTGCAACTACTGACTAGGTTAGTGGCAGAGCAGACTTATAGACAGGGACCAGGAGTTGGCCCCAGAGCAGATAGTTTGAGGGTCCGTGATTTCTTGAGCTGTAGTCCACCAGAGTTTTTCGGGTCAAGGCCCGAGGATGACCCGCAGGAGTTTATCCGACAAATGCAGCTTACCTTGAGGGAAATCAGGGCTTAGGTTCCACCTTGTCCTACAGATCCCCTCTTGTTGCTAATAGAATAGGGATAGAACCTGAGCCAATAGAACCATTTGAGGTAGCTACACCGGTAGGAGATTTGGTTATAGCGGAGCGTGTGTATAAAAATTGTTCGGTGGTGATATATAGCCGTCATACCTTAGCAGATTTGATAGAGTTGGATATGACCGACTTTGATGTCATTATGGGTATGGATTGGTTGGCTTCCTGTTTTGACAACGTTGATTGTAGGGAGAAGTTGGTTCGATTTCAGTTTCCAGACGAGCCAGTTATAGAATGGAAAGGGAATGCAGCATCCCCGAAGGGTAAGTTTATTTCATACCTCAAGGCAAGGAAGATGGTCAGAAAAGGTTGTATCTATCATTTAGTTCGGGTGCATGATACAGAAGCGGAGGTACCGGCTCTTCAGTCAGTTCCGATAGTTAGTGAGTTTCCGGATGTATTCCCAGATGATCTTCCAGGTCTCCCTCCAGAGCGGGAGATAGATTTCAGTGTAGATGTATTGCCAGGTACCCAACCTATATACATTCCTCCTTATAGAATGACACCTGCAGAGATAAAGGAGTTGAAGGAGCAACTGAGAGACTTGTTGGAGAAAGGCTTTATTAGGCCGAGTACATCTCCATGGGGAGCACCAATGTTATTTGTGAGGAAGAAAGATGGATCGCTGTGGATGTGTATTGATTATAGGCAGCTGAACAAGGTAACCATCAAGAACAAGTACCCCCTTCCCAGGATTGATGATTTATTTGACCAGTTGCAGGGTGCTAAGTGCTTCTCGAAGATAGACTTGCGGTCAGGTTATCATCAGGTGCGGGTAAGGGAGGCAGATATTCCAAAGACAGCATTCAAAACCCGATATGGACATTATGAGTTTAGGGTGATGTCTTTTGGACTGACCAATGCTCCAGCAGTGTTTATGGATTTGATGAACCGGGTATTCAGGCCCTTCTTAGATATGTTCATCATTGTATTCATTGATGATATCCTGGTTTATTTCCATTCAGAGCAGGAGCATGCAGACTATTTGAGGACGGTACTTAGGGTCTTCCAGCACCAGCAGTTGTATGCCAAGTTTTCCAAGTATGAGTTCTGGTTGACTTCGGTGGCACTCTTGGGGCATATTATCAGGGTTGATGGTATTCGGGTGGATACACAGAAGATTGAGGCGGTGAAGACTTGGCCCAGACCTACGACACCTACTGAGGAACGCAGTTTTCTAGGGCTAGCAGGGTATTACAGAAGGTTTGTAGAGAAGTTTGCCTCGATCTCAGCGCCTTTGACTAGGCTAACCCAGAAGGCAGCTAAGTTTCAGTGGACGGATGCTTGTGAGCACAGTTTCCAGTTGTTGAAAGATAAGTTGACTACGGCTCCAGTTCTGACTCTTCCCGAGGGACCGGATGGTTATGTCATCTATTGTGATGCTTCAGGTATTGGGCTAGGTTGTGTGTTGATGCAGCATAGCAAATTTATAGCTTATGCCTCCCGACAGCTCAGAAAGCATGAAAAGAATTATCCCACTCATGATTTGGAGCTAGCAGCGGTGATTTATGCCCTAAAGATTTAGAGACATTAACTGTATAGGATTCATGTTGATATTTATACGGATCACAAGAGTCTCCAATATATCTTTAAGCAAAAGGAGTTGAACCTACGACAAAGGCGGTGGTTAGAGTTGCTAAAGGACTATGATGTTGATATCTTGTACCACCCGGGGAAAGCCAATATTGTGGCAGATGCTCTTAGCCGTTGATCCATGGGTAGCTTGATGGATGTGCAGTCAGACAGAAGGGAGATGGTTCGTGAGATACACAAGATAGCTAATCTTGGAGTCCGGTTGGCGGATTCGAGAGATAGCGGGGTTCTTATTCTGGATGTTGCTGAGTCCTCTATCGTGGAAGAGGTAAAGAAACGTCAGTATGAGGATCCTGTTCTGGCCCGGTATACAGATGCAGCTCTCCGAAAGGGAAAAACTTTATTTGAGGTTACACCTGATGATGTGCTGAGGTATGAGGGCAGGTTATGTGTACCTGATGTTGCAGGGCTACGACAACAGGTTATGGGAGAGGCACACAATTCCCGTTATTCCATTCACCCAGGGTCGACGAAGATGTACCATGACCTTAGATGCTTGTATTGGTGGGATGGCATGAAAAGAGACATAGCAGAATTTGTTGCCCAGTGCCCGAATTGTCAGCAGGTTAAGGTTGAGCATCAGAAGCCTGGTGGATTATTACTGGAGATTGAGATCCCGACTTGGAAGTGGGAAGTGATCAATATGGACTTCATTACAAGCTTACCTCGCACTCAGAGGAAGTGTGATTCCATATGGGTTATCGTGGATAGGCTGACGAAATCAGCCCATTTTCTTTCAGTGAGGACTACTTACTCATCTGAGGACTATGCTAGGCTATCCATCAGGGAGATAGTGAGACTGCAAGGGGTTCCCACATCTATTATATCAGATCGAGGAGCTTAGTTTACAGCTAACTTCTGAAGATCATTCCAGAAGGAATTTGGCACACAAGTGAGTCTCAGCACAGTATTTCATCCTCAGACGGATGGGCAGGCAGAGCGTACAATCCAGACATTAGAGGATATGGTGAGAGCCTGTATTATTGACTTCGGAGGTAGTTGGGATGATCATTTATGACTCATTGAGTTTGCCTATGACAACAGCTACCATTCTAGCATCCAGATGGCACCGTACGAGGCCTTATACGGGAGGAAGTGCAGGTCACCTATTAGTTGGTTTGATGTAGGTGAGACTAAGTTGATCGGCCCAGACATGGTTCAGCAAGTTGTTGATAAGGTGAAGCTCATTCAGGAGAGATTATTAGCAGCATAGAGTTGACATAAGTCATATGCTGATAATCGACGTCGACACTTAGAGTTTCAGGTTGATGATTAGGTGTTCCTAAAGGTGTTACCCATGAAGGGTGTGATGAGGTTTGGCAAGAAAGGGAAGCTTAACCCAAGGTACATCGGGCCATACCAGGTCATTCGTAGGATAGGCAAGGTTGCCTATGAGTTGGATCTACCATCTGAATTGGAGGCGGTACATCTAGTCTTCCATGTATCTATGATGCGTAAGTGTATTGGTGATCCTTCTAGAGTCTTCCCAGTAGATGATGTCCAGGTGACAGAGGAGCTGTCTTATGAAGAAAGTCCCATAGCCATACTTGATCGCCAGGTCAGGAGATTACGGACGAAGGATGTGGCTTCCGTCAAGGTATTGTGGCGAAACAACAATAGGGAGGAAATGACTTGGGAGGTAGAAGATGAAATGAAGAAGAAATATCCTTACTTGTTCCCTATGAATCTAGGTGGATAGACATAGTTATAAATGAGACTCTACCAAAATATTTCTAGCATAAGACTTATTATGAACATTTGAGGACGAATGTTTCTAAGGGGGGAAGAATGTTACACCTCGTAAGATTAAGGAAAGAGGATTCAAATACCAGAAATTAGTATACAAGAGGATACGAGGCTTATGAAATTCTCGAAAATTAAAAGAAGTGGGTTGAGATTTATTAATTGAAGAACTTGGGGGCCAAAGTGTAAAAAGGAAAATTCATATTTTTATAACCTACACTTACCTCTTCATCTTCATTCTAACTTAACCAAAAAAACTCTCCTCTTCTCTCCTCCAAGACAGCCGAAAAACCCCTCCACCCATAACCAAATTTAAGGTTTTTATCTCCTCTTCTTAGACTACATTTTCACCAAAAATTGGAAGCCAAAACAACACCAAAAACAGTGGCAAAAACAGTGGCAAAACAGCCACTGCTGGCCGAGAATGTGCCTAGAAATTTTAAGATTTTTGGGATGAAATTTTGGAAGAAAAATGTGTGGGGATGATGTCTTAACATTGTAGAACACTTTCATGTCAATTGGATTTGAAGAAGTGAACAAAAAAAGGGAAAGAAATACGAACACAGTGGGGATTTTCGGACAAGAAGTGGGCAGAAAATTGTGGACTGTTTTGGACGAAATTGAGGTATAAATTCTTCTTTCTATAATTTAATTGGAATGCATGTTGTTAGAATTAAGGATATGAATTTGTGTTAAGGAAAATTTGGAATTTAAACAATTCATGTGACAATTTTGGGCTAGTTGCCAATTTGGGATACATTTTGGTGATTGTTGTATTCGTTGGTTATTGTTGTTATTATTATCACTAATTGCATGATGAAATTGAAAGGAAACATTGATATTAAAGTTTAAAATTAGTTATATGGAAGTATTGAAATATGGAATTATGACATGTTGTGGCCAAGAACTTGCATGAAATCGTTGGACATGTTGAAATAGATATGGACTATTTTAGGGACTGTTTTGTGGTGTTATAATGCTGAAAATTGAGTTACCATTATGCATGTTTAAGTGTGGTAATTTCTAATGTAAGTCCTAAAGGAATAAGGGTGTAGAAAGGTGTAGAAAGGCTTCACATTCTACCCTCGTTGTTGTTGGAACATGGACTGTTTTTGTGGGTTGTTTTAATGAGAAGTGGGTGTGTAAATCCCCTTTGTTGTTGTTTTGGTTGTGTCCTTAATTGGTGTTTGGTTATTGATGTTATTAATATCATTTGGAAGTTGTGGAAACATGTATAAATAAGGGAAGTGCTGCCCGAATTTTTATAGAATAGAAAGTCGTTATTCGATATAAAGTATGCCAGTGATCATAGAATTGACGAACGTATTACCATTATTATAGGTTGAGGTTCTAAAACGAAACGTACTCCAATATTGAGTTGATTAGTTCGTCTAAGAGGTATGTGAACTATTCCTTCTTTCTTTGGCATGATTTTTATTTAATGAAGGTACGACGGACGTACATGATTCTTATACAGTTTAATTCCTAAAGATGTTAGTTATGAGAAGTGCCTATGATTTTTCAGTAAAGAGTTTATTATGACATTATTATAATGATTTTATTGGGAGTCAAATGAAAAATTTGATTGCATATGGTTACTCATGAAATCTACTCGTGCTGAGTGTTATTACTTCACTTCACCGAGTCCCGGGCCGGGTTATGTTCGTGCACAGCCTTGCATTTTTCACCGAGTCCCTCACTAGTGGGCCGGGTTACGTGGGATGGATCGATAGATGAGATATGACTTTACCGAGTCCCAGAATGGGCCGGGTTATGATATGACTTTATCGAGTCCAAAATGGGCGGGATTATGATATGACTTCACCGAGTCCCAATATGGGCCTGGTTACGATATGATTCCACAGAGTCTCGCATTAGTTGGTCGGGTTATGTTACAGGTATATATATGTATATGGACAAGCATTCATGTTTTCTTGACTTGACTCTCATTTTTATAAGGCACAACTGACTTTTATTGTTTATGGCACAGTTGGATTTGGATCCTGATTTTTATACTGACCTTTTGTTATCCATTGGCTACTTATGATCTCATTTGCAGTATTTTATGTTTACATACTCTGTACATTATTTCGTACTGACCCCCTTTCCTCGGGGGGCTGCGTTAATGCCCGCAGGTACAGGTGCTCAGTTTGGTGACCCTCCGGTTTAGGTTCCTGCACAACTGTTTGGAAAGCTCCTTTGATCCAGAGCTTTATCATTTTTGTACAGAACCCTATTATTTTGATTTATGTATATTTAGGGGCACGACGGGGCCCTGTCCCGTCATATGTCGATGTCCTTCTTATAGAGGTATGTAGACAGTTGTGGGTTGTACTTATGTAAGGGTTATAACTCTTTTTTGGTTAGTCATGCTATTGTACTCTGTGTTGGGGTGTCCCCGTGTATATATGATATTATCTAGTGGCAGCCTTGTCGGTTTGCCTGTTGTATTGTGTTGGCTAGTTGTGACTCCTCAGAAGGCAGGTACATTCGGGGGTAAAGGCAGCCTTGTCGGCTTGCCTACCCTGGCATATGTTGTTATTGCAGCATTATGCTGCTGGATTCAGACTCATTAGGTGTTAGTTGGATTATGTGTGACAGGTCAGGATAATGATGTCATTAGGGCGGTTAGTCGCGGCCCGTCGGATCGGGTCGTGACAATATACATCAGGTTAGTATCAAAGCAAGGCCTTCCCATCTCATGCCTTGACGCTATGGCTAACATAAAAGAGGAACTACGGAGAATCATAAGTGACCTATTTGTGGAACAAGCGCAAATCATGAGAAAAGAATTTATGGGGCGCGCCGCGAGAAATAATTCTGACTCCGGGGTTGTACAAAATAGCCCAAGCCATAAAAGTCAATAATATCAAGGGTGTAGGGATTCCATGGTTATTAGGAACCCGATATCCAGGAGGTCCTAAAGGAAGATTTTGTTCTTGCAGAAGAGGGTGAAAGTTTAGTACTCATGGTGTGTTGAGTATACAACGTGAAGAACGGGAGGAGACACATATAGAGCAACTATTTTACACTCAATGCAAGGTAAATGACAAGGTATGTAATGTGATCATTGATAAAGGAAGATGTACCAATACGGCCTCCATGGAGATGGTGGATAAATTGAAGTTTCCTACCCGCATCCATCATAAACCATATGTACTCCAATGGTTGAACAAAGACAAAGGGCTAAATATAATGAAACAAGCTCATGTTACTTTTCGGGTTGGTAAGTATGAAGATGAGATATGGTGTGACATCCTAACTATGGATGCTTGTCATATGTTATTGGGTCGGCAATGGCAATTTGATAGGAAATGCAACATGATGGAGAAAAGAATATCTATTCTTTCAAAAGGATGATAAGAAGATCGGGTTGATACCATTGTCACCTAGTGAGGTGAAGAAAACTAAGATCCAAAATGCCAAGAAATGCAAGGAATGGTCAGAGGCCCACTTGCTTAATGCATTGGAGATAGAAGAAGAATTAAAGAAAGGGAGTTCTATTGGTGCATTGGTACACGAGGAGAAGAAGAGTCTTGTGGAAGATACGGTTAAAGAAACCGACTCGAAAGAAATCTTGAAGAAATCTTAAGATGTGATTCTAGGATATTGCACGATGATTACCACCAATTATAACCTATAGATACCATCCGGAAGAGGCTAAGGAATTTCAAGAACAAATGCACGAATTAATTGACAAAGGCCTTGTCCGAGAGAACCTTAGTCCATGTGTTGTACTCACCTTGTTGGTACCAATGAAAGATGGAACTTGGGGCATGCGTATTGATAGATGAGCGGTCAAAAACATCACCGTGAAGTCTAGGTTTCCTATACCAAGATTGGATTATCTTTTGGATGAATTGAGGGGGGCCAGGTTGTTCTCCAAGATAAATTTGAGGAGTGACTACCATCAAATAAGGATACGAGAGGAAGGTGAATGGAAGATGGCTTCCAAAACCAAGTATGGCTTGTATGAATGGCTTGTGATGTCATTGGGATTGTGGAATGCTCCTAGATCTTTCATGAGGCTCATACACGAGGTGCTACGACCATTCATGGGGTACATAGTATCATCCGAGGGCATTCATATGGATCCATCCATGCTGGAAACTATCCGGACTTGGTCGAGTATCTCCCATTTTCCCATTCGGGTGATACTTGTTTCTGTGTTTCATGTTTCCTCTTCTAGAAGGTCCAGAATTAGTATAAATAGGAGATGTAGTCGATGAAAGAAGACATTAAAGTTATATGAAATATATTTGAGTTTTCTCAAACTTTGCTAAGTATTTCAACTTTTGTGTTGTTATCCTTAGTTGGTCCTTTTGTGGGCCAAACCTCGGTCCTTATATGGTCTAAACCTCGGTCCTTTTGTGGCCCACCCCTTGGTCCTTTTGTGGTCCAAACCCTTGGTGTAAGTCTAGTTAGAACTTTTGTGATCAAACTATACTCAAGCCAATGTTCTATCTGGTTACTTGTTACAATTACATTGAGGTCTTCTTGGCTTTCATCACCTTATCCGCACATGAATTTGTCTAATAATTTCGTGATCCACCCTTGTCCAAGCTACCTAATCCTTTTCACCTCAATACACTACAACAACACCCCCCCTCAAACCTACACCCACAAGGTCGTCAACCGATTCCTCCCACAAACTCCCGAAATCCCAACCAATTCCCACTGTCCCTATCGAGTCCCTAAACCGCCAACCTTACTATGCTGATCAGTTTTCTCTACCTTACCACTAAATATCAACCACCAACCTTACTATCCTGATCAGTTTCCTCTACCTTACCACCATCTAACCACTAAATATCAACCACCAACACAACCCACAACGTGTCTAGATCAACCCATCCAAATGCCTCAGCCAACCTCCCACCAAACACACACAACCTGGAAACCCGCCAACCTCTATTTGACCCCTATTTTGGTATCCATCTGGTTTCAATCCAACTATGACCCACCTAACTATACAATCCCCTCCTTAAATACATCAGTTTGGTATCAAAACAAGGCCTTCACGTCCCACGCCTTGACAATTTGGCTAACATAAAGGAGGAACTACAGAGGATCATAAGGGACCTATTTGTGGAACAAGCGCAAATCATGAGAAAAGAATTTGCGGGGTGTGCTGCGAGCAATAATGTCGAGTCCAGGGTTGTACAAAACAGCCCAAGGCATGAAAGTAAAGAATATCAAGAGTGTAGGGATTCATTTTTTATTGAAGAACCTGAAGTCAATCAGGTCCTAGAGGATGATGTTGATCTTGCGGAAGAGGGTGAAAGTGTATTACTCCGACGTGTGTTGAGTGTTAAACTTGAAGAACAGGAGGAGACACAAACAGAGCAACTATTTTACAATTGATACAAGGTAAAATACAAGGTATGTAATATGATCGTTAATGGAGGCCTTTATAGAAATGGTGGACAAATTGAAATTGCCTACCCGCAACCATCCTAAACTATATGCTCTCCAATGGGTGAAAGAAAGCAAAAGGCTAAAGGTAATGAAAAAAGCGCTTGTTAGTTTTCAGGTTGGTAAGTATGAAGATGAGATATGGTGTGGCATCCTACCTATGGATGCTTGTCATATTTTATTGGGTCGACCATGGCAATTTTATAGGAAAGGACAACATGATGGAGAAAAAAATGTATATTCTTTTCAAAAGGATGACAAGAATGTTCGGTTGATACCATTGTCACCTAGTGAGGTGAAGAAAATGAATATCTGAAATGCTAAGAACCGCAAGGAAAATTCCAAAGCCCTCTTGCTCAATGCATCAGAGATAGAAGAGGAGTCAAAGGAGGGGAATTCTATAGATATATTGGTGCGCGAAGAGAAGAAAAGTCTTGTGGGTGATACAGTTAAAGATTCTGACTCGAAGGAACTCTTTAAGGAATTGGAAGATGTGTTGACAGATGATCTTGCACTCAGATTACCGCTAATAAAAGACTATAGATACAATCCGGATAAGGCTAAGGAATCGCAAAGACAAGTGAAAGAATTGCTAAACAAAGGCTTTGTTCGAGAGAGCCTTAGTCCATGTGTGATACCCACCTTGTTGGTGCCAAAGAAAGATGAAACTTAGCACATGTGTATGGATAGCCTAGCGGCCAATAACATCACCGTAAAGTACAGGTTCCCTATACCAAGGTTGGATGATCTTTTGGATGAGTTGAGTGGGGCCAAGTTATTCTCCAAAATATATTTGAGGAGTGCCTACTATCAAATGAGGATACGAGAGAGAGATGAATGGAAAATGAATTTCAAGACAAAGTATGGTTTTTACAAATGGCTTGTGATGCCATTTGGATTGTGTAATGCTCTAAGCTCTTTCTTGAGGAAAAAACCTTTTGTCTTATATTAGGATCATGAATCCTTGACGTACTTACATGGACAAAGAAGGTTGAATCAAAGGCATGCTAAGTGGGTAGAGTACTTGCAATCCTTCACATTCTCTACAAGGCACAAAGCTGGTCAATCCAATATAGTGGAGAATAGACTTTCCCGGAGGTATCTAATGTTGACCGTGCTTGAACAAAAACTTGTGAGATTTGAAATGCTAAAGGAATTCTATGTACGAGATCCCAAGTTCAAGGATGTAATGGTAGAATGCAATAGTGGAGTTCACAGTTCTTATTCTATAGTGGAAGGTTTCCTTTCCAAAGGGAACAAAGTATGTATGCGCAAATGTTCCATGAGGGAATTACTTCTACTACGAGCATTCATGGGATACATAGTATCATCCGAGGGTATTCATATGAATCCATCCAAGTTGGAAACTATCCAAAGTTGGCCCGAGCCTACGAATGTAAGTAAGGTGAGAGGTTTCCATGGTTTGGCTTCTTTTTCTCATCGTTTCATTCGGGATTGGTGTACCATTGCTGCCCCAATCAATGAACTAATGAGAAAGGATAAGTATGAATGGTCCCAAGGAGTGCAAACAACATCAGAATCCTTAGAGGGAAGGATATGTGAAGCACCAGCTCTAGTTTTTCCAAACCGTGAAAGTTGTTTGAAGTTGAACATGAAACTAATGAAATTGGTGTTGGTACCATGTTTTTATCCAGCACAAAATTTAGTGATTAACGGCGACATTATTCTACTTATGATGAGGCATTGTACATTATGGGATGCTTGGTCCAATGCAGATACTGTTTGGAGTCAAAACCTTTTGTCTTTTATTCAGATCCTTATTTGGAAAGGTTCGGGGAAAGCGCCTACAACATAGAACTTTTGGCTTTGTTCAATATTGGAGGTATTAGTTCAACGTTCGATGTTGGAGACCTATCCCCATATATAGTTGACGAGAATTTGAGGGCAAATTCTATTAAAGAATGGGAGATTGATAAAAGAAAGGCCATGAGCTTAAGCTCCCAACATGAGTCGAGAGGTGACTTGCGAAGAGTGCCAAATATTATTGTCCATCATATAGTGATATGCGTAATATGGAATGGATTATGGAGTGGAGTGGAGTTGAAGATTGGACATGACGATCCAAGAAGGAACATGTTTATTTTCGGCTTTTAGGTAGGGCTTGGCCAAAACAATTTCCTTTTAGTTTATTTTAATTCATATATTAACTACTAGCTCTCCTTAGGACATAGAGTAAGGTGACAAGACCAAGAACTATCTAGAAGAAGAACATTCCAAGGAGATGATTCATGAACTAACTAGTTCATGCACTTATCTACAAGGGTGACACAAAGGGGTGGCCTAGAGTACATGAATAGTTGGTCGATCCCTTCCCCAATTCGGCCGTACAACTTTCCTTTCCCATTCCGCCGAATGGTTCATGTATTGTGTCTATCTAGTTGTCTTCTAGAAGGGTCTAAGTACTAGTATAAATAGTACATGTATTTGATGTAAATAAACGTGGAAGATTTATGAAATATACTTGACTTTTACTAAACTTTGCTAAGTTATTCAACTTTTGTGTTGGTTAATTTAGTTGGTCCTTTTGTGGGACATCAGTCCTTTTGTAGTTCGAACCTCGTTCCTTTTGTGGGTCAAACCCTTGGTGCAAGTCTAGTTAGAAATTTTATGATATAGATAAACCCAAGCTAAGGTTTCCTTAAGTGTAAGTTTAGTTAGAACTTTTGTGATCTAACTACGCCCAAGCCAAGGTTCTATCCGGCCTTTCGACCTACCTCACTAGGTTTGCACCCGAGATTGTCCTTAGAAACCTCATGTCCAATCCTTGTCCAAATTGCTTCATTATTTTCACTACAACATCCTACAACACTTCCCCAATTCACACCCCAATGGCCATAAACCGAAACATCACAAAACCACCCGAACACCCCAACCATTTCCCTCACCCTCCCAGTAGAATCCCTATACCATCAACCTACTGTCCCGATCACTTTACTCCACATTACCACCATCCAACCACTAAACCCCAAACACTAATATAACCCTAAATGTGTCTATAACATCCCCATAAAACGTCTTAACCCATTTCCACCCTAAACTACCCGTGCAAGCCCCACAATACCACAATGTCCGGTGAATCTGAGAACCCAACACCCCACCTTTTGAGTCCATTTTCGTGTCAACCCGTGTCCAACCCATCTTCGACCAACTTACCCTCACAATCCCCTCCTTATATACATCAGTATTCTCGGTCCATTAAGGCTCTGGGTGCTTGTGGCACCCCCGATGGTTGGGGTGTGACATTATATCTCCCTTATACCTGATTTTCTTCTAGATACATTGTTTGGTTGGGGTGTGACATTACATCTCCCTTGTACCTGATTTTCTTCTAGATACATTGTTTGTAAAATCATCAAAACATCATTTTAGCTCATCACTATTATTGTCCTTCTGTGGCCCAAACCCTCGGTGTAAGTTTAGTTAGAACTTTTGTGATCTAGCTATACCCAAGCCAAGGTTCTATCCGGTTACTTGGTTACGAATACATTGAAGGTCTTCTTGGCTTTCATTACCTTATCAAGCCATGATTTTTTCCATCAATTTCATGCTCAATGCTTGTTCAAAATGCCTCATTCTTTTCACCACAACACTTCAACAACCTCCACCCAAAAGGCCATTAACCGAAACCTCCCAAAACCACCCGAACACCTCAACCAACTACTCCACCATCCTTACCGATTTCCACCGTCATACCTTACTATCCCGGTCAGATTCTGCCACATTACCACCATCCAACTACCAAGTACCGACCACCAACGTATCCCACAACTTGTCTAGAACATCCCCTCCAAATGCCTTAACCCGACACCATTCTAAACTACCCTCACACCCCTCCCCCCACAAACCAGCACTACCCGGTAAACCGTCCGAACCCGCCAACCCCCGCTTGACTCCCATTTTTGTGTCCATCCGGTTCCAATCCAACTTCGACCAACCTACCCACATATTCCCCTCCTTATATACATCAAGGAGTGTGACAACCAATAACTGGACACATGTACCCTACTAAGGAGGTACGTTGCCCTGTCTATCTGCACCTGCAAGTATGAAAACAATGCCCCAAAAGTAGATGTCAGTATGAAAGATGTACTGAATATGTAAGGAAGGGAAAGTATGTAAAAAGAAATGTACTACAAGGGAAAAGTGTACCGAATCAACCTGAAACTTGGGAAAAGAGTCGTTGAGGGCATACAATTGACATATCCATGAATATATGCATGTAAGTAAAATCGAGCCACTCTATGGGGATATATAATATTATGTCAGGTCCCTCTATGTGTTAAACTCATAATTAAATGCCCGGCCATGTATGATGCAGTAATATATGCCCAACTGATCAGTGGTATGCACATATAAGTGCATGCCTAGCCAACTATAGCGCGGCGTGGTAAGAAAATTGATACATATATATAAGTGCAATGCAAGAAATATCTCAAAATATATCAAAATCAAAGTCGGAGTGACCTATGGTCTTTGTCCTCCGACTGTCGTTATTTGCGCTACATTCTTCAACCTCTAATCAATACTAATAGATTTATAGGATATAGGAACTTCTCCCAACCATGGTCAACCAGGGGATATCAGTTATTTTAGTATCAAATAAGTTATAAGAAATATGATTTTATCGCAACAACCCGCACGTTAAGCTTCAATCTCGACTGACAATCATAGAATAATATTTTTATCACAATTTGCCAATCCTAATTTTATGTATCTAAGTGACGAGCAATTGTTTTGATAATTCGCGCATCACTTCCCTATATTTCTTACATTTTCCAGATCCATGAGGACCATAATACCAGCAACCCATCCTAATTCAAGTTCATATAACTCAATTTATGGTCAATAGGTTGATACCTCGAGCGAAAAGATGGATTTACACTCCATAAGGAAATTCCTTTATTCTTACTAGCTATAATTGATTATAATTACAAGGTAATCAGTTTTACAACTCCAATTTCCAATTATATCCATCATTACATCTTTCCCAACAAACCCAACAAGCTATCACAATCAATTCCAAATTCTAGTGTCCAATTCATGGATTTCTCATTTGGATGTTCAAATCCCAAGGTTGATACACCTAATTCCAAGTAAAGGAGATGGAATCTTACCTCAATTAGCTTCAAAAACCCCCCAATCCTAACTTGATTTACACCAAAACCACATACATTCAAAGAATAAGAAGAAAAGCGACGATCCCGCAATGTTTATAAACTTCTAAGTCCCAACTTGCGTAGAGATAATGAGGCGCCAATTTGGGGGTTATTTGAAATTAAAATTTTCGATCTTAGCAACTATATATACTAAACCCACCGCCTCAATGTGGGTCGCATTGGACACAATACCTCTCTAATTTGCAAATTGTCTGTTGCATTGGAAATAAGACTCTCTGAACTTGATTTTACATATTTATGTCTCCAATAATTCCTTACATACTAGGAGATATACCTCCTGAATGTTGGGCCAAAATCATGTCTCGATTTCTGCCTAATTTTCACTGAATTCCAACTACTTAATTTCTTCGATTTGCTTGATATCGAAACCTTTCCATACTTACCAATCATGCTTGTAAACCTTCTTAACCTTGGGACTAATGTAGTTGTGCCATTTGAAATCTTACGATACTTCTTCTCTTATGCTTCCATAGCCTTAACTCGCAGCATAAATTAGCATTCGGAGGGATGGGATGTAACAGGAACATACCAGAATTTAGGTATTACAACTTGAGTTTCATTGACAACAACTAGGTGATAAATACACCCTTTCGAGATCATTTTATAAGCCTTAATATAAGAAATAACCTACCTCAAGGATTAGCAATTTCACCTTTCAACATAATGACTAGTTCGTTAGGGAATTCAAATCGAACTAACTTATAGTGGTAATCCACATTGGCATAGCACGCGGATAGCCAATCCACTCCCATAATCACGTCAATAACTACCATATCTAATTCAAACAAATTAGTTGTAGTATCACGGCATTTAACTACCACTACACTATTTCTATAGACTCTAGAAGCAATAACGAGAACACTAGCAGGCGTATCTACAAAGAAGGGTTCTAACAATAGTTCGGGCTCCACCCCAAAATCAAGAGAAAAATATGGTGTCATATAGGAAATATTTTAGCCCGGATCAATTAACGAATAGACATCAAAAGAGAAAATAGTGAGAATACATGTGACCACCGTATCTGAGGCTTTGCCTGCCTCTCTATGAGCCAAACCCTAAAGTTGAGCTTCTCCCGCGTTAGCGATGTTATCAACTGCTTTACCAATCCCATTGCCATAAGAATTAGGAGCGTTGTTAGCATTATCATCATACATATTCTTAGCATCAACAGGAGCAGACGTATTGTTTCTCTTGCTATATGCGTTAGCCATTTCACGTAGCCATTTTCTACACTCTTCATATGACCCCTTATACCACAATGATGAAAAATATAATCCTCTCATTCAGATGGTTGTTTGTTATGATTATTGTTCCTATGACTTTGTCCACCAGATGAAATACTAGCAGTAAAATAAGCACCAGCCTATGCAGGTATACAATACCCTTTTCTTTGCCCTCCATAATGCGAACCATTTAAACCACCCGTAGACCGAGCGTTTTTATTTTGTTCCCTGTCTAACCTCTCTTCACCCTTTCAATTCTCTTTTAGTTCAGCAAACCCAACCAAGGATGAAAATGTACAAGTAGGGGACATAGTAGCAGTAGCACATGCAAACTTATTACATCTCATTAGACCACGCATAAACATAGTCAACTTATGCTTCTCATTTGGAATTATGTACATAGTGTATCTTGCTAGACAGGTAAACTTCTAACTATACTAATTAATAGACATGGTTTCCTGCTCGATTTTCTTGAAATTAGTAGCTACAGCAAATCGCCACTCATCAGATAGGAAGTTGTCCATAAATGCCCTTCGAATTCGGTCTAGGTAGGAGCCGGAGTGTTGATACCTCGCTTAGTCTCCCACATTTCAAACCAGGCATGAGCAGTAACTTTTATTTGATATGCTGCAAACTCCACAACCATGGGCACTCATTGCCTTTATAGCTTTGAAAGTATCATCCATAAAGTATAGGGGATCATCCCAGCTTCAGAACCATGGGCACTCTTTCTCCACCACTAAGTGTTGGATCTGCAACTCTACATTAATATTTTTCTGCCATGAGGGTGATAAGAATCTGAATTGCATTATGCATCGACCCAATAACAGCCATGCCTACAGCCAGGGCGACAGGAGCGAGTGGTGCTTAGTCCCCATTGTCATTTTCAGCCTCAACATTTGCTGCAGTAGAGGCACGGTTTGTGATGTTGATGGGTCGTCCACCAGATGAGGAACTAGTAGAAATATTACTCCCTGAGTTAGCAGCATCTGTATAAGTTAAAGTAATTTCTGCAAGGCACGAATTAACTAGCATGTCAGAATGATCCTAACGGAAGTTCAAGATCTGGAGCACAATCTAGAATAAAGAAGAATGAGAAACACATATAAATCCTTGTAGTCTTTTGATCATGTAGATGATCAGGCTGCACAAGGAAGACTCCACTAGACACATATCCACAAACATAGACAAATCCTAGGACACATCTAAACCTTGGATCTGATACCAAGCTTGTCACATCCCAAACCGAACCCTGGACGTAACATGCATCCGATGCTATGGATAACACCAGAAGCACCTTATGAATCAATATGCATCAATTACTTCAACATGTTATAAATAGCTGAGTAACTCATAAATAGCATTATAAAATAAAATCAGTGGAAGTCTAATATAAATGCACCGTCAAGAAATGTAGCAACACCCAAAGATTCAACAATGACTTCAAAGACTACCCACAGACTCAACATCAATCTATTCAGCCTCTAAGATGATAAATAAAGCATAATCTAACTTCGCGACGTAGTCCGGAAACTAAAAGCAATAACTAACAAAGGAGTGTCCCACAAACAAGAGTGGGCTCACTAAAATTCTGGAAAATATCAAGCTCTCCTAATCCTCATATAATGAACTTGCTCCTCAACGTTACCTGACACGCCATAAAAAACAACTATGATATGCTTGAGTATTGGGTACTCAGTGAGTGTCTCCGAGATAATAGTTAATATAACAACATAATATATGAAGGATCAGTAAGACGGTGTCAATTAATGACATTTGAAATTCATTGATAGAATAAATCATCAACTTAATAAAACCATTAATGGAAATCATTTAAAAAGAAATAAATCAATCTCAACTCATTATTTCATTTATCACATTTAAGTCTTTTCAATCATAAATTCAAGATCATCAACAAACCACTCACAGGAAAACAAAGTATAACACGTGCCAATACAGGCCAAAAATAATATAATAAAGGGATGAATAATTACGGTTCCCTAAACTACATAGAAGCACCACAACAGGGTTATTAACCCTAATGACTACACTTCCTCCCGAATGGCTAGGTAAATACCACACCATGGTTATGAAACCTTAATGGCCACTATTCCTCCCAAATGCCTAGGATAACCCCACTAGGATATACCCTTCCTCTCAAGTAGCTAGGCCAAACATATATAATAGAAATAATGGCATAATAGCCGAATCACAATCATAGCATAGAAGTCGAATCACTCATTACAGATTATGTTCAACGTCTTGTTAATAGGGGTACGCCAAGTCATTAATAGTATGAGAAACCATGTTCAAGTCATTAAGTAAGTTTTAACTTCAGCAAAGCCTATTAATAGGTAAAACACATGAAATGTCCAAGCTTCTAAAATCAAGTTTAAAATGTTCCTTATAGGAGTAAATCATGTTCAAAGATCAAAGCTTTACAAATCAGTTTCAACAATCCTTTGATAGGAAGAATCAAGAAAACATATATATAGTATGATAAACTTAAGGTTCCATGAGGGCTCTTTCCTCACGCATATGAAACCTTGCTAAAGAAACTATTTTTAAAGGTTGAAAGAAAAAAGTATGTTCAGAAAGAGACATACCTCAATTCCCGCTATAATGCTACCAAACGGGTTTTTCGAGGATCAACAATCACTCTACAATTGATTTAGATGAGAAATATTAGAACTTTAAACCTTTTTCAGAGAATCCCCACCCTTTTTAATAACTAGAGTTTTTAAGCCAACATTCATATTCATTATTTCATATGATTCACCCATGGATTCTAGTCACTTGTAATAGTCCACACTACTCTCAATCCATTCAATAAACACCATTAGAGGTCAAAGATATTACCTTTATTTAGATTCCCCCAAAAGTCCTCTTCAATTTTTCTTCCTTTATTCTGAAGAATCTATGAATTGGGATGATAATCTAGTGTTAATCCTTGCTATTTTGATGTTGTTTAATCATAGGATGATTATCAACTCACCTTGTAAGGTTTAGAAGTTCTAGGTCATTTCTTCTCAAAAAGTCAGCCAAGAATGAAGTGGCACTGAAAATATTAAGAAAAGCTTGTTCTTATACAATTTCTGCACAATTGGGCAAGCTACGAAGCATATGCGGTCGCATTATGAGTTTGCGGCCGCATTCTGGTCACATACGCAAATCAGAAACATTGCAAAATTGACCTTAAATATGAAGTGAGTTTGCGGGGTCACATTATGAGTTTGCGGTCGCATTATGAGTTTACGGTCGCATTCCAGCCAGCGTCCTATACAGACTTCATTAAAATACGCATGATGTTTTTCTCACAGCTCTATTTGAGCAGCACCTTATATCATTCGAAAGGTATTTCAATGGGATACAACTTTCATGTGTTAAGTTTTCTCAAATTATTAACGGATCTTCACGTAAAAGGCTCGAAGTTAGGACTACCGAAAACTTAGTTGACTGTAACGAATCTTACGCACCCCACTATTCGTGTTGGTCTTAAGACAACTATTTTAACCGAAACTCATCTCGGTAGCACTTCAAATGTCTAAAATGTCATACTAACACTTATTTCACATTCATACCTAATCCAGATTTATAGAGTATTACACCAGTACCTACCCAACCACATATCATAGGCACTAAGGTGGGATGCCTATCACGCCCAATACCCCTCAATATTTATATAAATTACATGCCTCTGTCGAAGTCTAAAGAGAAAACTGTAGCCTACCTCAATGCCGAATAGGTTCCACGAACTAACCCTCAGCCAAGGCTTTACCTTCGCGAAGTGCTATCGATCGTTCGTAGTCTAGTAGTTTATCATATAGATTCTACGTTAAGAGAATATTCTAATATATACAAAAAGGTATAACCTCGAATACCCGACCTCCAAATCGACCCAGGGCTTACGAGGGTAAAAATCAAAACTTTAATATTCTAAAAAATAATATAGTGGTCTGATAAGTCATAATCTTAAGTTAAATGGAAAACTAGTCACAATTAGGCCGTCAATTGCCTTAATTTCTCGCAAATCCCCAATTAGAAAGAACCCTGTATTTCCCCCTAAAATTCATGGAATCAAAATAAAAAAATAGGATATATCAATAGGTCAATCTACTATTACACAACTCAAATCTGAATTACCATGACATAATGACTAAGTCTTAGGTTCTCAATTTCACCCATTAACCTCTCCTGTCATTTAGGCATAACCCTAGGTTCAGACTACTCAATTCATTGAAATTAACCTAGATCTAATGATATAATAATGAATAGATAAAGGAAATGGGTTGGAATCCTTACCCTAAGATGAAAGATGATGAAGAACCTTCAAATTCCTACCCAACTGAGCTCACATTTTAAAAAGATGAGATATGAGATAGTGATTCGAAATGGGTCTTTCAATCTAGGTCTGATACAACAATTCTACATCTGCGGAATTACCATCTCCTAAGCGGCTCGCTTCTGCAAAAAAAAAATAGCTACAGAAGAAGCCCAACTTAATGAATAAGAAAACCCGCAAAAATTGAGACGAGACCGCAGAAGCGGCTCACCTCTACACATAAAACTTTGCTAAAGCGGATCATTCCTATATTCATATGGCTCGCATATATGGACCAACTTCTGCAAAATCGGCTCCGCAGGTGCGGAGAACCAGAACCAGCAACATTAGCCAATATCTCAAACTTTCATCGAACACCTGAAACTCACCCGAGACCTCCCGAGTACAAACCAAATATGATACCCAAGTATAAACGATGATATGAATCCACCCAAAATTCTCAAATTTCACAATTTAGAAAATAATGACTCAAAAAACATCTGAACGCCTCGGGAAGGGATCGAAAGACTCGACAAGGTCACAAATGATGTTTTGGACCTATCGGAAGCGATTAACTAAAAAACGAACTCATATACTCAAAAGTCAACCTTGAGTCAGCACTTTTCATTTTTAAATATCAAACATAGGTGTTTCTTCCGAAACCTACCAAATCCACCTAGAGAACCGTTCTATTCACCCGCGTGAATGACAACTCCCACATAGAGTCTACAGGAAGGGTAATTTGGTCAAGTAAAGGTCTTTAGCCAAAAACGACCATACAGGTCGTTACATCAGATACCAATTAAACAAAAGTTTATCCTCGAATAGAGAGAAATGAAAGAGAAAATGTACCAGAACCAGTAAAGAGATGAGGGTATCTACTCTGCATATCAACCTCGATCTCCCAAATAGCCTCCTCAGTAGGGCGGTGCTTCCATTGCACCTTCATATAAAAATCTCTCTTGATCTCAACTTTCTAACCTGCCTATCCAAAAGGGCCACAAGCTCTTCATAGAACTCTAAATTCTAATCAAATAACATGGAGTCCCATAGGATGGTGTAGGACCCATCAGCATGGTACTTCTTCAACATGGAAAAATAAAATATCGGATTAACACCTGAAAGGTCTGGTGGCAGAGCCAACTTATACGCCACCTTACCAACTGTTACACCTCGTAAGATTAAGGAAATAGGATTCAAATACCGGACATTAGTATACAAGAGGATGTGATTCCGGAAAGATATTGGTCACAATGAGGGTGACGTTGGAAACTTATAAAAATTGTATAGTCCTGATATGGGTTAATATTGTATTATAAAATTATGACATTGAGGATACGAGGCTTATGAAATTCTCAGAAATTAAAAGAAGTGGGTTTGAGACTTATTAATTGAAGAACTTGGGGGCCAAAGTGTAAAAAGAAAAATTTAGATTTTTATAACCTACACTCACCTCTTCATCTTCATTCTAACTTAACCAAAAACTCTCCTCTCTTCTCTCCTCCAAGCGAGCAGAAAACCCCCCCACCCATAACCAAATTTAAGGTTTTTATCTCCTCTTCTTAGACTATATTTTTCACCAAAAATTAGAAGCCAAAACAACACCAAAAACAGTGGCAAAAACGTGCCACTGCTTATCGAAAATTAGACCAGAAATTTCGAATTTTTGGGAGGACGTTTTGGAAGAAAAACGTGTAAGGATGATGGCTTAACATTGTAGAACACTTGCATGTCAATTGGAGTTGAAGAAGTGAAGAAAAAAAGGGAAAGAAATACGAAAACAGTGTGGATTTTCGGACAAGCAGTGGGCAGAAAATTGTGGATTGTTTTGGACGAAATTGAGGTATAAAATTCTTCTTTCAATAATTTAATTGGAATGCATGTTGTTAGAATTAAGGATATGAATTAGTGTTAAGGAAAATTTGGAATTTAAACAATGCATGTGACAATTTTGGGCTAGTTGCCAATTTGGGATAGATTTTGGTGATTGTTGGATTCGTTGGTTATTGTTGTTATTATTATCACTAATTTCATGATCAAATTGAAAGGAAACATTGATATTAAAGTTTAAAATTAGTTATATGGAATTGGATTTTAGGAGTTAAGAGAAGAGTTATGGAATTATGACATGTTGTGGCCAAGAACTTGCATGGAATCGTTGGACATGTTGAGATGGATATGGACTGTTTTAGGGACTTTTTTGTGGTGTTATAATGCTGAAAATTTAGTTACCATTATGCATGTTTAAGTGTGGTAATTGCTAATGTAAGTCCTAAAGGAATAAGGGTGTAGAAAGGTGTAGAAAGGCTTCACATTCTACCCTCGTTGTTGTTGGAACATGGACTGTTTTGTGGGATGTTTTAATGTGGATTAAGAGGCTAAATTTACATGAGAAGTGGGTGTGTAAATCCCCTTTGTTGCTATTTTGGTTGTGCCCTTAATTGGTGCTTGGTTATTGATGTTGTTAACCTTGTTTGGAAGTTGTGGAAACATGTATAAACAAGGGAAGTGCTGCCCGAATTTTTATAGAATAGGAAGTCGTTATTCGATATAAAGTATGCCAGTGATCATAGAATTGACGAACGTATTACCATTATTATAGGTTGAAGTTCTAAAACGAGATGTACTCTAATATTGAGTTGATTAGTTCGTCTAAGAGGTATGTGAACTATTCCTTCTTTCTTTGGCATGATTTTTATTTAATGAAGGTACGGCGGACGTACATAATTCTTATACAGTTTAATTCCTAAAGATGTTAGTTATGAGAAGTGCCTATGATTTTTCAGTAAAGAGTTTATTATGACATTATTATAATGATTTTATTGGGAGTCAAATGAAATTTTGATTCCATATGGTTACTCATGAAATCTACTCGTGCTAAGTGTTATTACTTCACTTCACCAAGTCCCGGGCCAGGTTATGTTCGTGCACAGCCTTGCATTTTTCACCGAGTCCCAGAATGGGCCGGGTTATGATATGACTTTACCGAGTCCCAGAATGGGCCAGGTTATGATATGACTTTACCGAGTCCCAGAATGGGCCGGGTTATGATATGACTTTACCGAGTCCTAGAATGGGCCGGGTTATGATATGACTTCCCCGAGTCCCAATATGGGTCGGGTTACGATATGATTCCACCGAGTCCCGCATTAGTGGGCCGAGTTATGTTACAGGTATATATATGTATATGGACAGGCATTTATATTTTCTTGACTTGACTCTCATTTTTATAAGGTACAACTGACTTTTATTGTTTATGGCACAGTTGGATTTGGATCCTGATTTTTATACTGACCTCTTGTTATCCATTGGCTACTTATGATCTTATTTGCAATATTTCATGTTTACATACTCAGTACATTATTTCGTATTGACACCCTTTCATCGGGAGCTACGTTCATGCCCGCAGGTACAGGTGCTTAGTTTTGGTGGCCCCACGGTTTAGGTTCCTGCGCAGTTGTTTGGTAAGCTCCTTTGATCCAGAGCTTTACCATTTTGGTACAGAACCCCATCATTTTGATTTATGTATATTTAGGGGCACGACGGGGCCCTGTCCCATCATATGTCGTTGTCCTTCTTATAGAGGTTTGTAGACAGTTTTGGGTTGTACTTATGTAAGGGTTATAACTCTATTTTGGTCAGTCATGCTATTGTACTCTGTGTTGGGGTGTCCCCGTGTATATATGATATTATCTAGTGGCAGCCTTGTCGGCTTGCCTGATGTATTGTGTTGGCTAGTTGTGACTCCTCAGGGGGTAAAGGCAGCCTTGTCGGCTTGCCTACCCTGGCATATGTTGTTATGCTGCCGGATTTCAGACTCATTAGGTGTTAGTTGGATTATGTGTGACAGGTCAGGATAATGACGTCATTAGGGCGGTTAGTCGCGGCCCGTCGGGTCGGGTCTTGACAAAAGTGATATCAGAGCAGTTAGTCCTCGGAATGTCTACAGACCGTGTCTAGTAGAGTCTTGCGTATGGGTATGTTGTGCACCATACTTATACACAGGAGGCTGCAAGGAATTTAGGATTGGTTTCTATTCTTTCATCTCTTAGATCGTGCAATAGAGCTATGTTATTAGCATAATCCCTTTCTAACGACTTACTATGTTTACAACTATGCCTACGAAGAAGGCGATAGCAGCCCAGAAGGGCAAGCCTACAGTGGGAGATACTAGTCGGATTCAGAGAGTTATCAGGTCCCGTACTCAGTCTATGCCGGAGACTGTGCCCCAGTCGGCGAGCTCTTCTTCGTCGCCGCCACCAGAGGCTCCAGTTCAGGGGGCAACATCACCAATTTCTGAGGCCCCAGCACCTGACCCTCCAGCTCCTTAGCCGGGGGCAGAGGACAGATCCATGAGAGATGCGGTGCAGCTGCTGACTAGGTTAGTGGCAGGGCAGACTTATAGACAGGGACCTGGAGTTGGCCCCAGAGCAGATAGTTTGAGGGTCCGTAATTTCTTGAGCTGTAGTCCACCAGAGTTTTTTGGGTCAAGGCCCAAGGATGACCCGCAGGAGTTTATCCGACAGATGCAGCGTACCTTGAGGGTAATTAGGGCTTCGGAGACTGAGTCTGTGGAGTTACCTTCGTATAGGATGCGGGATATAGCTGCAAACTGGTATGAGTCTTGGGAGTTGTCCAGGGGAGAGGATGTTCCTCCAGCTACATGGGAGGAGTTTACAGAGGCCTTCCTTGGTCACTTCTCGCCTCCAGAGATGAGGAGAGCTAGAGTGGACAGATTCTTACAGTTGAGGCAGAGTGGCAGGACCATTCGTGAGTATAGCCTGGAATTTGATTCATTGGCCAGATACGCACCCACTATTGTAGCAGATATGGCAGACAGGGTGCATCGCTTTGTGATGGGGCTGGACCATTATCTGATTGATGGTTGTATGGCGGTGGCTCTTCAGCCGGGTATGGATATTGCTAGTATCCAGGCATACACACAGGGGGTTGAGGACCGACATAGAGGGCGACAGCCAGACAGAGGTCATGACAGGGACCAGCATAAGAGGGCTAGGTCGGCAGCTTATTCCGGTGAGTCTCGAGGAAGACAGTTCCAGCAGTAGGTCAGATACTCATCTTAGCCAGCACAGAGTGCTCTTCTACAGTCTACGGGCAGGAGGTTCGACCACCCCGGGTATTCAGGAGCCGGACAGAGCTCCAAGGCTTCGGGTTCTTAGAGGAACAGGGGCGCTAGTCAGTTGGGGACATCTTATCCTCGGTGCTCTCAGTGTGGTAAGCTTCATATTGGGAAATGTCATTCGACCATAGGTGCTTGCTTCTCTTGCGGCCGTCAGGGTCATATGATGAGAGAGTGTCCCAACATGGGTGGTTCAGGTGGGATGGCTCGGCCTACGGGGTCCGGGTGATGGTTCATCGTCATCTAGAGCTATGCGCCCCACCGGGAGGGGTATTCAGACGCTAGCAGGCCATGGTAGCGGTCCTTCGAACCGCATATATGTTTTTGCCAGTAGACGTGATCAGGAGGCGTCACCAGATGTTGTTACAGGTATACTATCTGTCTTTTTCTGTGATGTATATGCTTTGATAGATCTAGGTTCCACCTTGTCCTACATATCCCCTCTTGTTTCTAATAGAATAGGGATAGAACCTGAGTCGATAGAACCATTTGAGGTAGCTACACCGGTAGGAGATTCGGTTATAGCCGAGCGTGTGTATAAAAATTATTCGGTGGTGATATATAGCCGTCATACCTTAGCAGATTTGATAGAGTTGGATATGGCCGACTTTGATGTCATTATGGGTATGGATTGGTTGGCTTCCTGTTTTGACAACGTTGATTGTAGGGAGAAGTTGGTTCGATTTCAGCTTCCAGACAAGCCAGTTATAGAATAGAAAGGGAATGCAGCATCGTCGAGGGGTAAGTTTATTTCATACCTCAAGGCAAGGAAGATGGTCAGAAAAGGTTGTATCTATCATTTGGTTCGGGTGCATGATACAGAAGCGGAGGTACCGGCTCTTCAGTCAGTTCCGGTAGTCAATGAGTTTTCGGATATATTCCCAGATGATCTTCCAAGTCTCCCTCCAGAGCGGGAGATAGATTTCAGTGTAGATGTATTGCCAAGTACCCAACCTATATCCATTCCTCCTTATAGAATGGCACCTGCAGAGCTAAAGGAGTTGAAGGAGCAGCTGAGAGACTTGTTGGAGAAAGGCTTTATTAGGCCGAGTACATCTCCATGGGGAGCACCAGTGTTATTTGTGAGGAAGAAAGATGGATCGCTGCGGATGTGTATTGATTATAGGCAGCTGAACAAGGTAACCATCAAGAACAGGTACCCCCTTCCCAGGATTGATGATTTATTTGACCAGTTGCAGGGTGCTAAGTGCTTCTCGAAGATAGACTTGCGGTCAGGTTATCATCAGGTGCGGGTAAGGGAGGCAGATATTCCAAAGACAGCATTCAGAACCCGATATGGACATTATGAGTTTAGGGTGATGTCTTTTGGACTGACCAATGCTCCAGCAGTGTTTATGGATTTGATGAACCGGGTATTCAGGCCCTTTTTAGACATGTTCGTCATTGTCCCGTTCAGAGCAGGAGCATGTAGACCATTTGAGGACGGTACTTAGGGTCCTCCAACACCAGCAGTTGTATGCCAAGTTTTCCAAGTGTGAGTTCTGGTTGACTTCGATGGCACTCTTGGGGCATATTATCGGGGCTGATGGTATTCAGGTGGATACACAGAAGATTGAGGCGGTGAAGACTTGGCCCAGACCTACGACACCTACTGAGGTACGCAGTTTTCTGGGGCTAGCAGGGTATTACAGAAGGTTTGTGGAGAAGTTTGCCTCGATCTCAGCGCCTTTGACTAGGCTAACCCAGAAGGCAGCTAAGTTTTAGTGGACGGATGCTTATGAGCACAGTTTCCAGTTGTTGAAGGATAAGTTGACTACGGCTGCAGTTTTGACTTTTCCCGAGGGACCGGATGGTTATGTCATCTATTGTAATGCTTCAGGTATTGGGCTAGGTTGTGTGTTTATGCAGCATGGCAAAGTTATAGCTTATGCCTCCCGACAGCTCAGAAAGCATGAAAAGAATTATCCCACTCATGATTTGGAGCTAGCAGTGGTGATTCATGCCATGAAGATTTGGAGACATTATTTGTATGGGATTCATGTTGATATTTATACGGATCACAAGAGTCTCCAATAAATCTTTAAGCAGAAGGAGTTGAACCTACGGCAGAGGCGGTGGTTAGAGTTGCTAAAGGACTATGATGTTGATATCTTGTACCTCCCGGGGAAAGCCAATGTTGTGGCAGATGCTCTTAGCCGTAGATCCATGGGTAGCTTGATGGATGTGTAGTCAGACAGAAGGGAGATGGTTCGTGAGATACACAAGATAGCTAGTCTTGGAGTTCGGTTGGCAGATTCGGGAGATAGCGGGGTTCTTATTCGGGATATTGCTGAGTCCTTTGTCTTGGAAGAGGTAAAGAAACGTCAGTATGAGGATCATGTTCTAGCCCGGTATAGAGATGCAGCTCTCCGAAAGGGAAAGACTTTATTTGAGGTTACACCTGATGATGTGCTGAGGTATGAGGGCAGGTTATGTGTACCTGATATTGCAGGGCTACGATATCATGTTATGGGAGAGGCACACAATGCCCGTTATTCCATTCATCCAGGGTCGACGAAGATGTACCATGACCTTAGATGCTTGTATTGGTGGGATGGCATGAAAAGAGACATAGCAGAATTTGTTGCCCAGTGCCCGAATTGTCAGCAAGTTAAGGTTGAGCATCAGAAGCCTGGTGGATTATTACAGGAGATTGAGATCCCGACTTGGAAGTGGGAAGTGATCAATATGGACTTCATTACAGGCTTACCTTGCACTCCGCGGAAGTGTGATTCCATATGGGTTATCGTGGATAGGCTGACGAAATCAGCCCATTTTTTTCCAGTGAGGACTACTTACTCAGCTGAGGACTATGCTAGGCGGTACATCAGGGAGATAGTGAGATTACACGGGGTTCCCACATCTATTATATCAGGCCGAGGAGCTTAGTTTACATCTAACTTCTGGAGATCATTCCAGAAGGGATTGGGGACACAAGTGAGTCTCAGCACAACATTTCATCCTCATACGGATGGGCTGGCAGAGCGTACTATCCAGACATTATAGGATATGCTGAGAGCCTGTATTATTGACTTCGGAGGTAGTTGGGATGATCATTTACCACTCATTGAGTTTGCCTATAACAACAACTACCATTCTAGCATCCAGATGGCACCATACGAGGCCTTATACGGGAGGAAGTGCAGGTCACCTATTGGTTGGTTTGATGTAGGTGAGACTAAGTTGATCGGCCTAGACATGGTTCAGCAAGCTGTTGATAAGGTGAAGCTCATTCAGGAGAGATTATTAGCAACACAGAGTCGACAGAAGTCATATGCTGATAATCGACGTCGACACTTAGAGTTTCAGGTTGATGATTGGGTGTTCCTAAAGGTGTCACCCATGAAGGGTGTGATGAGGTTTGGCAAGAAAGGGAAGCTTAGCCCAAGGTACATCGGGCCTTACCAGGTCATTCGTAGGATAGGCAAGGTTGCCTATGAGTTGGATCTACCATCTGAATTGGAGGTGGTACATCCAGTCTTCCATGTATCTATGCTGCGTAAGTGTATTGGTGATCCTTCCAGAGTCTTCCCAGTAGATTATGTCCATGTGATAGAGGAGGTGTCTTATGAGGAAAGTCCCATAGCCATACTTGATCGCCAGGTCAGGAGATTACGAACGAAGGATGTGGCTTCCGTCAAGGTATTGTGGCGAAACAACAATAGAGAGGAAATGACTTGGGAGGTAGAAGATGAAATGAATAAGAAATATCCTTACTTGTTCCCTATGACTCTAGGTGGATAGACATAGTTATAAATGAGACTCTGCCGAAATTTTTCTAGCATAAGACTTATTATGAACATTCGAGGACGAATGTTTCTAAGGGTGGAAGAATGTTACACCTCGTAAGATTAAGGAAATAGGATTCACATACCGGACATTAGTATACAAGAGGATGTGATTCCGGAAAGATGTTGGTCATAATGAGGGTGACGTTGGAAACTTATAAAAATTGTATAGTCCTGATATGGGTTAATATTATATTATAAAATTATGACATTGAGGATATGAGGCTTATTAAATTCTCGGAAATTAAAAGAAGTGGGTTTGAGATTTATTAATTGAAGAACTTGAGGGCCAAAGTGTAAAAAGAAAAATTCAGATTTTTATAACCTACACTCACCTCTTCATCTTCATTCTAACTTAACCAAAACCTCTCCTCTCTTCTCTCCTCCAAGCGAGCCGAAAAACCCCCCACCCATAACTAAATTTAAGGTTTTTTTCTCCTCTTCTTAGACTACATTTTTCACCAAAAATTAGAAGCCAAAACAACACCAAAAACAGTGGCAAAAATGTGCCACTGCTTATCGAAAATTAGACCAGAAATTTCAAATTTTTGGGAGGAAGTTTAGGAAGGAAAACGTGTAAGGATGATGGCTTAACATTGTAGAACACTTGCATGTCAATTGGAGTTGAAGAAGTGAACAAAAAAAGGGAAAGAAATACGAAAACAGTGGGGATTTTCGGACAAGCAGTGGGCAGAAAATTGTGGACTGTTTTGGACAAAATTGAGGTATAAAATTATTCTTTCTATAATTTAATTGGAATGCATGTTGTTAGAATTAAGGATATGAATTTGTGTTAAGGAAAATTTGGAATTTAAACAATGCATGTGACAATTTTGGGCTAATTGCCAATTTGGGACAGATTTTGGTGATTGTTGGATTCGTTGGTTATTGTTGTTATTATTATCACTAATTTCATGATGAAATTGAAAGGAAACATTGATATTAAAGTTTAAAATTAGTTATATGGAATTGGATTTTAGGAGTTAAGAGAAGAGTTATGGAATTATGACATGTTGTGGCCAAGAACTTGCATGGAATCGTTGGACATGTTGAGATGGATATGGACTATTTTAGAGACTTTTTTGTGGTGTTATAATGCTGAAAATTTAGTTACCATTATGCATGTTTAAGTGTGATAATTGCTAATGTAAGTCCTAAAGGAATAAGGGTGTAGAAAGGTGTAGAAAGGCTTCACATTCTACCCTCGTTGTTGTTGGGACATGGACTATTTTTGTGGGCTGTTTTAATGTGGATTAAGAGGCTAAATTTACATGAGAAGTGGGTGTGTAAATCCCCTTTGTTGCTGTTTTGGTTGTGCCCTTAATTGGTGCTTGGTTATTGATGTTGTTAACCTCGTTTGGAAGTTGTGGAAACATGTATAAACAAGGGAAGTGCTGCCCGAATTTTTATAGAATAGGAAGTCATTATTCGATATAAAGTATGCCAGTGATCATAGAATTGACAAACGTATTACCATTATTATAGGTTGAAGTTCTAAAATGAGACGTACTCTAATATTGAGTTGATTAGTTTGTCTAAGAGGTATGTGAACTATTCCTTCTTTCTTTGGCATGATTTTTATTTAATGAAGGTACAACGGACGTACATAATTCTTATACAGTTTAATTCCTAAAGATGTTAGTTATGAGAAGTGCCTATGATTTTTCAGTAAAGAGTTTATTATGACATTATTATAATGATTTTATTGGGAGTCAAATGAAATTTTGATTCCATATGGTTACTCATGAAATCTACTCGTGCTAAGTGTTATTACTTCACTTCACCAAGTCCCGGGCCAGGTTATGTTCGTGCACAACCTTGCATTTTTCACCGAGTCCCAGAATGGGACGGGTTATGATATGACTTTACCGAGTCCTAGAATGGGCCGGGTTATGATATGACTTTACCGAGTCCCAAAATGGGCCAGGTTATGATATGACTTCACCGAGTCCCAATATGGGCCAGGTTACGATATGATTCCACCGAGTCCCGCATTAGTGAGTCGAGTTATGTTACAGGTATATATATGTATATGGACAGGCATTTATGTTTTCTTGACTTGACTCTCATTTTTATAAGGCACAACTGACTTTTATTGTTTATGGCACAGTTGGATTTAGATCCTGATTTTTATACTGACCTCTTGTTATCCATTGGCTACTTATGATCTCATTTGCAATATTTCATGTTTACATACTCAGTACATTATTTCGAACTGACCCCCTTTCCTCGGGGGCTACGTTCATGCCCGCAGGTACAGGTGCTCAGTTTGGTGGCCCTACGGTTTAGGTTCCTGCGCAGTTGTTTGGAAAGCTCCTTTGATCCAGAGCTTTACCATTTTGGTACAGAACCCCATCATTTTGATTTATGTATATTTAGGGGCACGATGGGGCCCTGTCCCGTCATATGTCGTTGTCCTTCTTATAGAGGTATGTAGACAGTTGTGGGTTGTACTTATGTAAGGGTTATAACTCTGTTTTGGTCAGCCATGCTATTATACTCTGTGTTGGCGCGTCCCCGTGTATATATGATATTATTTCGTGATAGCCTTGTCGGCTTTCCTGTTATATTGTGTTGGCTAGTTATGACTCCTCAGAAGGCAGGTACATTCGGGGGGTAAAGGCAGCCTTGTCGGCTTGCCTACCCTGGCATATGTTGTTATTGCAGCGTTATGCTGCCGGATTTCAGACTCATTAGGTGTTAGTTGGATTATGTGTGACAGGTCAGGATAATGACGTCATTAGAGAGGTTAGTCGCGGCCCGTCGGGTCGGGTCATGACACCAACTCTCTAATTGATCTCAAATCGCCCGATATACCTCAGAATAAACTTCCCTTTCTTGCAAAATATCATCACGTCTTTCTTAGGTGAGACCTTCAATAAAACCTGATCACCAACTATGAACTCCATATCTCGAACCTTCCTGTCCGCATATTCCTTTTGTTTACTCTGAGCCGCCAGAAGCTTCTCCTACATCATCTTCACTTTCTCTAAGAAGTCTCTCAATAAGTCAGTTCTTCATGGTCTCACCTTAAATGTATTGAACAACCCAATGGGAGAATGGCATGTCCTACCATATAAAGCCTCAAATGGCACCATATCAATGCTGGAATGATAAATTTTTTTGTAAGCAAACTTGTAAGAGTTGGTCCCAATGACCACTAAACTAAATCATATGCCCGTAACATATCCTCCAAAACTTAAATGGCCCACTCGGATTGACCGTCCGTCTAAAGGTGAAATGTTGTACTAAGATCCAAACAAGTACTCGACTCCTTTTGTAATGTCCTCCAGAAATGAGATGTAAACTAAGTGATCTGGTATATTATAATAGAAATGGGCATTCCATGTAGACGAACAATCTCTCTAATATAAATCTTGGCCAACTTCTCAGAATTGTTGGTCATCTGAACCAGAATGAAGTGTGAAGACTTAGTCAACCTAACCACAATAACCCAAATGGAATCAAACTTGCCCAAAGTCTTTGCTAGCCCAACTACGAAGTCTACATATATCATCTCCCATATCCACTCGGGTATGGGCATCCTCTGAGTTATACCACCCGATCTTTGGTGCTCCCTTTGCGATTCTTCATGCTCCCCTGGTTGGCTATTTAATTCATGTTGGAGCATAAAGCTCACACCATCTTCCGTAATGGAATCACTCATTTTCTCCAAGTAGGATCCATAGACTTGATGGATAGGCGGTAAGTTCCATGGAGTTATTTCCACGTTACATGTAGCATCTCCCACGAAGGAAGGTACGATAACATCCGTGCATGAATCCTTCTTCACGGTTTCTTTTGTGGTGGTATCTTCAACCGTGTCTATTGCAATGTCGTTCTTATCAACCAATGAGTCTAGAAGACTCCCCTTCTTGGCTCCCTTGTCTATATTTAGCACATCAAGTAACAAAGCCTCGGCTTTGCATCTTTTTGCACTTCGGATTCTCACGTCCTTCACTTCGCTAGGGGACATCGACACCAACCGAATATTTTTGTTGTTCTTTCGAAAGGAATAAGTATTCATTCCCTCATCATGTTGTGCCTTTGTGTCGAGTTGCAATGGTCGTCCTAATAAAATATGGCACACATCCATGGGGAGGATATCGCACCACACTTTATCTTTGTACCCTCCAATCCGGAAGCTAACAAGGGATTTTTTTATGATTCTTATCCTTCCGTCTAGGTTCATCCATTGAAGATCATAAGGTTTTGGTTGGCTGCGAATGGGCAACTTTAATTTGGTCACCATTTCCTCGGAGGCAAAGTTAGCACAACTTTTTCCATCAACAATTATGTTACACACTCTTTCTTGTACTTTACACCGTGTGAAAATGAGTTGATCCGCTTGAATCTCCTCATGTGCTTCAAGTTGGTGATTCGACACTATTAGTGTATGTAGTCTCCACGCTCTTCCTCGATAGGGGCATCTTCTTCTAAGAATTCCTTGATAATGGACTTCTCCATAATAACGGAATCCTTCTATTCTTGCCCATACAATGGATTATTAAAGGATGCACCCTCATCTCTCTCATTATACAAGGGGTTAAGGAACAAGGTACGACCTTTCCCATCCCTTTGGTATTTTGGTAGAGGCTCGGTTGTGGTAGGTCCATCAAGTTCTTTTTTCAAGGCTTGCAATCGGTCAATCACAATGTCATACATAATCCTCCATTATCCCTTTCTTGTGAGAGGTATAGTGTCAAAGTGTGGGACGGGATTACCTCACTCTGATACCAAATTTATGTAAGTACGGATGAATTTGAGATGGTAAGTAGTTCGGGTATATTCGAGTTGACCCAAAATTAGGCAAGGAAGGTGGGGTTTCTCGGGTTCTCGATAAGCCGCGATGTGGGGTGTTTGGCGATGGTGTCGGGTAAATGAAGAAGGAATCGGGTCAAGGCGCTTTGTGTGGTGGTCACGAGTGGTATGAGGATTGGGATGGTGGTTGGGGTTTGGTAGTTTAGTGTGGCAGGGTCGCAGAACAAAGCTGAAATAGTGAGGTTCTTGATTTTTTAGGTGGGAGGGACAATAGGATGGTTGAAGGCCGATTCGGGAGGAATGGCTTGAAGGTGTGTTAAGGCGGTTTGGGGAATGTGTCTCGGGGGTCTTGCGGGACACGATGGTGGTGGTAGTTTGGTGTTTTGGTGGCGCTAAGGTTAAGGAAACAACTTGAGACAGTAAGGGTTCGAGGAGTGGACTCGGTAGGGATATTGGTGTGTTTGATGGTGTTTGCGTGGAGTTACGGTTGGTTTTGGATGGAGGTATTTTGAGAAGATGTTAATAAGGTGTTGTGGGAGATACTAGAGTGGAGAAACTAGTAATTGGAATAAGAAATGTATATGGATTGTTGGAAATAATCCGAGACACAAACCAAGTCACAATTCGGTCGATATACTGTTCTTAGATAGTAACACGAGAAGTTAATTGCTCGTGTGGGCTCCAAGAATGTTATGATCAATTTCACAAGGACTAGGTTGAGGTTTGTTTCCCGCAATGATCAACACTAACCTAGCAAGGGTGATCGAAACCTTAAAAAAGATAGGTGGTTCTCCCGGAGAACCAAGTGACCCTCCTGGAGGATCAACTATGAACTTACAATCCCGGATTGAAAGACTTAGCAAAGATGAGTAAACACTCAAGTTTTATATTCAACAACAAATTCTTCATACAATATCCTAAGGGCTCCTTTTATAGTTGAGCAAGTACCCTTCTAGAAGGAAAACATAAAGACACAAACTAAGACTTAGTCGACTAGGTGGGAAAAAGTGAGGGGAGGGGTCTTCTACGGAGGGGAGCTTCACGTCCAAATACAATGTTTTAGAACCTTCTTTGATGACTTCCATACACGGTTAGTTATCACTTGAATGAGCTCCTTGGAATGTGTTGAGATGCATTCCCCTTGGTCAATTAGTAAGGAGAACAACTCGGCCAACCCTTTGGCTTAACCAAAACGCGTCCTTGATGAAATACACACACACGGTTTGTCCATCTTGAAGATCACATCTTCAAGATGGTGTATGATCCTCTTGTGACCATGTACACTCTTGTCCATGTCATCCCGGGATGAGGCTTCTCTTGACTTAGTCATCTTCCCCTTATTGAATGTGTCCTAGTGTGTAGCTATGGGATACTACATCACTTTAATATGTCCTAAGTAAGTTAATCTAAGAACTTAAAGAAAATAATTTAAAGGCAAGGTCTCGGCCAAGACCAGCACATAAGGCTGAATAATCACGTATTGTCTCCTATGCCATACCATACTCCATACACTTTCAAACTTCTAGTCGTGTGTTCATGATTCACCATTGGTATTCTTGGAGATTTACTTCATATCTTGAATTGAGGAATTATGTGCGGGGTTTGATTTACATCAATCAATCTATCACACTAACAAATAAATTCACATTTATGCATAAAGAACCATTGGCTTGCCCATTATATACATCTCTAAGCATGCTTGAATAGAATCAAGTTGGAATTATAACGGGTTGTATTGTCAGCTAAGGGATGGGTAGGAAAACTACATAATAGAGAATTACACTTCCTAAGCATTCTACACTTCATAGACTCTTCAAACCTCATTACTTTTTCTCTTATCTTTTCGGCCCTTTCTTCATTCATTATTTCCCAAGTCTTCCTCATATCAAGAATGTTTCAATCTTCAAACTTTTCTTATCATATTTTATTCTTTTTTTGCATGTCACAAAGCGAAATTACGACTATCAAACAAAAGGCTACACTGTCAAATGGGCTAACTAGTGATACAATATCTAAAAAGGCAAAAATATACAAGACACAACAAAGAAAGCCTACAATCATCTTCTAAACAGAGAAATATGTTGATTTTAATTGGATAACATGCATGACAAGCTCTAGACTAAGATACAAAACATTGAATACATGTAAAGGAATCTCACCTCTCATTGGTGCAATTCTCGCTCAAGATGAATAAATATACTCTAAGACATATAGAGTCATCGCGGATGACAAAATACAAAAGATATAAATGAGCACTACAACGAGCCTAGACATCGAAAAGTTTTCTATCAAGCACTCACAGGAATCTTTCAAAACTTTTGCTTACTCTGTTAGCATCAACCAAGTAAATAAAAGCCTAAGAGTTAAAATTCATCATTCTTCTTCCATTTTAGGAGTTATGTCCTAAACATTTAAAAGATCAACGTAATTTAAAACATTAAAACTATACTATACCCGATTCAAATACATCCCTCGGAAGCGAATTAATTCTCAAAGAAAAACAAAATGGGACTATTCAACTACTACAAACGTATACTACTACTACTATTAGACATCAAGTATTTCCCCACCCCACACTTAGACATGCGTTGTCCCCATATATCACATCCAAAATCTGGGTGTGACAAACCAGCACTCAATGCCTTAACCTGACCAAGAGAACCATCTATACGTGTCACGACCCCTTTCGGGCGTTATGGTGGCACTTTACACTTTTTCCACCTGTAGGCAAACCACTTCCCAGTTAAATAGACCTAACAAAAACTCAAGCGGAAACAAATGAACAATTACTAAACTTGTCTTACCATATAAATAAAGGAGTTATAAAAAACTGTAATCTAATCATTACATGCCCAAAAGATTAGGTCTGGTCAGTTCAAGAGCCACTAATACATAATAGAAGGCAATTTTTGAAATTGTCTCATAAGATCAAAACAAGGACAGGAAAATAAGAAGGAAGCATCCAGGGTATGCTGAGGATGGGCAATCTCACCCTAAATACTCAAGTCTATTGTCTCGGATGTCAGCCACGAAGTCCAGTACTTATCAACGACATTGTATCTGCATCCAAAAAAATGTAGTAAGTGTAGTATGAGTACACAACGTACCCCATAAGAATCATAGGCCGACAATGATGGAATACATGTAACGAACATAAAAATCAAGTTGACACATAGGCATCCCTAACCTACACAGTCTGATTAAGCACATATGTCACATTCAAATAACAGGCATGGTTCATTACTTTAGCCAACTCAAAATCATATCATAATAGTTATTTCAATCAAGTATAGATGTCCTGATCATAATGTGTGTAAATGGATGATATGCATGAATTTAACGGTACCTTTCGATCAACCCTATATACATATACTATCGAACTTTTCCATATAGCTATGACTCATGGGGGACCCACAAAGTCCATATACTGCTCACAACCAGCTAGAATGATACATCGGTCTAGCTAGAGGTTCAGACTCATTTTTAAGCCATGTCAATCATCATCATCTCAATATTTAAAACTATCTCATAACAGTATCATTACCTTCGTTTCCAAATCTCGATGGACCAACAATATTCCATACCACTTTATTTCAGTATCAGAATAACATGAGTGTAGGAATGCAACAGTAATAAGGTAACTAGTCATGAAGTATTAGGTGCAATCATGTTCAAGATATGAATAACACATACTTAAGGATTATTAATAGAACATAATTTTATATAATCAGTCATTCATGTCAGAAGACATTTGTGATGAGTAATTTCAATAACACAAGTAATAACAATCATCCTGACAAGCCCATATAACAGTAGTTCGGATACACCCTAAGGATCCTATGTTATATATATTATATGTGATGAGTAATTTCATAGTCTATTAAATAGATTCTACGTTAACATAGTATTCTAATACATACAAAAAGGTATAACATTTCTAAGAAACTTAATACTCGACCCCCAAATCAACCCTGAGCCCACAAGGATAAAATCGGAACTTTAATGTTATAAAAGCATGATAGAAGTCTAATTAGTCATAACCGTAAGTTTAGAAGTCATCTTCAATTGCCTTTTTATATCAAAACCCCTAATTTAGGCAACCCCTATAAATCATCCGAAATTCATGGAATGGAATTAACAAATTGAACATAGCAATAGCTCATTCTATCATTAAAAACATACATCTGAAATGTCATATCATAAAGACTCAATCTTGTCTCCCGTATTTCACCCATTACATTAGTCATAAACCCTAGGTTTAATCTACCCAAAACATGATAATAAACTTACATTTAATTATAGAATCTTAAATAGAAAATGGAAATAGGTTAGAAATCTTACCCCCAAGAAGAAAATGTTGAAGAACCTTGAATTTCCTCACCAACTGAGCTTAGGATTGTAAAAAGATGAGTTATGAAAAGTGATTTCGAAATGCGATCTTTATTTAGGTCTGATACACTGATTCTGCTTCTACAAAATCATCATTGCAGAAGTGGCTCGCTTCTATGAAAAAATGACGGCAGAAGTGGCCCAACTTAACGTACCAAAAGTGAAGACAATGTCGCAGAAGCGGCTCGCCTTTGCACATAATATTCCATAAAAGCTTATATTTCCAACCTTTCTATAACTCCCATCTGTAAACCAACTTCCACAGAAGCGGCCAAAGCTCGGTGATGTGTCTCACCAGAACCAGCAACTATAGTCAAAATCCCATACTTCCATCTAACAGTCGAAACTCATCTAAGACCTCTCAGACAAAAACCAAATATGCTACCCAAGTGTATACAATGCTATGAACTTACTCGTGTACTCAGAATTCTTATATGACGAAGATAAGGTACACTTTTCTACGAATCCACCCAAAATTCTCAAATTCCATAATTTAGCAAATAAGGACTCAAAACACAACTGAACGCCTCGAAAAGTTTTTGAAAGACTCGACTAAGTCACAAATAATGTTTCGGTCAACCGAAAGCAACAAAACTCGGAAACGAACACATATATCGAAAGTCAACTTTAAGTTAACTCTTTTTATTTCAAAACTATCAAACATGGGTTTTTCTTCCAAAATATATCTAATGCACCTCAAGTATCGTGCTACCCATCCCCGTGAGTCACAAACCCCATATAAAGTCTATGAAAAGAGTAATTTGGTCAAGTAAAGGTCTTTAGTTAAAACTGACTGAATGGGTCTTTACATCAGATATTAATTAAATAAATATTCATCTTCGAACGGAGAGAAACGAAAAGGGAAAACGTACCAGAATTAGTAAAAAGATGAGTGTATCTACTCCGCATATCAACCTCAATATCCCAAGTAGCCTTCGTAATAGGGCGGTGCATCCATTACACCTTCACAAAAGAAATCTTTTGATCTCAACTTTCTAACATGTCTATCCAAAATGGACACAAGCTCTCTTCAAACATCAAATTCTGATAAAATAACATGGAGTCCCATTGGATGATGTAGGACCCATCAGTATGGTACTTCTTTAACATGGAAACATGAAATACTAGATGAACACCTAAAAGGCTTGGTGGCAAAGCCAACTCATATGCCGCCTCATTAACTCTCCGAAGAACCTTAAATGGCCCAATATACCTCGGACTCAACTTCCTCTTCTCACCAAATCGCATCACGCCTTTTATAGGTGAGACCTTATATAGAATCCGATCACCAATCATGAACTCCGTATCTCGAACCTCCCGGTACGCATATTCCTCTTGTCTACTCTGAGCCGCTAAGAGCTTGTACTAGATCATATTCACTTTCTCGAAGGAGTCTCTCAACAACTCTGTACCCCATGGCCTCACCTAAAACATATCAAACCATCCAATTGGAGAACGACAACTCCTACCATATAAAGCCTTAAATAGCGCCATATGAATGCTGGAGTGATAACTATTATTATAGCTTGAGTTTTGGAAGGGGCTGGTCCCGTCATCACCATGGAAAGATCGACTTAGAAGCATGTAAGGCTATTCGTTATCCTTTTTCCTTGGCATGAATCCATAGCCAGTTTTCACTCTCCAAATTAGAATTCTAATGACATTCCATTAATGTATTTGACAACTTCATATGCTCCCTATTGATAGTGCCCCGATGAAACAAGTTTCCTAAGTCTATTAGTAGCATCTTGCTCTCGAAAAGTGCAAATGAGCCACAGTGGCTCCCTCATAACAAATCCTATAGCATAACGACTAGTGGTAAGAATGATAAGAGAGTTTTAGTTAAGTTGATGACTTGTTAGTGATGATGAGATGAGATCCTGCTTGTTTGTTGACATCATATATTCTGACAGACACGTACCACGTACAGGTATAGAGACATGGTAGTACATGAGTGCTAGTGTGGCAAATACGAGAATGATATCATGGTAGATGATGAATATGCTAACCCGAAAGTACTGACTCATTAGTCAGGTATGAGATAGAGAGTACCGGTACACTAGCTAAGAAAGTACATATTCATGAGTCTGTTAGCTAGAAAATACGTACGATACGTTACGACCAGTTAGCATTATAGATTCTATGCGTTTATGTAACTTGCGTGTTGTATATTAGAGATTATACGAGTTATGTGACCTTAGCTCCAAAAGGTTTAGAGAGATCGAGCTAGACAAAGCTACCATGAGGTGCAATGTATCTTTGTTTGAAAGTTTCGATCTATGATCTCATTGTGCTGATACTAGATGAGTGACATAATCTATGATCGTACAGCTGTGGGCCTCCTCCATAATCAATCTGGTCAAGTCTCTGACACGAGGCACATATACTCTACCCTTGATCCTCAAAACACCCTCACTATCAATCATGGCCTCATTGGCCTCACCACTCATCACCTTGTCTCTGATTTTGCACAACTTCACATCATCATACTGGTGAGTCCGAATCTGATCCGAAAGAGATGACCTCTCTTCTACATAATCCAGAATCCTACTCAAATTCAAATTACTAAGTCTCACAAATCGATTAGCTAGAGACAGGACCTCCAACGCCAAGGGACGCTAAAAAACAGCCAAACAAGTTAAACTCTCCATGCTGACTGTCTTTCGGCTCAAGGCATCCGCCACTACATTGTCATTTCCTAGATAATACAAAATGGTCATGTCATAATCCTTTAATAACTCTATCTAACGACACTACCTAGAATTCAAATCCCTCTGATTAAACACGTGTTGAAGACTATTATGGTTGGTATACACCTCACAATGAACATCATACAAGTAATGCCTCCAAATCTTCAAGGCAAACACAATGGTAGCCAACCCCAAATCATGAATAGGGTAATTCTTCTCCTGCACCTTCAACTGCCTCGATGCATACGTGATCACCTTACCCTCCTGCATCAACACACAGCCCAACCCAATCCTCTAAGAATCACAATACATAGTAAAGTCCTTTCCCTCCACCGGAAGGATAAGATCGGGGTCATGGTCAAAAGAATCTTGAGCTTTTGAAAGCTCTCCTCACACTGATCGGACCATTGAAAAGGCACTTCCTTCTGAGTCAAGCACGTCAGATATGACGCGATAGAAGATAAACCCTTCACAAACCGGAGATAGTAGCTAGTAAGACATACAAAACTCTAAATATCACCATAGAAGTCGGTCTAGGCTAGTCCCTAACTGCCTCTATCTTATTTGGGTCAACTATGATCCTCTCCTTGGACACCATGTACCCCAAAACATGGCATATTGCTTCTTCTCCTTCAAATCCCAATTACCATTCTCAGATGCCACTCGTGGTCCTCTCGACTCTTCAAATATATCATAATGCCGTCAATGAACACAATCACAAAAGAATCCAAGTACGGCTTAAATATCTCATTCATCAAGTTCATGAACATTGCGGGGGAATTGGTAAGCCCAAATGACATCATTGGGAACTCATAATGCCCATAACGAGTCCGAAAAGCCATTTTGGGAACATCCTAGGCCCAGATCATCAACTGATGATAATCAGACCTCAAGTCATCTTTGAAAACATAGAAGCACCCTGTAGATGATCAAATAGGTCATCAATACATGGAATCGGATACTTGTTTCTGATGGTGACCTTGTTCAACTACATATAATCAATGCACATACTCATAGTGCCATCCTTCTTCTTCACAAATAAGACAGGAGCATCCCAATGAGATATACTCGATCGAATAAAGCCCTTACATGACAGATCCTGAAGTTACTCCTTCAATTCTCTCAACTCGGATAGAGCCATACGGTATGGAGGAATAGAAATGGGTCAAGTACCCGACACAAGATTAATACAGAAGTCAATATCTTTGTATGGTGGCATACCCGGTAAGTCTGAATGAAATACCTTGGCGAACTTACTAACTACCAGAACTGACTAAAGAGAAGTAGTCTCCCTACTAGTATCCTGAATATGAACAACATAAGCCAAACAACCCCGGTCCACTAACTTCCTAGCCTGGATGTAAGAAATCACTTTCCTAGGAGCAAGGCTGGGAGCATATCTACACTCTAACCTTAGAAGACTAGGCATAGCTAGTGTGACCGTCATAGAAAAATAGTCCAGAATCGTATGATATGGTGATAGCCAATCCATACCTAATATAACATTGAAATCCACCATAACTAAGATGACCAGATCTACCCAAGTGTCGTAACCCATGAAAGTAACTATACACATGTGATAAACTCTATCTACAATCACATAATCATCGACTGGTGTAGACACACGAATAGGAACATCATGAATATCACACCACATCTCCAATTTAGTAGAAAAATAGACAGACACATAAGAGAATGAAGAGCCTGGATCGAATAACGCAGTAGCAGACCGATGATCGATTGACATGATACTTGTGATGACTGTGTCTGATGCCTAAACCTCAACCTTACCAAGGAATGCATAGAAATAGTGCACCCTACCTCAAACTAAGTACCCTGCTGGTCACCTCAGCCTGAACGAGCTCCATATCTCTCCGATTGGGATCTACCATGACCAAACTGAAGGCCACCATAACTTGACTGAGACCCTCCCCGGCTAGTCTAACTACTACCTTTAGATGTATGTTTTGGGGTCTTAGGTACATGAGAGGTACCCAAAAATTGTCTGGGGAAACCTCTTCTTAAGTGCCCAACCTCTCCACACCCATAACAAGTCCTAGCCGCTGAGAGCTGTTGAATGGATATAGAAGAATTCAAACCACTATTATCTGAATATGTATATTGAGAACCACTCAAAGACTATCCCCCACCATCAGTAATCAGAAGAGCTTCCTGAACTGGTCGACTGGCTGCGACAACTAATATCTACTCTGATACACATAACCACAGGAACTATAACCACTAAATTATCCATGTGACCTTACCCTCTTATCAGACTCATGTCTATATATCTTGTTCCTCATGGACTACACCATCCTAGCATGCTCAGCAACAGTTTTAAAAAAAGCTCCAACAGCCACAAACTATAACTTAGCCAACTAAAGTGGACCAATCAAACCTCTAACAAAAGATCTCACTCACTCTGCCATAGTAGGTAGCAAAGGTGATGCATATCAGGATAAGGCATGAAAGCGAGTCTCATATTGTGCAACTGTAGAATTGCCCTGCAAAATCTTCTGAAACTCATCACACTTCAAACGCAAGCTCACAGGCACATACTTCTCAAGGAACACTCTGTAGAACCTAACATATGTCAATGGAGGCGACCCCATGCTAAGAAATGCTCCACCACTATTTCGCGTTCCCCAAAAGATAAAGGGCCACGAAACTAACTCTATTTTTCTCAATAATACCCAGAGTATGCAACCTCTTATGGCTGTTCACAATGAACTCATATGCATCATCCTCGGGCTATCCATAAAATACTGGAGGTTTTATGTTCCAAAAGTTCTCCTAAATCTTTTGCTCATCGCAGGTCATAGTTGTCCCTCCAATAGGCCGGGGACTAAACTCTGGAGCATGAACCTCATCAATAAGAGGTGTTGACATCACTGCTTGCTGAACCTCGAGAGTACGAAACTCAAAGGTATGAGTCTGCCCCTCTCCTACACGGGTCTGAGAACCCCCCGGAGTAGTAGGATGTACGTCTTTCTAAATGAAACCATCAAGAACACTTAATAACATGACCAGTGTGTCCTATAGAACTAGAGAAGAAATAAATCCAGGTTTATCCTGGGCTGGTCCCATCTCCTCATCTAGCATATCATCCCGACTCTTAATAACCGGCTCATGGGAAACAGATCTACCATGAGCCTGACTGCCTCTCTGTGCTCTGCCTCAGGCTGGTGCTATCGTTTTAGCTCTACCTCAGTTCTGAGCACATCCTCTACCACAATAGTACACCACTAGAGTCGGTGCCAGTGCATCCTCCCTTACTGCACGAGTCCTCACCATCTGTGAGAGAATAGAAACAAAGGTCAGATACCAATTTGATTCAACTTAGGATGAAAAGAATGAAGAAAGTAAGATTTCCTAAATGTCCCATAGCCTCTCGAAGATAAGTACGGATGTCTCTGCACCGATCAGTAAGACTACTAGATATTGCTCTTGTATTTAAGACTATTTAACCTAGGGCTCTGATACAAACTTTGTCACGACCTCTTTCTAGGAATCATGGCAGCACCTACATAATTCCACCGGTTGGTGAACCACTCCTAATCATTCACAAGACATAATATAAATAAAAGCAAAAGATAGAAAGTATTACATAAGTTGTCTCATAATATAAATGTGGAAGAAGGAATAAGTCTGATACGCCAAAACATCCCCAAGCGATCTGGTTTGTAGATACAAGAGCACTAATAAATCCGATACAAGTTTGATTATATACGTAGGCCAAACCAACATAAATAGTGTAAGAAAGTATGTCATGTCTCTCAAATGCAACAAAAGACTGAAATAGAGATAACACTCAAGAGTATGTTGGAGATAGCATCCTCAACCTGAATGCTGGAAATCCACTACTTGAACTCAGCCACGTGGTGTTGTGGAGGTGGACGATACTGAATCTGCATCCAAAAACAATACAGCAAGTGTAGCATGAGTACACAACATACCCCTGTAGACATCATAGGCCGACAACAATAGAAGATACATATCAAGTTGACACTGAGTAATCCTATACTAACAGTTCAATAATCCAAGTAAATCACAATGCTCACCTACTGTTCATAGAGTTAAATAATAATTCAAGTATCAAGTAGCATGCATAATTTTTCAAATTCCATAATCCAGTCAAGTTATCAACAACCACTTGAAATATAAGTTCAATCACAGTTCATCAATAAAATGGTATAAGTATGTATGATATGAGTACAATGCATATGTAAGGTACCTTTCTCAACCTGGTATACAGTACATCAAGGTTTTATTATGATCTGTATACCCATGGGGACCCACGAAGTCCATATACCACTCCTAGCCAGCTGGAATTCTGCACATGAATTTGACTAGAGCCCAAGAATCATTATCGAGCCTTATCATGTTGCAGGCATGCAAATCTGCTCCCCGCATCTCAATGAGCTATAATCTCATAATATTCTTACCTTTTTGGCCTCTTACACCCACAGCATATCATACCAATATCATAGAATCATGAGTGTATGAATGCAAATGATAATAAAATGTAAGATACTATGATATATTGAGATGCAATCAAGTATAGAGATAACACGTCACATGCTTTCACGATTCAACAACACATTTATATAATCACAGTCATAATCAAGATATCATATCAAAAGCATATGTGATGAGTAAACAAACAACAACAAATATGGCAACAAGTCCACATATGGGGACAAGCCCAAATAAGTAGCAGTTGGAACTAGAACAAGGTTGATTCTCTAAATCACCCATCAACACAATTCAACACCGGTACCCACTCAAACGTTCAATACAATCGGCTGAGTGGGACCCCCAAACACGCCCAATACCCCTCAATGTTTAAAACTAATTATGCATTTCTATCGAAGTATCAAAAACTAAACATAGCCTACCTCTAGGCTGAATGGGAGCGCTACACGATCAACCATTGATGATATACTTGCCTGTCCTCTACAGCTTATGATAATTGAAGTCTAATCACGCATATTATATCATTAGTATAAGGCTAACACAAAATAAAGCATGACTTTAAATACCCATCCCAGACCCACACTACTAAGACACGGACTTTAATACTCAAATTCTAAGAACACATACTAAGTAGTCACATCCTTAAGTTAACTGGAAATTTATACACATTTGAACCCTCAATTGGACAATAATAAAAAAGCCCCAATTTGAAACCCTAGAAATTTTCCCCCAATTGAAATAAACTTCTACAACCAAATTAAGTCTTAAAACATGATCTTCTAACAATATCCATCACTAATTCACACTAATACAAGTAAACTAATCCATAGACACTTCATTAATCATTAACATAATTCTCTTAATCTCACAAACATGCATTAATCATCTTTCCCAACTTAAATTCATACTATATCACCATTAATGAAGTACTTAAAATCATAAACTTAATCCACAAAGGAAGAATCACTTACCCTAAGGATGAAATTTCTCCTAAACCTCTGGAAATGCTCTTATTACTGCTCTGGTCTCGAGGTTTTCTATTTTGGCAAAAGAATTCTGACCTAAGGATTTTATAGTACACCTGATACAATACTTTTGCCCCGACATAATTGAATCCACTGGAGCGGGCCCTCTATGGCATACCAAACCCTTATTGGGGAGGTATTACTTGACACCTCATCCCAGCGCCACAGCGAACACGACTCCACGGTGGCGGACACGCCCCTGTGGACTAATCCTTTGCTATGGTGGAAACCTACCATCTCCCAAACTTACGCTTCGGCAAGCCAACCTCTCATTGTCACCTCGGAGGACACCAGATACCGTAATGGGAAAATCAGTCCAACCTCCTATCAAACACCCGAAACACTTCAGAGCCCCCCCCCGAACACAAACCAGATATGCTCGTCTAAGGTAAATAGTGCTACAAACTCTCTCGTACCCTCGAATTTTCCATTTAACCTAACTAAGGCATGCTTTTCAAAAGAATTGTCCAGGAGAAATCAAAATCCAAACATTACAAATAACACCACAAAATACATCAGATTTCCTCGAGAAGAAAACCAGTGACTTTGACTAAGTCATAAATGACCCTCCAGAATTACCAAAAGCGATGAAACCCGGAAACAAACCCATTTAACCAAAAGTCAACTTTGAGTCAAAATATCAAACTTTAAGTTTAGTTTTTGGGTTTTTCATTCGAAATACATATAAATGGACCTCGGGATCTGTGCCACCCATCCCCATGCATTACAAACCCCAAACAGATTCTATGGGAAAGGTCAAACATACAGATAAAGGTTTTTAGCTAAAAACAACAAGATGGATCATTATAGAGAACTCAAGTCAATAATGTATGACATGTGTGATGGCGTGTGTATGATATATGCAAGTATTAGATTAATAAGTGAATGAAGGTTAAGATATAGATAAACATGAAACCATAAGAGTAACAAAAGTAAGATGGTGTGCCTAAGAAGGTATATTATTACAAAACGAGATGCTAAGCTAATTTACTATAAGAGTTTAAATTAGTATTCTGGGGTGGCAATAGCTGGGAAAACACTATGTATATCTTTATGATGTTCTCAAGAGTCGAGTTGAGATGTGATAGAACTAAGATTAAATAAATAAAAAATTGCATCTTCAGGGTCACGATAATGTTGTAGCTAAGTCATGATGTCGAGGATCATGCTTATATCATATTAAGAATACTACGGTATTTGGTTTAAGGCCGAACGATTAAGCAACAAATATAGTATACGTGAAGGTAGCCATAAATTTCTCATGAGGAATTATGTACGCGCGAATAAGACATACTTGCATATATGTATAATTTTTTTATGGAATGTGATATTGATTTGGATATGACTAGAGAGATTGTGATTGGTTAAAAGAGATTAGAGAACAACGCCCTAAGGGAAAGATGTCATAACTATCTAGTCTTAAAGGGTACGTCATTAGAGTTATAAAAAGATTACAAGAGGCCAGTGGCCAAGTGCATACTATGCAAGGGAGATACCCTAGGTAATTTCAAAATTTTATGCGATTTGAAAAATTGATGTTATATAGAATATAGTAGTGTGATACATGCATGTAGTAGTAATAAGATTATGAATGATATGAGAGGTTGTATAGTGTTATGAATGAAATAATACAATATTAGACAAAGTTTAGACCCAAAGAAGCTACCTCATGAGGAGGGAGAAATATATGGAAAAGTAGATACTCTCTTAGTGACAACTATAGGCATGTTTGTTCCTTCAAGATTTAATGAGCGCTGGTAGTAATGGAAGTTAGTCTTAAATTATGTGTTGATAACATTAGCCTTCTTGCTGGAGTGTAGTATTTGCATTGATATAATGTGCGTCTTCTTGTTAAAGCATGTAGGTGTTAGAATTTTTGGTAATGAACCTTTGCAAAGTGAGTTAAAAATATAATCCCTTATTTAGTGTTAGGCTAGTTTGTTGTAGTTCTGAGAGTCTTTGTGAGGACCATATGGTTATTGTTCGATTGTTAGTTGAGCTCTAATTTGGAATAGCTCGTCAAACAAAGAAATTCTAGCAAAAAATTAAAAAATTGAGGTTTAGTGAAAATCTTAGGCCATAACTCTCACTCGAGGACGAATGATCCTGAGAGGGGAATAATGTAACACTCCGTAAATCTGGATTAGGTGTGAATGTGGTAAATAAGCATTAATGTGGTGTTATATATATATGAAGTCCTATCAAGATGGTTTTGGGTGGAAATAGTTGATTTAAGACCAAGAAGAATAGTAATGTGCATAAGATTCGATAGAATCAACTATGTTTATGGTTGATCTGACTTCCAGCCCGTTTACGTGACATTCTATTTCGAAATTGAGAAACCATAAAACAAGAAAGTTGTAGAGATTTGAAATACCTTCCCAACCATATATAGACCAGCTCAATCGGATATATGTTCTAGGAGTTATGTCCACTTTATTGAATGTTGTCGATGCAATAAAAATTAAGCCTGGCGCGGGGTCTAGCCCTTGGACGTGGGTGCGGGGAGCCAGACATATTATCCAACGTGTCATGATTTTCCCGAATATTATATATCTCCAACTTGATAAAACCTACTTTAGTTCATTCTAAGCCATCTTTTTGGAGAGAAAACACCCTAGAGCCTTCTCTAGACCTCTAAGATAAGTTTTTACTCAAACTTCATGATTATTACTTCAATCTAATAAGGATTAACACCAGAATTCTCATATATTCCATAGATTGAGAGAATTCGATTCAAGAACAGTTGAAGAGAACCCTTTGGGAGGTAAGCGTACTTGATTCAAGTATCATTATGGAGTTAGTTCTAGGTTCGTTTATTATTTAAATATTGTTAGAATTCATGGGTGAATCGTATGATTGCAAGAACACCTTTTAGACATGAAAAGCCTAGTATTTTTTGATAAAGCTGGTAAGATGGGTGGAATTATATTAAAGTTCTAATATTATGAACTAAATCATTGTAGAGTGATTGGTGAATCTCAGAAAATCTGTTTGGTAGCGTTCTAGCGGGAATTCAGGTATTTCTCTTTTCGAACATGCTTTTGAACTTTTAAAAATGGTTTCTTTGGAAGGGTTTCATTTGTGGGAAGGACAAGCCCTCATATAACCGTACGTGTATCATACTATATATATATATATATATTTGTGACTTTTCCTAACAAACTATTGCTAAAATTAAATTATAAAGCTTTGAACTTTGAACACGATTTCCCCTCTAATGGATTATTTAACTTGATTTTGAAAAGGATGATCTTCGAACTGTTTTTCACCTATTATGTGATGATTGAACTTAGTTTCTAAAACATGAGTCTTTAATGTGTTTTTCCCTATGAACGGGTTTTGGTCCGTCGAAAATTGATTAATGATGGAATATAGTTTCTAAACCGCTTAAGGACTCGATATACCCTATTAACCAGATGATGACCATAATCCATTATGAATAATTTGGCTATCATTAAATGATTTGAGTTTCGACTTCCATGCCATAATTTGTGATTCGGCTAATATTCCATGATATGTATTTGTTTGTATTTGGGCTTGTATAGGCAAGTTACGCTAGTCTAGAGAATGAATAGCCATTATGGATCCTAACGTATCACTTTTGAGCATTGTTGTATTAGTCTAGAGGATAGTTGACCTTCGTGACATGTAGCCCGATGTATCTATTATTATGCTAGTCCAAAGGACGATTAGGCTCCGCGGGAAAAATAGCCCTACTGTATCTATTATAGTGATAGTCCAAAGGACGATTAGCCTCCTTTCGATAATAGCCCCAGTGCATCGAATGGTTTCTCACCCATAAGTTAGCATAACAAATAGTGGAAAGAATGATAAGAGAGTTTTACATGGTTGATGATTTGTTACTGATGATGAGATGAGATCTTGCTTGTTTGTTGATGTCGTATGCTATGAAAGACACGTACCACGTATAGGTCCAGGGACATGGTAGTACATGAGTGCTAGTCTTGAAAATACAAGCATGATAGCATGGTAGATGATGAATATGATATTCTGAAAGTACTAACTCATTAATCGGGTATGAGATAGAGAGTACCGATACGCTAGCCAAGAAAGTACATATTCACGAGTCTGGTAGCTAGAAAATACGTATGAGACATTACGACGAGTTAGCATTATAGATTCTATGTGTGCATGTAACATGTGTGTTGTAGATTAGAGATTATACGAGTTATGTGACCTTAGCTCCAAAGGTTCAGAGAGACCAAGCTAGACAAAGCTACCATTAGGTGCGATGTATCTTTGTTGGAAAGTTTTGATTTATGATCTAACAAATTGTCCTAATACTAGATGTGTGACATAATCTATGATCTTACAGAGTGTCAAGATACCAATTACTTTCTGCCATTCCTTCAATTATACATTCATTTAATTATAGCACTTGTTATTTGTAACATTTCGTAAATCCGGATTAGGTGTGAATGTGGTAAATGAGTATTAATGTGGATTTTATATATATGAAGTCCTATAAAGATGGTTGTTTTTGTAATAGTTGATTTAAGATCAACACGAATAGTGATGTGCATAAGATTCGATAGAATCGACTATGTTTACGGTGGGTCTGACTTTGAGCACATTTACATAAAGATCCATTGAGAAACTGTAAAGCATGAAAGTTGTAAATCTTTGAAATACCTTTCCGACCATATACGGGCCAGCTCAATCAGAGTTATGTGCTAGGAGTTATGCCCATTTTACTTAACATTGTCGACGCAGCCAATGATTCTAAGCCATCTTTTTTATGAGAAAACACCCTAGAGTCTTCTCTAAACCTATAAGGTAAGTTCTTACTAAAATTTCATGATTATTATCTCAATATAATTAGAATTAACACTAGAATCCTCATCTATTCCATAGATTGTGAGAATTCAATTCAAGAACAGTTAAAGAAAAGAATCGTTGGGAACCCTTTGGGAGGTAAGCGTACTTGCTTCAAGTATCATTATGAATTTAGTTCTAGGTTCATTTATTTTTTATATGTTGTTATAATTCATGGGTGAATCGTATGAAAGACAATACACGTTTTAGACATGAAAACCCTAGTTGTTTTCGATAAAGGGGGTAAGATGGGTGGAATTAGATTAAAGTTCTAATATTGTCATCTAAATCAATTGTAGAACGATTGGTGAATCTCATAAAATCCGTTTGGTAGCGTTCTAGCGGGAATTCATGTATGTATCTTTTTAACATTCTTTTGAACTTTTAAAAATGGTTTCTTTGGAAAGGTTTCATGTGCGTGAGGGAGAAGTCCACATGGAGCCTTAGGTGTACCATACTATATATATATATATATATATATATATATATATATATATTTGTGACTTTTCCTAACAAACTATTGCTAAAATTAAATTATAAAGCTTTGAACTTTGAACATGATTTCCCCTCTAATGGATTATTTAACTTGATTTTGAAAAGGATGATCTTCGAACTGTTTTTCACCTATTATGTGATGATTGAACTTAGTTTCTAAAACATGAGTCTTTAATGTGTTTTTCCCTATGAACGGGTTTTGGTGAGTCGAAAATTGATTAATGATGGAATATAGTTTCTAAACCGCTTAAGGACTCGATATACCCTATTAACCAGATGATGACCATAATCCATAATGAATAATTTGGCTATCATGAAATGATTTGAGTTTCGACTTCCATGCCATAATTTGTGATTCGGCTAATATTCCATGATATGTATTTGTTTGTATTTGGGCTTGTATAGGCAAGTTACGCTAGTCTAGAGAATGAATAGCCATTATGGATCCTAACGTATCACTTTTGAGCATTGTTGTATTAGTCTAGAGGATAGTTGACCTTCGTGACATGTAGCTCGATGTATCTATTATTATGCTAGTCCAAAGGACGATTAGGCTCAAGGAAAAATAACCCTACTGTATCTATTGTAGTGATAGTCCAAAGGACGATTAGACTCCTTTAGATAATAGCCGCGGTGCATCGAATGGTTTCTCACCCATAAGTTAGCATAATGAATAGTGGAAAGAATGATAAGAGAGTTTTACATGGTTGAAGATTTGTTACTGATGATGAGATGAGATCTTGCTTGTTTGTTGACGTCGTATGTTATGAAAGACACGTACCACGTATAGGTCCAGGGACATAGTAGTACATGAGTGCTAGTCTGGAAAATACAAGCATGATAGCCTGGTAGATGATGATTATGCTAGTTCGAAAGTATTAACTCATTAGTCGGGTATGAGATAAAGAGTATTGATACGCTAGCCAAGAAATTACATATTCACGAGTGTGGTAGCTAGAAAATACGTATGAGACATTACGACCAGTTAGCATTATAGATTTTATGTGTTCATGTAACATGCGTGTTGTATATTAGAGATTATACAAGTTATGTGACCTTAGCTCCAAAAGGTTCAGAGAGACCATGCTAGACAAAGCTACCATTAGGTGCGATGTATCTTTGTTGGAAAGTTTTGATTTATGATCTCACAAATTGTCCTAATACTAGATGTGTGACATAATCTATGATCTTACAGAGTGTCGAGATACCAATTACTTTCTGACATTCCTTCAATTATACATTCATTTAATTATAGCACTTGTAATTTGTAACATTTCATAAATCCGGATTAGGTGTGAATGTGGTAAATGAGTATTAATGTGGATATATATGAAGTCCTGTAAATATGGTTTTTGTGGTAATAGTTGATTTAAGATCAACACGAATAGTGATGTGCATAAGATTCGATAGAATCGACTATGTTTACGGTGGGTCTGACTTCGAGCCCATTTACATAAAGATCCATTGAGAAACTGTAAAGCATGAAAGTTGTACATCTTTGAAATACCTTTCCGACCATATATGGACCAGCTCAATCAGAGCTCTGTGCTAGGAGTTATGCCCATTTTACTTAACATTGTCGACGCAGCCAATGATTCTAAGCCATCTTTTTTATGAGAAAACACCCTAGAGTCTTCTCTAAACCTATAAGGTAAGTTCTTACTAAAATTTCATGATTATTACCTCAATATAATTATAATTAACACTAGAATCCTCATCTATTCCATAGATTGTGAGAATTCAATTCAAGAACGATTAAAGAAAAGAATCGTTGGGAACCCTTTGGGAGGTAAGCGTACTTGCTTCAAGTATCATTATGAATTTAGTTCTAGGTTCATTTATTTTTTATATGTTGTTATAATTCATGGGTGAATCGTATGAAAGACAAAACACGTTTTAGACATGAAAACCCTAGTTGTTTTCGATAAAGGGTGTAAGATGGGTGGAATTAGATTAAAGTTCTAATATTATCATCTAAATCAATAGTAGAATGATTGGTGAATCTCATAAAATCCGTTTGGTAGCGTTCTAGCGGGAATTCATGTATGTATCTTTTTAACATACTTTTGAACTTTTAAAAATGGTTTCTTTGGAAAGGTTTCATGTGCGTGAGGGAGAAGTCCACATGGAGCCTTAGGTGTACCATACTATATATATATATATATATAAATATATATTTGTGACTTTTCCTAACAAACTATTGCTAAAATTAAATTATAAAGCTTTGAACTTTGAACATGATTTCCCCTCTAATGGATTATTTAACTTGATTTTGAAAAGGATGATCTTCGAACTGTTTTTCACCTATTATGTGATGATTGAACTTGGTTTCTAAAACATGAGTCTTTAATGTGTTTTTCCCTATGAACGGGTTTTGGTGTGTCGAAAATTGATTAATGACAGAATATAGTTTCTAAACCGCTTAAGGACTCGATATACCCTATTAACCAGATGATGACCATAATCCATAATGAATAATTTGGCTATCATGAAATGATTTGAGTTTCGACTTCCATGCCATAATTTGTGATTCGGCTAATATTCCATGATATGTATTTATTTGTATTTGGGCTTGTATAAGCAAGCTGCGCTATTCTAGAGAATGAGTAGCCATTAGGAATCCTAACGTATCACTTTTGAGCATTGTTGTATTAGTCTAGAGGACGATTGACCTTCGTGGCATGTAGCCCAGTGTATCTATTATTATGCTAGTCCAAAGGACGATTAGCATCCGCGGGAAAAATAGCCCTACTGTATCTATTATAGTGATAGTCTAGAGGACGATTAGACTCCTTTAGATAATAGCCCCGGTGCATCGAATGGTTTCTCACCCATAAGTTAGCATAATGAATAGTGGAAAGAATGATAAGAGAGTTTTACATGGTTGATGATTTTATACTGATGTTGAGATGAGATCTTGCTTGTTTGTTGACGTCGTATGTTATGAAAGACACGTACCACGTATAGGTCTAGGGACATGGTAGTACATGAGTGCTAGTCTGGAAAATACAAGCATGATAGCCTGGTAGATGATGAATATGCTAGTTCGAAAGTATTAACTCATTAGTCGGGTATGAGATAAAGAGTACTGATACGCTAGCCATGAAATTACATATTCACGAGTCTTGTAGCTAGAAAATACGTATGAGACATTACGACCAGTTAGCATTATAGATTCTATGTGTTCATGTAACATGCGTGTTGTAGATTAGAGATTATACGAGTTATGTGACCTTAGCTCCAAAAGGTTCAGAGAGACCAAGCTAGACAAAGCTACCATTAGGTGCGATGTATCTTTGTTGGAAAGTTTTGATTTATGATCTCACAAATTGTCCTAATACTAGATGTGTGACATAATCTATGATCTTACAGAGTGTCGAGATACCAATTACTTTCTGACATTCCTTCAATTATACATTCATTTAATTATAGCACTTGTTATTTGTAACATTTCGTAAATCCGGATTAGGTGTGAATGTGGTAAATGAGTATTAATGTGGATTTTATATATATGAAGTCCTATAAATATGGTTTTTGTGGTAATAGTTGATTTAAGATCAACACGAATAGTGATGTGCATAAGATTCGATAGAATCGACTATGTTTACTGATGGGTCTGACTTCGAGCCCATTTACATAAAGATCCATTGAGAAACAGTAAAGCATGAAAGTTGTACATCTTTGAAATACCTTTCCAACCATATATGGACCAGCTCAATCAGAGCTCTGTGCTAGGAGTTATGCCCATTTTACTTAACATTGTCGACACAGCCAATGATTCTAAGCCATCTTTTTTATGAGAAAACACCCTAGAGTCTTCTCTAAACCTATAAGGTAAGTTCTTACTAAAATTTCATGATTATTACCTCAATATAATTATAATTAACACTAGAATCCTCATCTATTCCATAGATTGTGAGAATTCAATTCAAGAACAGTTAAAGAAAAGAATCGTTGGGAACCCTTTGGGAGGTAAGCGTACTTGCTTCAAGTATCATTATGAATTTAGTTCTAGGTTCATTTATTTTTATATGTTGTTATAATTCATGGGTGAATCGTATGAAAGACAAAACACATTTTAGACATGAAAACCCTAGTTGTTTTCGATAAAGGGGGTAAAATGGGTGGAATTAGATTAAAGTTCTAATATTATCATCTAAATCAATTGTAGAATGATTGGTGAATCTCATAAAATCCGTTTGGTAGCGTTCTAGCGGGAATTCATGTATGTATCTTTTTAACATACTTTTGAACTTTTAAAAATGGTTTCTTTGGAAAGGTTTCATGTGCGTGAGGGAGAAGTCCACATGGAGCCTTAGGTGTACCATACTATATATATATATATATATATATATATATATATATATATATATATATTTGTGACTTTTCCTAACAAACTATTGCTAAAATTAAATTATAAAGCTTTGAACTTTGAACATGATTTCCCCTCTAATGAATTATTTAACTTGATTTTGAAAAGGATGATCTTCGAACTGTTTTTCACCTATTATGTGATGATTGAACTTAGTTTCTAAAACATGAGTCTTTAATGTGTTTTTCCCTATGAACGGGTTTTGGTGAGTCGAAAATTGATTAATGATGGAATATAGTTTCTAAACCGCTTAAGGACTCGATATACCCTATTAACCAGATGATGACCATAATCCATAATGAATAATTTGGCTATCATGAAATGATTTGAGTTTCGACTTCCATGCCATAATTTGTGATTCGGCTAATATTCCATGATATGTATTTGTTTGTATTTGGGCTTGTATAGGCAAGTTACGCTAGTCTAGAGAATGAATAGCCATTATGGATCCTAACGTATCACTTTTGAGCATTGTTGTATTAGTCTAGAGGATAGTTGACCTTCGTGGCATGTAGTCCGATGTATCTATTATTATGCTAGTCCAAAGGGCGATTAGGCTCCAAGGAAAAATAACCCTCTGTATCTATTGTAGTGATAGTCCAAAGGGCGATTAGACTCCTTTAGATAATAGCCATGGTGCATCGAATGGTTTCTCACCCATAAGTTAGCATAATGAATAGTGGAAAGAATGATAAGAGAGTTTTACATGGTTGACGATTTGTTCTTGATGATGAGATGAGATCTTGCTTGTTTGTTGACGTCGTATGTTATGAAAGACACGTACCACGTATAGGTCCAGGGACATAGTAGTACATGAGTGCTAGTCTGGAAAATACAAGCATGATAGCCTGGTAGATGATGAATATGCTAGTTCGAAAGTATTAACTCATTAGTCGGGTATGAGATAAAGAGTACTGAGACGCTAGCCAAGAAATTACATATTCACGAGTCTGGTAGCTAGAAAATACGTATGAGACATTACGACCAGTTAGCATTATAGATTTTATGTGTTCATGTAACATGCGTGTTGTATATTAGAGATTATACGAGTTATGTGACCTTAGCTCCAAAAGGTTCAGAGAGACCATGCTAGACAAAGCTACCATTAGGTGCGATGTATCTTTGTTGGAAAGTTTTGATTTATGATCTCACAAATTGTCCTAATACTAGATGTGTGACATAATCTATGATCTTACAGAGTGTCGAGATACCAATTACTTTCTGACATTCCTTCAATTATACATTCATTTAATTATAGCACTTGTTATTTGTAACATTTCATAAATCCGGATTAGGTGTGAATGTGGTAAATGAGTATTAATGTGGATTTTATATATATGAAGTCCTGTAAATATGGTTTTTGTGGTAATAGTTGATTTAAGATCAACACGAATAGTGATGTGCATAAGATTCGATAGAATCGACTATGTTTACGGTGGGTCTGACTTCGAGCCCATTTACATAAAGATCCATTGAGAAACTGTAAAGCATGAAAGTTGTACATCTTTGAAATACCTTTCCGACCATATATGGACCAGCTCAATCAGAGCTCTGAGCTAGGAGTTATGCCCATTTTACTTAACATTGTCGACGCAGCCAATGATTCTAAGCCATCTTTTTTATGAGAAAACACCCTAGAGTCTTCTCTAAACCTATAAGGTAAGTTCTTACTAAAATTTCATGATTATTACCTCAATATAATTATAAATAACACTAGAATCCTCATCTATTCCATAGATTGTGAGAATTCAATTCAAGAACAGTTAAAGAAAAGAATCGTTGGGAACCCTTTGGGAGGTAAGCGTACTTGCTTCAAGTATCATTATGAATTTAGTTCTAGATTCATTTATTTTTTATATGTTGTTATAATTCATGGGTGAATCGTATGAAAGACAAAACACGTTTTAGACATGAAAACCCTAGTTGTTTTCGATAAAGGGGGTAAGATGTGTGGAATTAGATTAAAGTTATAATATTATCATCTAAATCAATTGTAGAATGATTGGTGAATCTCATAAAATCCGTTTGGTAGCGTTCTAGCGGGAATTCATGTATGTATCTTTTTAACATACTTTTGAACTTTTAAAAATGGTTTCTTTGGAAAGGTTTCATGTGCGTGAGGGAGAAGTCCACATGGAGCCTTAGGTGTACCATACTATATATATATATAAATATATATTTGTGACTTTTCCTAACAAACTATTGCTAAAATTAAATTATAAAGCTTTGAACTTTGAACATGATTTCCCCTCTAATGGATTATTTAACTTGATTTTGAAAAGGATGATCTTCGAACTGTTTTCACCTATTATGTGATGATTGAACTTGGTTTCTAAAACATGAGTCTTTAATGTGTTTTCCCTATGAACGGGTTTTGGTGAGTCGAAAATTGATTAATGACAGAATATAGTTTCTAAACCGCTTAAGGACTCGATATACCCTATTAACCAGATGATGACCATAATCCATAATGAATAATTTGGCTATCATGAAATGATTTGAGTTTCGACTTCCATGCCATAATTTGTGATTCGGCTAATATTCCATGATATGTATTTGTTTGTATTTGGGCTTGTATAGGCAAGCTGCGCTAGTCTAGAGAATGAGTAGCCATTTGGAATCCTAACGTATCACTTTTGAGCATTGTTGTATTAGTCTAGAGGATGATTGACCTTCGTGGCATGTAGCCCAGTGTATCTATTATTATGCTAGTCCAAAGGACGATTAGCATCCGCGGGAAAAATAGCCCCATCAGTATCTATTATAGTGATAGTCTAGAGGGCGATTAGACTCCTTTAGATAATAGCCCGGTGCATCGAATGGTTTCTCACCCATAAGTTAGCATAATGAATAGTGGAAAGAATGATAAGAGAGTTTTACATGGTTGATGATTTGTTACTGATGTTGAGATGAGATCTTGCTTGTTTGTTGACGTCGTATGTTATGAAAGACACGTACCACGTATAGGTCTAGGGACATGGTAGTACATGAGTGCTAGTCTGGAAAATACAAGCATGATAGCCTGGTAGATGATGAATATGCTAGTTCGAAAGTATTAACTCATTAGTCGGGTATGAGATAAAGAGTACTGATACGCTAGCCATGAAATTACATATTCACGAGTCTTGTAGCTAGAAAATACGTATGAGACATTACGACCAGTTAGCATTATAGATTCTATGTGTTCATGTAACATGCGTGTTGTAGATTAGAGATTATACGAGTTATGTGACCTTAGCTCCAAAAGGTTCAGAGAGACCAAGCTAGACAAAGCTACCATTAGGTGCGATGTATCTTTGTTGGAAAGTTTTGATTTATGATCTAACAAATTGTCCTAATACTAGATGTGTGACATAATCTATGATCTTACAGAGTGTCGAGATACCAATTACTTTCTGACATTCCTTCAATTATACATTCATTTAATTATAGCACTTGTAATTTGTAACATTTCATAAATCCGGATTAGGTGTGAATGTGGTAAATGAGTATTAATGTGGATATATATGAAGTCCTGTAAATATGGTTTTTGTGGTAATAGTTGATTTAAGATCAACACGAATAGTGATGTGCATAAGATTCGATAGAATCGACTATGTTTACGGTGGGTCTGACTTCGAGCCCATTTACATAAAGATCCATTGAGAAACTGTAAAGCATGAAAGTTGTACATCTTTGAAATACCTTTCCGACCATATATGGACCAGCTCAATCAGAGCTCTGTGCTAGGAGTTATGCCCATTTTACTTAACATTGTCGACGCAGCCAATGATTCTAAGCCATCTTTTTTATGAGAAAACACCCTAGAGTCTTCTCTAAACCTATAAGGTAAGTTCTTACTAAAATTTCATGATTATTACCTCAATATAATTATAATTAACACTAGAATCCTCATCTATTCCATAGATTGTGAGAATTCAATTCAAGAACAGTTAAAGAAAAGAATCGTTGGGAACCCTTTGGGAGGTAAGCGTACTTGCTTCAAGTATCATTATGAATTTAGTTCTAGGTTCATTTATTTTTTATATGTTGTTATAATTCATGGGTGAATCGTATGAAAGACAAAACACGTTTTAGACATGAAAACCCTAGTTGTTTTCGATAAAGGGTGTAAGATGGGTGGAATTAGATTAAAGTTCTAATATTATCATCTAAATCAATAGTAGAATGATTGGTGAATCTCATAAAATCCGTTTGGTAGCGTTCTAGCGGGAATTCATGTATGTATCTTTTTAACATACTTTTGAACTTTTAAAAATGGTTTCTTTGGAAAGGTTTCATGTGCGTGAGGGAGAAGTCCACATGGAGCCTTAGGTGTACCATACTATATATATATATATATAAATATATATTTGTGACTTTTCCTAACAAACTATTGCTAAAATTAAATTATAAAGCTTTGAACTTTGAACATGATTTCCCCTCTAATGGATTATTTAACTTGATTTTGAAAAGGATGATCTTCGAACTGTTTTTCACCTATTATGTGATGATTGAACTTGGTTTCTAAAACATGAGTCTTTAATGTGTTTTTCCCTATGAACGGGTTTTGGTGTGTCGAAAATTGATTAATGATGAATATAGTTTCTAAACCGCTTAAGGACTCGATATACCCTATTAACCAGATGATGACCATAATCCATAATGAATAATTTGGCTATCATGAAATGATTTGAGTTTCGACTTCCATGCCATAATTTGTGATTCGGCTAATATTCCATGATATGTATTTATTTGTATTTGGGCTTGGATAAGCAAGCTGCGCTATTCTAGAGAATGAGTAGCCATTAGGAATCCTAACGTATCACTTTTGAGCATTGTTGTATTAGTCTAGAGGACGATTGACCTTCGTGGCATGTAGCCCAGTGTATCTATTATTATGCTAGTCCAAAGGACGATTAGCATCCGCGGAAAAATAGCCCCATCAGATCTATTATAGTGATAGTCTAGAGGACGATTAGACTCCTTTAGATAATAGCCCTTGCATCGAATGGTTTCTCACCCATAAGTTAGCATAATGAATAGTGGAAAGAATGATAAGAGAGTTTTACATGGTTGATGATTTTATATCGATGTTGAGATGAGATCTTGCTTGTTTGTTGACGTCGTATGTTATGAAAGACACGCACTAATGATAGGTCTAGGGACATGGTAGTACATGAGTGCTAGTCTGGAAAATACAAGCATGATAGCCTGGTAGATGATGAATATGCTAGTTCGAAAGTATTAACTCATTAGTCGGGTATGAGATAAAGAGTACTGATACGCTAGCCATGAAATTACATATTCACGAGTCTTGTAGCTAGAAAATACGTATGAGACATTACGACCAGTTAGCATTATAGATTCTATGTGTTCATGTAACATGCGTGTTGTAGATTAGAGATTATACGAGTTATGTGACCTTAGCTCCAAAAGGTTCAGAGAGACCAAGCTAGACAAAGCTACCATTAGGTGCGATGTATCTTTGTTGGAAAGTTTTGATTTATGATCTCACAAATTGTCCTAATACTAGATGTGTGACATAATCTATGATCTTACAGAGTGTCGAGATACCAATTACTTTCTGACATTCCTTCAATTATACATTCATTTAATTATAGCACTTGTTATTTGTAACATTTCGTAAATCCGGATTAGGTGTGAATGTGGTAAATGAGTATTAATGTGGATTTTATATATATGAAGTCCTATAAATATGGTTTTTGTGGTAATAGTTGATTTAAGATCAACACGAATAGTGATGTGCATAAGATTCGATAGAATCGACTATGTTTACGGTGGGTCTGACTTCGAGCCCATTTACATAAAGATCCATTGAGAAACAGTAAAGCATGAAAGTTGTACATCTTTGAAATACCTTTCCAACCATATATGGACCAGCTCAATCAGAGCTCTGTGCTAGGAGTTATGCCCATTTTACTTAACATTGTCGACACAGCCAATGATTCTAAGCCATCTTTTTTATGAGAAAACACCCTAGAGTCTTCTCTAAACCTATAAGGTAAGTTCTTACTAAAATTTCATGATTATTACCTCAATATAATTATAATTAACACTAGAATCCTCATCTATTCCATAGATTGTGAGAATTCAATTCAAGAACGATTAAAGAAAAGAATCGTTGGGAACTCTTTGGGAGGTAAGCGTACTTGCTTCAAGTATCATTATGAATTTAGTTCTAGGTTCATTTATTTTTTATATGTTGTTATAATTCATGGGTGAATCGTATGAAAGACAAAACACATTTTAGACATGAAAACCCTAGTTGTTTTCGATAAAGGGGGTAAAATGGGTGGAATTAGATTAAAGTTCTAATATTATCATCTAAATCAATTGTAGAATGATTGGTGAATCTCATAAAATCCGTTTGGTAGCGTTCTAGCGGGAATTCATGTATGTATCTTTTTAACATACTTTTGAACTTTTAAAAATGGTTTCTTTGGAAAGGTTTCATGTGCGTGAGGGAGAAGTCCACATGGAGCCTTAGGTGTACCATACTATATATATATATATATATATATATATATATTTGTGACTTTTCCTAACAAACTATTGCTAAAATTAAATTATAAAGCTTTGAACTTTGAACATGATTTCCCCTCTAATGAATTATTTAACTTGATTTTGAAAAGGATGATCTTCGAACTGTTTTTCACCTATTATGTGATGATTGAACTTAGTTTCTAAAACATGAGTCTTTAATGTGTTTTTCCCTATGAACGGGTTTTGGTGAGTCGAAAATTGATTAATGATGGAATATAGTTTCTAAACCGCTTAAGGACTCGATATACCCTATTAACCAGATGATGACCATAATCCATAATGAATAATTTGGCTATCATGAAATGATTTGAGTTTCGACTTCCATGCCATAATTTGTGATTCGGCTAATATTCCATGATATGTATTTATTTGTATTTGGGCTTGGATAAGCAAGCTGCGCTATTCTAGAGAATGAGTAGCCATTAGGAATCCTAACGTATCACTTTTGAGCATTGTTGTATTAGTCTAGAGGACGATTGACCTTCGTGGCATGTAGCCCAGTGTATCTATTATTATGCTAGTCCAAAGGACGATTAGCATCCGCGGGAAAAATAGCCCTACTGTATCTATTATAGTGATAGTCTAGAGGACGATTAGACTCCTTTAGATAATAGCCCCGGTGCATCGAATGGTTTCTCACCCATAAGTTAGCATAATGAATAGTGGAAAGAATGATAAGAGAGTTTTACATGGTTGATGATTTTATACTGATGTTGAGATGAGATCTTGCTTGTTTGTTGACGTCGTATGTTATGAAAGACACGTACCACGTATAGGTCTAGGGACATGGTAGTACATGAGTGCTAGTCTGGAAAATACAAGCATGATAGCCTGGTAGATGATGAATATGCTAGTTCGAAAGTATTAACTCATTAGTCGGGTATGAGATAAAGAGTACTGATACGCTAGCCATGAAATTACATATTCACGAGTCTTGTAGCTAGAAAATACGTATGAGACATTACGACCAGTTAGCATTATAGATTCTATGTGTTCATGTAACATGCGTGTTGTAGATTAGAGATTATACGAGTTATGTGACCTTAGCTCCAAAAGGTTCAGAGAGACCAAGCTAGACAAAGCTACCATTAGGTGCGATGTATCTTTGTTGGAAAGTTTTGATTTATGATCTCACAAATTGTCCTAATACTAGATGTGTGACATAATCTATGATCTTACAGAGTGTCGAGATACCAATTACTTTCTGACATTCCTTCAATTATACATTCATTTAATTATAGCACTTGTTATTTGTAACATTTCGTAAATCCGGATTAGGTGTGAATGTGGTAAATGAGTATTAATGTGGATTTTATATATATGAAGTCCTATAAATATGGTTTTTGTGGTAATAGTTGATTTAAGATCAACACGAATAGTGATGTGCATAAGATTCGATAGAATCGACTATGTTTACGGTGGGTCTGACTTCGAGCCCATTTACATAAAGATCCATTGAGAAACAGTAAAGCATGAAAGTTGTACATCTTTGAAATACCTTTCCGACCATATATGGACCAGCTCAATCAGAGCTCTGTGCTAGGAGTTATGCCCATTTTACTTAACATTGTCGACACAGCCAATGATTCTAAGCCATCTTTTTTATGAGAAAACACCCTAGAGTCTTCTCTAAACCTATAAGGTAAGTTCTTACTAAAATTTCATGATTATTACCTCAATATAATTATAATTAACACTAGAATCCTCATCTATTCCATAGATTGTGAGAATTCAATTCAAGAACAGTTAAAGAAAAGAATCGTTGGGAACCCTTTGGGAGGTAAGCGTACTTGCTTCAAGTATCATTATGAATTTAGTTCTAGGTTCATTTATTTTTTATATGTTGTTATAATTCATGGGTGAATCGTATGAAAGACAAAACACATTTTAGACATGAAAACCCTAGTTGTTTTCGATAAAGGGGGTAAAATGGGTGGAATTAGATTAAAGTTCTAATATTATCATCTAAATCAATTGTAGAATGATTGGTGAATCTCATAAAATCCGTTTGGTAGCGTTCTAGCGGGAATTCATGTATGTATCTTTTTAACATACTTTTGAACTTTTAAAAATGGTTTCTTTGGAAAGGTTTCATGTGCGTGAGGGAGAAGTCCACATGGAGCCTTAGGTGTACCATACTATATATATATATATATATATATATATATATTTGTGACTTTTCCTAACAAACTATTGCTAAAATTAAATTATAAAGCTTTGAACTTTGAACATGATTTCCCCTCTAATGAATTATTTAACTTGATTTTGAAAAGGATGATCTTCGAACTGTTTTTCACCTATTATGTGATGATTGAACTTAGTTTCTAAAACATGAGTCTTTAATGTGTTTTTCCCTATGAACGGGTTTTGGTGAGTCGAAAATTGATTAATGATGGAATATAGTTTCTAAACCGCTTAAGGACTCGATATACCCTATTAACCAGATGATGACCATAATCCATAATGAATAATTTGGCTATCATGAAATGATTTGAGTTTCGACTTCCATGCCATAATTTGTGATTCGGCTAATATTCCATGATATGTATTTGTTTGTATTTGGGCTTGTATAGGCAAGTTACGCTAGTCTAGAGAATGAATAGCCATTATGGATCCTAACGTATCACTTTTGAGCATTGTTGTATTAGTCTAGAGGATAGTTGACCTTCGTGGCATGTAGCCCGATGTATCTATTATTATGCTAGTCCAAAGGACGATTAGGCTCCGCGGGAAAAATAACCCTACTGTATCTATTGTAGTGATAGTCCAAAGGACGATTAGACTCCTTTAGATAATAGCCGCGGTGCATCGAATGGTTTCTCACCCATAAGTTAGCATAATGAATAGTGGAAAGAATGATAAGAGAGTTTTACATGGTTGACGATTTGTTACTGATGATGAGATGAGATCTTGCTTGTTTGTTGACGTCGTATGTTATGAAAGACACGTACCACGTATAGGTCCAGGGACATAGTAGTACATGAGTGCTAGTCTGGAAAATACAAGCATGATAGCCTGGTAGATGATGAATATGCTAGTTCGAAAGTATTAACTCATTAGTCGGGTATGAGATAAAGAGTACTGATACGCTAGCCAAGAAATTACATATTCACGAGTCTGGTAGCTAGAAAATACGTATGAGACATTACGACCAGTTAGCATTATAGATTTTATGTGTTCATGTAACATGCGTGTTGTATATTAGAGATTATACGAGTTATGTGACCTTAGCTCCAAAAGGTTCAGAGAGACCATGCTAGACAAAGCTACCATTAGGTGCGATGTATCTTTGTTGGAAAGTTTTGATTTATGATCTCACAAATTGTCCTAATACTAGATGTGTGACATAATCTATGATCTTACAGAGTGTCGAGATACCAATTACTTTCTGACATTCCTTCAATTATACATTCATTTAATTATAGCACTTGTTATTTGTAACATTTCATAAATCCGGATTAGGTGTGAATGTGGTAAATGAGTATTAATGTGGATTTTATATATATGAAGTCCTGTAAATATGGTTTTTGTGGTAATAGTTGATTTAAGATCAACACGAATAGTGATGTGCATAAGATTCGATAGAATCGACTATGTTTACGGTGGGTCTGACTTCGAGCCCATTTACATAAAGATCCATTGAGAAACTGTAAAGCATGAAAGTTGTACATCTTTGAAATACCTTTCCGACCATATATGGACCAGCTCAATCAGAGCTCTGTGCTAGGAGTTATGCCCATTTTACTTAACATTGTCGACGCAGCCAATGATTCTAAGCCATCTTTTTTATGAGAAAACACCCTAGAGTATTCTCTAAACCTATAAGGTAAGTTCTTACTAAAATTTCATGATTATTACCTCAATATAATTATAATTAACACTAGAATCCTCATCTATTCCATAGATTGTGAGAATTCAATTCAAGAACAGTTAAAGAAAAGAATCGTTGGGAACCCTTTGGGAGGTAAGCGTACTTGCTTCAAGTATCATTATGAATTTAGTTCTAGATTCATTTATTTTTTATATGTTGTTATAATTCATGGGTGAATCGTATGAAAGACAAAACACGTTTTAGACATGAAAACCCTAGTTGTTTTCGATAAAGGGGGTAAGATGTGTGGAATTAGATTAAAGTTATAATATTATCATCTAAATCAATTGTAGAATGATTGGTGAATCTCATAAAATCCGTTTGGTAGCGTTCTAGCGGGAATTCATGTATGTATCTTTTTAACATACTTTTGAACTTTTAAAAATGGTTTCTTTGGAAAGGTTTCATGTGCGTGAGGGAGAAGTCCACATGGAGCCTTAGGTGTACCATACTATATATATATATAAATATATATTTGTGACTTTTCCTAACAAACTATTGCTAAAATTAAATTATAAAGCTTTGAACTTTGAACATGATTTCCCCTCTAATGGATTATTTAACTTGATTTTGAAAAGGATGATCTTCGAACTGTTTTTCACCTATTATGTGATGATTGAACTTGGTTTCTAAAACATGAGTCTTTAATGTGTTTTTCCCTATGAACGGGTTTTGGTGTGTCGAAAATTGATTAATGACAGAATATAGTTTCTAAACCGCTTAAGGACTCGATATACCCTATTAACCAGATGATGACCATAATCCATAATGAATAATTTGGCTATCATGAAATGATTTGAGTTTCGACTTCCATGCCATAATTTGTGATTCGGCTAATATTCCATGATATGTATTTGTTTGTATTTGGGCTTGTATAGGCAAGCTGCGCTAGTCTAGAGAATGAGTAGCCATTTGGAATCCTAACGTATCACTTTTGAGCATTGTTGTATTAGTCTAGAGGATGATTGACCTTCGTGGCATGTAGCCCAGTGTATCTATTATTATGCTAGTCCAAAGGACGATTAGCATCCGCGGGAAAAATAGCCCTACTGTATCTATTATAGTGATAGTCTAGAGGACGATTAGACTCCTTTAGATAATAGCCCCGGTGCATCGAATGGTTTCTCACCCATAAGTTAGCATAATGAATAGTGGAAAGAATGATAAGAGAGTTTTACATGGTTGATGATTTGTTACTGATGTTGAGATGAGATCTTGCTTGTTTGTTGACGTCGTATGTTATGAAAGACACGCACTAATGATAGGTCTAGGGACATGGTAGTACATGAGTGCTAGTCTGGAAAATACAAGCATGATAGCCTGGTAGATGATGAATATGCTAGTTCGAAAGTATTAACTCATTAGTCGGGTATGAGATAAAGAGTACTGATACGCTAGCCATGAAATTACATATTCACGAGTCTTGTAGCTAGAAAATACGTATGAGACATTACGACCAGTTAGCATTATAGATTCTATGTGTTCATGTAACATGCGTGTTGTAGATTAGAGATTATACGAGTTATGTGACCTTAGCTCCAAAAGGTTCAGAGAGACCAAGCTAGACAAAGCTACCATTAGGTGCGATGTATCTTTGTTGGAAAGTTTTGATTTATGATCTCACAAATTGTCCTAATACTAGATGTGTGACATAATCTATGATCTTACAGAGTGTCGAGATACCAATTACTTTCTGACATTCCTTCAATTATACATTCATTTAATTATAACACTTGTTATTTGTAACATTTCGTAAATCCGGATTAGGTGTGAATGTGGTAAATGAGTATTAATGTGGATTTTATATATATGAAGTCCTATAAATATGGTTTTTGTGGTAATAGTTGATTTAAGATCAACACGAATAGTGATGTGCATAAGATTCGATAGAATCGACTATGTTTACGGTGGGTCTGACTTCGAGCCCATTTACATAAAGATCCATTGAGAAACTGTAAAGCATGAAAGTTGTACATCTTTGAAATACCTTTCCGACCATATATGGACCAGCTCAATCAGAGCTCTGTGCTAGGAGTTATGCCCATTTTACTTAACATTGTCGACGCAGCCAATGATTCTAAGCCATCTTTTTTATGAGAAAACACCCTAGAGTCTTCTCTAAACCTATAAGGTAAGTTCTTACTAAAATTTCATGATTATTACCTCAATATAATTATAATTAACACTAGAATCCTCATCTATTCCATAGATTGTGACAATTCAATTCAAGAATAGTTAAAGAAAAGAATCGTTGGGAACCCTTTGGGAGGTAAGCGTACTTGCTTCAAGTATCATTATGAATTTAGTTCTAGGTTCATTTATTTTTTATATGTTGTTATAATTCATGGGTGAATCGTATGAAAGACAAAACACGTTTTAGACATGAAAACCCTAGTTGTTTTCGATAAAGGGGGTAAAATGGGTGGAATTAGATTAAAGTTCTAATATTATCATCTAAATCAATTGTAGAACGATTGGTGAATCTCATAAAATCCGTTTGGTAGCGTTCTAGCGGTAATTCATGTATGTATCTTTTTAACATACTTTTGAACTTTTAAAAATGGTTTCTTTGGAAAGGTTTCATGTGCGTGAGGGAAAAGTCTACATGGAGCCTTAGGTGTACCATACTATATATATATATATATATATATATATATATATATATATATTTGTGACTTTTCCTAACAAACTATTGCTAAAATTAAATTATAAAGCTTTGAACTTTGAACATGATTTCCCCTCTAATGGATTATTTAACTTGATTTTGAAAAGGATGATCTTTGAACTGTTTTTCACCTATTATGTGATGATTGAACTTGGTTTCTAAAACATGAGTCTTTAATGTGTTTTTCCCTATGAACGGGTTTTGGTGTGTCGAAACTTGATTAATGACAAAATATAATTTCTAAACCGCTTAAGGACTCGATATACCCTATTAACCAGATGATGACCATAATTCATATTGAATAACTTGGCTAACATGAAATGATTTGAGTTTCGACTTCCATGCCATAATTTGTGATTCGGCTAATATTCCATGATATGTATTTGTTTGTATTTGGGCTTGTATTGGCAAGCTGCGCTAGTCTAGAGAATGAGTAGCCATTAGGAATCCTAACGTATCACTTTTGAGCATTGTTGTATTAGTCTAGAGGACGATTGTCCTTCGTGGCATGTAGCCCAGTGTATCTATTATTATGCTAGTCCAAAGGACGATTAGCATCTGCGGGAAAAATAGCCCTCCTGTATCTATTATAGTGATATTCCAGAGGACGATTAGACTCCTTTAGATAATAGCCCCAGTGCATCGAATGGTTTCTCACCCCATAAGTTAGCATAATGAATAGTGGAAAGAATGATAAGAGAGTTTTACATGGTTGATGATTTGTTACTGATGATGAGATGAGATCTTCCTTGTTTGTTGACGTCGTATGTTATGAAAGACACGTACCACGTATAGGTCCAGGGACATGGTAGTACATGAGTGCTAGTCTGGAAAATACAAGCATGATAGCCTGGTAGATGATGAATATGCTAGTTCGAAAGTATTAACTCATTAGTAGGGTATGAGATAAAGAGTACTGATACGCTAGCCAAGAAATCACACATTCACGATTCTGGTAGCTAGAAAATACGTATGAGACATTACGACCAGTTAGCATTATAGATTTTATGTGTTCATGTAACATGTGTGTTGTATATTAGAGATTATACGAGTTATGTGACCTTAGCTCCAAAAGGTTCAGAGAGACCATGCTAGACAAAGCTACCATTAGGTGCGATGTATCTTTGTTGGAAAGTTTTGATTTATGATCTCACAAATTGTCCTAATACTAGATGTGTGACATAATCTATGATCTTACAGAGTGTCGAGATACCAATTACTTTCTGACATTCCTTCAATTATACATTCATTTAATTATAGCACTTGTTATTTGTAACATTTCGTAAATCCGGATTAGGTGTGAATGTGGTAAATGAGTATTAATGTGGATTTTATATATATGAAGTCCTATAAATATGGTTTTTGTGGTAATAGTTGATTTAAGATCAACACGAATAGTGATGTGCATAAGATTCGATAGAATCGACTATGTTTACGGTGGGTCTGACTTCGAGCCCATTTACTTAAAGATCCATTGAGAAACTGTAAAGCCTGAAAGTTGTACATCTTTGAAATACCTTTCCGACCATATATGGACCAGCTCAATCAGAGCACTGTGCTAGGAGTTATGTCCATTTTACTTAACATTGTCGACGCAGCCAATGATTCTAAGCCATCTTTTTTATGAGAAAACACCCTAGAGTCTTCTCTAAACCTATAAGGTAAGTTCTTACTAAAATTTCATGATTATTACCTCAATATAATTATAATTAACACTAGAATCCTCATCTATTCCATAGATTGTGAGAATTCAATTCAAGAATAGTTAAAGAAAAGAATCGTTGGGAACCCTTTGGGAGGTAAGCGTACTTGCTTCAAGTATCATTATGAATTTAGTTCTAGGTTCATTTATTTTTTATATGTTGTTATAATTCATGGGTGAATCGTATGGAAGACAAAACACGTTTTAGACATGAAAACCCTAGTTGTTTTCGATAAAGGGGGTAAAATGGGTGGAATTAGATTAAAGTTCTAATATTATCATCTAAATCAATTGTAGAACGATTGGTGAATCTCATAAAATCCGTTTGGTAGCGTTCTAGCGGGAATTCATGTATGTATCTTTTTAACATACTTTTGAACTTTTAAAAATGGTTTCTTTGTCAAGGTTTCATGTGCGTGAGGGAAAAGTCTACATGGAGCCTTAGGTGTACCATACTATATATATATATAAATATATATTTGTGACTTTTCCTAACAAACTATTGCTAAAATTAAATTATAAAGCTTTGAACTTTGAACATGATTTCCCCTCTAATGGATTATTTAACTTGATTTTGAAAAGGATGATCTTCGAACTGTTTTTCACCTATTATGTGATGATTGAACTTGGTTTCTAAAACATGAGTCTTTAATGTGTTTTTCCCTATGAACGGGTTTTGGTGTGTCGAAAATTGATTAATGACAGAATATAGTTTCTAAACCGCTTAAGGACTCGATATACCCTATTAACCAGATGATGACCATAATCCATAATGAATAATTTGGCTATCATGAAATGATTTGAGTTTCGACTTCCATGCCATAATTTGTGATTCGGCTAATATTCCATGATATGTATTTGTTTGTATTTGGGCTTGTATAGGCAAGCTGCGCTAGTCTAGAGAATGAGTAGCCATTTGGAATCCTAACGTATCAGTTTTGAGCATTGTTGTATTAGTCTAGAGGACGATTGACCTTCTTGGCATGTAGCCCAGTGTATCTATTATTATGCTAGTCCAAAGGACGATTAGCATCCGCGGGAAAAATAGCCCTACTGTATCTATTATAGTGATAGTCTAGAGGAAGATTAGACTCCTTTAGATAATAGCCCCGGTGCATCGAATGGTTTCTCACCCATAAGTTAGCATAATGAATAGTGGAAAGAATGATAAGAGAGTTTTACATGGTTGATGATTTGTTACTGATGATGAGATGAGATCTTGCTTGTTTGTTGATGTCGTATGTTATGAAAGACACGTACCACGTATAGGTCTAGGGACATGGTAGTACATGAGTGCTAGTCTGGAAAATACAAGCATGATAGCCTGGTAGATGATGAATATGCTAGTTCGAAAGTATTAACTCATTAGTCGGGTATGAGATAAAGAGTACTGATACGCTAGCCAAGAAATTACATATTCACGAGTCTGGTAGCTAGAAAATACGTGACGTACATTACGACCAGTTAGCATTATAGATTTTATGTGTTCATGTAACATGCGTGTTGTATATTAGAGATTATACGAGTTATGTGACCTTAGCTCCAAAAGGTTCAGAGAGACCAAGCTAGACAAAGCTACCATTAGGTGCGATGTATCTTTGCTGGAAAGTTTTGATTTATGATCTCACAAATTGTCCTAATACTAGATGTGTGACATAATCTATGATCTTACAGAGTGTCGAGATACCAATTACTTTCTGACATTCCTTCAATTATACATTCATTTAATTATAGCACTTGTTATTTGTAACATTTCATAAATCCGGATTAGGTGTGAATGTGGTAAATGAGTATTAATGTGGATTTTATATATATGAAGTCCTGTAAATATGGTTTTTTTGGTAATAGCTGATTTAAGATCAACAAGAATAGTGATGTGCATAAGATTCGATAGAATCGACTATGTTTACGGTGGGTCTGACTTCGAGCCCATTTACATAAAGATCCATTGAGAAACTGTAAAGCATGAAAGTTGTACATCTTTGAAATACCTTTCCGACCATATATGGACCAGCTCAATCAGAGCTCTGTGCTAGGAGTTATGCCCATTTTACTTAACATTGTCGACGCAGCCAATGATTCTAAGCCATCTTTTTTATGAGAAAACACCCTAGAGTCTTCTCTAAACCTATAAGGTAAGTTCTTACTAAAATTTCATGATTATTACCTCAATATAATTATAATTAACACTAGAATCCTCATCTATTCCATAGATTGTGAGAATTCAATTCAAGAACAGTTAAAGAAAAGAATCGTTGGGAACCCTTTGGGAGGTAAGCGTACTTGCTTCAAGTATCATTATGAATTTAATTCTAGGTTCATTTATTTTTTATATGTTGTTATAATTCATGGGTGAATCGTATGAAAGACAAAACACGTTTTAGACATGAAAACCCTAGTTGTTTTCGATAAAGGGGGTAAGATGGGTGGAATTAGATTAAAGTTCTAATATTATCATCTAAATCAATTGTAGAACGATTGGTGAATCTCATAAAATCCGTTTGGTAGCGTTCTGGCGGGAATTCATGTATGTATCTTTTTAACATACTTTTGAACTTTTAAAAATGGTTTCTTTGTCAAGGTTTCATGTTCGTGAGGGAGAAGTCTACATGGAGCCTTAGGTGTACCATACTATATATATATATATATATATATATATATATATATATATATATATATATTTTTTTGACTTTTTCTAACAAACTATTGCTAAAATTAAATTATAAAGCTTTGAACTTTGAACATGATTTCCCCTCTAATGGATTATTTAACTTGATTTTGAAAAGGATGATCTTCGAACTGTTTTTCACCTATTATGTGATGATTGAACTTGGTTTCTAAAACATGAGTCTTTAATGTGTTTTTCCCTATGAACGGGTTTTGGTGTGTCGAAAATTGATTAATGACAGAATATAGTTTCTAAACCGCTTAAGGACTCGATATACCCTATTAACCAGATGATGACCATATTCCATAATGAATAATTTGGCTATCATGAAATGATTTGAGTTTCGACTTCCATGCCATAATTTGTGATTCGGCTAATATTCCATGATATGTATTTGTTTGTATTTGGGCTTGTATAGGCAAGCTGCGCTAGTCTAGAGAATGAGTAGCCATTTGGAATCCTAACGTATCAGTTTTGAGCATTGTTGTATTAGTCTAGAGGACGATTGACCTTCGTGGCATGTAGCCCAGTGTATCTATTATTATGCTAGTCCAAAGGACGATTAGCATCCGCGGGAAAAATAGCCCTACTGTATCTATTATAGTGATAGTCTAGAGGACGATTAGACTCCTTTAGATAATAGCCCCGGTGCATCGAATGGTTTCTCACCCATAAGTTAGCATAATGAATAGTGGAAAGAATGATAAGAGAGTTTTACATGGTTGATGATTTGTTACTGATGATGAGATGCGATCTTGCTTGTTTGTTGATGTCGTATGTTATGAAAGACACGCACTAATGATAGGTCTAGGGACATGGTAGTACATGAGTGCTAGTCTGGAAAATACAAGCATGATAGCCTGGTAGATGATGAATATGCTAGTTCGAAAGTATTAACTCATTAGTCGGGTATGAGATAAAGAGTACTGATACGCTAGCCAAGAAATTACATATTCACGAGTCTGGTAACTAGAAAATACGTGTCGAACATTACGACCGATTAGCATTATAGATTTTATGTGTTCATGTAACATGCGTGTTGTATATTAGAGATTATACGAGTTATGTGACCTTAGCTCCAAAAGGTTCAGAGAGACCATGCTAGACAAAGCTACCATTAGGTGCGATGTATCTTTGTTGGAAAGTTTTGATTTATGATCTCACAAATTGTCCTAATACTAGATGTGTGACATAATCTATGATCTTACAGAGTGTCGAGATACCAATTACTTTCGACATTCCTTCAATTATACATTCATTTAATTATAGCACTTGTTATTTGTAACATTTCATAAATCCGATTAGGTGTGAATGTGGTAAATGAGTATTAATGTGGATTTTATATATATGAAGTCCTGTAAATATGGTTTTTGGTAATAGCTGATTTAAGATCAACAAGAATAGTGATGTGCATAAGATTCGATAGAATCGACTATGTTTACGTGTGGAGTCTGACTTGAGCCCATTTACATAAAGATCCATTGAGAAACTGTAAAGCATGAAAGTTGTACATCTTTGAAATACCTTTCCGACCATATATGGACCAGCTCAATCGTAGCTACGTGCTAGGAGTTATGCCCATTTTACTTAACATTGTCGACGCAGCCAATGATTCTAAGCCATCTTTTTTATGAGAAAACACCCTAGAGTCTTCTCTAAACCTATAAGGTAAGTTCTTACTAAAATTTCATGATTATTACCTCAATATAATTATAATTAACACTAGAATCCTCATCTATTCCATAGATTGTGAGAATTCAATTCAAGAACAGTTAAAGAAAAGAATCGTTGGGAACCCTTTGGGAGGTAAGCGTACTTGCTTCAAGTATCAATATGAATTTAGTTCTAGGTTCATTTATTTTTTATATGTTGTTATAATTCATGGGTGAATCGTATGAAAGACAAAACACGTTTTAGACATGAAAACCCTAGTTGCTTTCGATAAAGGGGGTAAGATGGGTGGAATTAGATTAAAGTTCTAATATTATCATCTAAATCAATTGTAGAACGGTTGGTGAATCTCATAAAATCTGTTTGGTAGCGTTCTAGCGGGAATTCATGTTAGTATCTTTTTAACATACTTTTGAACTTTTAAAAATGGTTTCTTTGGAAAGGTTTCATGTGCGTGAGGGAGAAGTCCACATGGAGCCTTAGGTGTACCATACTATATATATATATATATATATATATATATATATATATATATATATTTGTGACGTTTCCTAACAAACTATTGCTAAAATTAAATTATAAAGCTTTGAACTTTGAACATGATTTCCCCTCTAATGGATTATTTAACTTGATTTTGAAAAGGATGATCTTTGAACTGTTTTTCACCTATTATGTGATGATTGAACTTGGTTTCTAAAACATGAGTCTTTAATGTATTTTTCCCTATGAACGGGTTTTGGTGTGTCGAAACTTGATTAATGACAAAATATAATTTCTAAACCGCTTAAGGACTCGATATACCCTATTAACCAGATGATGACCATAATCCATAATGAATAACTTGGCTAACGTGAAATGATTTGAGTTTCGACTTCCATGCCATAATTTGTGATTCGGCTAATATTCCATGATATGTATTTGTTTGTATTTGGGCTTGTATAGGCAAGCTGCGCTAGTCTAGAGAATGAGTAGCCATTAGGAATCCTAACGTATCACTTTTGAGCATTGTTGTATTAGTCTAGAGGACGATTGACCTTCGTGGCATGTAGCCCAGTGTATCTATTATTATGCTAGTCCAAAGGACGATTAGCATCCGCGGGAAAAATAGCCCTACTATATCTATTATAGTGATAGTCCAGAGGACGATTAGACTCCTTTAGATAATAGCCCCGGTGCATCGAATGGTTTCTCACCCATAAGTTAGCATAATGAATAGTGGAAAGAATGATAAGAGAGTTTTACATGGTTGATGATTTGTTACTGATGATGAGATGAGATCTTGCTTGTTTGTTGATGTCGTATGTTATGAAAGACACGCACTAATGATAGGTCTAGGGACATGGTAGTACATGAGTGCTAGTCTGGAAAATACAAGCATGACAGCCTGGTAGATGATGAATATGCTAGTTCGAAAGTATTAAGTCATTAGTCGGGTATGAGATAAAGAGTACTGATATGCTAGCCAAGAAATTACATATTCACGAAGTCCGTAGCTAGAAAATACGTACGGACATTACGACCAGTTAGCATTATAGATTTTATGTGTTCATGTAACATGCGTGTTGTATATTAGAGATTATACGAGTTATGTGACCTTAGCTCCAAAAGGTTCGTAGAGACCATGCTAGACAAACCTATCATTAGGTGCGATGTATCTTTGTTGGAAAGTTTTGATTTATGATCTCACAAATTGTCCTAATACTAGATGTGTGACATAATCTATGATCTTACAGAGTGTCGAGATACCAATTACTTTCTGACATTCCTTCAATTATACATTCATTTAATTATAGCACTTGTTATTTGTAACATTTCGTAAATTCGGATTAGGTGTGAATGTGGTAAATGAGTATTAATGTGGATTTTATATATATGAAGTCCTATAAATATGGTTTTTGTGGTAATAGTTGATTTAAGATCAACACAAATAGTGATGTGCATAAGATTTGATAGAATCGACTATGTTTACGGTGGGTCTGACTTCGAGCCCATTTACATAATGATCAATTGAGAAACTGTAAAGCCTGAAAGTTGTACATCTTTGAAATACCTTTCCGACCATATATGGACCAGCTCAATCAGAGCTCTGTGCTAGGAGTTATGCCCATTTTACTTAACATTGTCGACGCAACCAATGATTCTAAGCCATCTTTTTTATGAGAAAACACCCTAGAGTCTTCTCTAAACCTATAAGGTAAGTTCTTACTAAAATTTCATGATTATTACCTCAATATAATTATAATTAACACTAGAATCCTCATCTATTCCATAGATTGTGAGAATTCAATTCAAGAACAGTTAAAGAAAAGAATCGTTGGGAACCCTTTGGGAGGTAAGCGTACTTGCTTCAAGTATCATTATGAATTTAATTCTAGGTTCATTTATTTTTTATATGTTGTTATAATTCATGGGTGAATCGTATGAAAGACAAAACACGTTTTAGACATGAAAACCCTAGTTGTTTTCGATAAAGGGGGTAAGATGGGTGGAATTAGATTAAAGTTCTAATATTATCATCTAAATCAATTGTAGAACGATTGGTGAATCTCATAAAATCCGTTTGGTAGCGTTCTAGCGGGAATTCATGTATGTATCTTTTTAACATACTTTTGAACTTTTAAAAATGGTTTCTTTGTCAAGGTTTCATGTGCGTGAGGGAGAAGTCTACATGGAGCCTTAGGTGTACCATACTATATATATATATATATATATATTTGTGACTTTTCCTAACAAACTATTGCTAAAATTAAATTATAAAGCTTTGAACTTTGAACATGATTTCCCCTCTAATGGATTATTTAACTTGATTTTGAAAAGGATGATCTTCGAACTGTTTTTCACCTATTATGTGATGATTGAACTTGGTTTCTAAAATATGAGTCTTTAATGTGTTTTTCCCTATGAACGGGTTTTGGTGTGTCGAAAATTGATTAATGACAGAATATAGTTTCTAAACCGCTTAAGGACTCGATATACCCTATTAACCAGATGATGACCATAATCCATAATGAATAATTTGGCTATCATGAAATGATTTGAGTTTCGACTTCCATGCCATAATTTGTGATTCGGCTAATATTCCATGATATGTATTTGTTTGTATTTGGGCTTGTATAGGCAAGCTGCGCTAGTCTAGAGAATGAGTAGCCATTTGGAATCCTAACGTATCAGTTTTGAGCATTGTTGTATTAGTCTAGAGGACGATTGACCTTCGTGGCATGTAGCCCAGTGTATCTATTATTATGCTAGTCCAAAGGACGATTAGCATCCGCAGGAAAAATAGCCCTACTGTATCTATTATAGTGATAGTCTAGAGGACGATTAGACTCCTTTAGATAATAGCCCTGGTGCATCGAATGGTTTCTCACCCATAAGTTAGCATAATGAATAGTGGAAAGAATGATAAGAGAGTTTTACATGGTTGATGATTTGTTACTGATGTTGAGATGAGATCTTGCTTGTTTGTTGACGTCGTATATTATGAAAGACACGTACCACGTATAGGTCTAGGGACATGGTAGTACATGAGTGCTAGTCTGGAAAATACAAGCATGATAGCCTGGTAGATGATGAATATGCTAGTTCGAAAGTATTAACTCATTAGTCGGGTATGAGATAAAGAGTAATCGATATGCTAGCCAAGAAATTACATATTCACGAGTCTGGTAGCTAGAAAATACGTATCAGACATTACGACCAGTTAGCATTATAGATTTTATGTGTTCATGTAACATGCGTGTTGTATATTAGAGATTATACGAGTTATGTGACCTTAGCTCCAAAAGGTTCAGAGAGACCATGCTAGACAAAGCTACCATTAGGTGCGATGTATCTTTGTTGGAAAGTTTTGATTTATGATCTCACAAATTGTTCTAATATTAGATGTGTGACATAATCTATGATCTTACAGAGTGTCGAGATACCAATTACTTTCTGACATTTCTTCAATTATACATTCATTTAATTATAGCACTTGTTATTTGTAACATTTCGTAAATCCGGATTAGGTGTGAATGTGGTAAATGAGTATTAATGTGGATTTTATATATATGAAGTCCTATAAATATGGTTTTTGTGGTAATAGTTGATTTAAGATCAACACGAATAGTGATGTGCATAAGATTCGATAGAATCGACTATGTTTACGGTGGGTCTGACTTCGAGCCCATTTACATAATGATCAATTGAGAAACTGTAAAGCTTGAAAGTTGTACATCTTTGAAATACCTTTCCGACCATATATGGACCAGCTCAATCAGAGCTCTGTGCTAGGAGTTATGCCCATTTTACTTAACATTGTCGACGCAGCCAATGATTCTAAGCCATCTTTTTTATGAGAAAACACCCTAGAGTCTTCTCTAAACCTATAAGGTAAGTTCTTACTAAAATTTCATGATTATTACCTCAATATAATTATAATTAACACTAGAATCCTCATCTATTCCATAGATTGTGAGAATTCAATTCAAGAACAGTTAAAGAAAAGAATCGTTGGGAACCCTTTGGGAGGTAAGCGTACTTGCTTCAAGTATCATTATGAATTTAATTCTAGGTTCATTTATTTTTTATATGTTGTTATAATTCATGGGTGAATCGTATGAAAGACAAAACACGTTTTAGACATGAAAACCCTAGTTGTTTTCGATAAAGGGGGTAAGATGGGTGGAATTAGATTAAAGTTCTAATATTATCATCTAAATCAATTGTAGAACGATTGGTGAATCTCATAAAATCCGTTTGGTAGCGTTCTAGCGGGAATTCATGTATGTATCTTTTTAACATACTTTTGAACTTTTAAAAATGGTTTCTTTGTCAAGGTTTCATGTGCGTGAGGGAGAAGTCTACATGGAGCCTTAGGTGTACCATACTATATATATATATATATGTATTTGTGACTTTTCCTAACAAACTATTGCTAAAATTAAATTATAAAGCTTTGAACTTTGAACATGATTTCCCCTCTAATGGATTATTTAACTTGATTTTGAAAAGGATGATCTTCGAACTGTTTTTCACCTATTATGTGATGATTGAACTTGGTTTCTAAAATATGAGTCTTTAATGTGTTTTTCCCTATGAACGGGTTTTGGTGTGTCGAAAATTGATTAATGACAGAATATAGTTTCTAAACCGCTTAAGGACTCGATATACCCTATTAACCAGATGATGACCATAATCCATAATGAATAATTTGGCTATCATGAAATGATTTGAGTTTCGACTTCCATGCCATAATTTGTGATTCGGCTAATATTCCATGATATGTATTTGTTTGTATTTGGGCTTGTATAGGCAAGCTGCGCTAGTCTAGAGAATGAGTAGCCATTTGGAATCCTAACGTATCAGTTTTGAGCATTGTTGTATTAGTCTAGAGGACGATTGACCTTCGTGGCATGTAGCCCAGTGTATCTATTATTATGCTAGTCCAAAGGACGATTAGCATCCGCAGGAAAAATAGCCCTACTGTATCTATTATAGTGATAGTCTAGAGGACGATTAGACTCCTTTAGATAATAGCCCCGGTGCATCGAATGGTTTCTCACCCATAAGTTAGCATAATGAATAGTGGAAAGAATGATAAGAGAGTTTTACATGGTTGATGATTTGTTACTGATGTTGAGATGAGATCTTGCTTGTTTGTTGACGTCGTATGTTATGAAAGACACGTACCACGTATAGGTCTAGGGACATGGTAGTACATGAGTGCTAGTCTGGAAAATACAAGCATGATAGCCTGGTAGATGATGAATATGCTAGTTCGAAAGTATTAACTCATTAGTCGGGTATGAGATAAAGAGTACTGATACGCTAGCCAAGAAATTACATATTCACGAGTCTGGTAGCTAGAAAATACGTATCAGACATTACGACCAGTTAGCATTATAGATTTTATGTGTTCATGTAACATGCGTGTTGTATATTAGAGATTATACGAGTTATGTGACCTTAGCTCCAAAAGGTTCAGAGAGACCATGCTAGACAAAGCTACCATTAGGTGCGATGTATCTTTGTTGGAAAGTTTTGATTTATGATCTCACAAATTGTTCTAATATTAGATGTGTGACATAATCTATGATCTTACAGAGTGTCGAGATACCAATTACTTTCTGACATTTCTTCAATTATACATTCATTTAATTATAGCACTTGTTATTTGTAACATTTCGTAAATCCGGATTAGGTGTGAATGTGGTAAATGAGTATTAATGTGGATTTTATATATATGAAGTCCTATAAATATGGTTTTTGTGGTAATAGTTGATTTAAGATCAACACAAATAGTGATGTGCATAAGATTCGATAGAATCGACTATGTTTACGGTGGGTCTGACTTCGAGCCCATTTACATAAAGATCCATTGAGAAACTATAAAGCATGAAAGTTGTACATCTTTGAAATACCTTTCCGACCATATATGGACCAGCTCAATCAGAGCTCTGTGCTAGGAGTTATGCCCATTTTACTTAACATTGTCGACGCAACCAATGATTCTAAGCCATCATTTTTATGAGAAAACACCCTAGAGTCTTCTCTAAACCTATAAGGTAAGTTCTTACTAAAATTTCATGATTATTACCTCAATATAATTATAATTAACACTAGAATCCTCATCTATTCCATAGATTGTGAGAATTCAATTCAAGAACAGTTAAAGAAAAGAATCGTTGGGAACCCTTTGGGAGGTAAGCGTACTTGCTTCAAGTATCATTATGAATTTAATTCTAGGTTCATTTATTTTTTATATGTTGTTATAATTCATGGGTGAATCGTATGAAAGACAAAACACGTTTTAGACATGAAAACCCTAGTTGTTTTCGATAAAGGGGGTAAGATGGGTGGAATTAGATTAAAGTTCTAATATTATCATCTAAATCAATTGTAGAACGATTGGTGAATCTCATAAAATCCGTTTGGTAGCGTTCTAGCGGGAATTCATGTATGTATCTTTTTAACATACTTTTGAACTTTTAAAAATGGTTTCTTTGTCAAGGTTTCATGTGCGTGAGGGAGAAGTCTACATGGAGCCTTAGGTGTACCATACTATATATATATATATATATATATTTGTGACTTTTCCTAACAAACTATTGCTAAAATTAAATTATAAAGCTTTGAACTTTGAACATGATTTCCCCTCTAATGGATTATTTAACTTGATTTTGAAAAGGATGATCTTCGAACTGTTTTTCACCTATTATGTGATGACTGAACTTGGTTTCTAAAACATGAGTCTTTAATGTGTTTTTCCCTATGATCGGGTTTTGGTGTGTCGAAAATTGATTAATGACAGAATATAGTTTCTAAACCGCTTAAGGACTCGATATACCCTATTAACCAGATGATGACCATAATCCATAATGAATAATTTGGCTATCATGAAATGATTTGAGTTTCGACTTCCATGCCATAATTTGTGATTCGGCTAATATTCCATGATATGTATTTGTTTGTATTTGGGCTTGTATAGGCAAGCTGCGCTAGTCTAGAGAATGAGTAGCCATTTGGAATCCTAACGTATCAGTTTTGAGCATTGTTGTATTAGTCTAGAGGACGATTGACCTTCGTGGCATGTAGCCCAGTGTATCTATTATTATGCTAGTCCAAAGGACGATTAGCATCCGCGGGAAAAATAGCCCTACTGTATCTATTATAGTGATAGTCTAGAGGACGATTAGACTCCTTTAGATAATAGCCCTGGTGCATCGAATGGTTTCTCACCCATAAGTTAGCATAATGAATAGTGGAAAGAATGATAAGAGAGTTTTACATGGTTGATGATTTGTTACTGATGTTGAGATGAGATCTTGCTTGTTTGTTGACGTCGTATATTATGAAAGACACGTACCACGTATAGGTCTAGGGACATGGTAGTACATGAGTGCTAGTCTGGAAAATACAAGCATGATAGCCTGGTAGATGATGAATATGCTAGTTCGAAAGTATTAACTCATTAGTCGGGTATGAGATAAAGAGTACTGATACGCTAGCCAAGAAATTACATATTCACGAGTCTGGTAGCTAGAAAATACGTATCAGACATTACGACCAGTTAGCATTATAGATTTTATGTGTTCATGTAACATGCGTGTTGTATATTAGAGATTATACGAGTTATGTGACCTTAGCTCCAAAAGGTTCAGAGAGACCATGCTAGACAAAGCTACCATTAGGTGCGATGTATCTTTGTTGGAAAGTTTTGATTTATGATCTCACAAATTGTCCTAATACTAGATGTGTGACATAATCTATGATCTTACAGAGTGTCGAGATACCAATTACTTTCTGACATTCCTTCAATTATACATTCATTTAATTATAGCACTTGTTATTTGTAACATTTCGTAAATCCGGATTAGGTGTGAATGTGGTAAATGAGTATTAATGTGGATTTTATATATATGAAGTCCTACAAATATGGTTTTTGTGGTAATAGTTGATTTAAGATCAACACAAATAGTGATGTGCATAAGATTCAATAGAATCGACTATGTTTACGGTGGGTCTGACTTCGAGCCCATTTACATAATGATCAATTGAGAAACTGTAAAGCCTGAAAGTTGTACATCTTTGAAATACCTTTCCGACCATATATAGACCAGCTCAATCAGAGCTCTGTGCTAGGAGTTATGCCCATTTTACTTAACATTGTCGACGCAACCAATGATTCTAAGCCATCTTTTTTATGAGAAAACACCCTAGAGTCTTCTCTAAACCTATAAGGTAAGTTCTTACTAAAATTTCATGATTATTACCTCAATATAATTATAATTAACACTAGAATCCTCATCTATTCCATAGATTGTGAGAATTCAATTCAAGAACAGTTAAAGAAAAGAATCGTTGGGAACCCTTTGGGAGGTAAGCGTACTTGCTTCAAGTATCATTATGAATTTAATTCTAGGTTCATTTATTTTTTATATGTTGTTATAATTCATGGGTGAATCGTATGAAAGACAAAACACGTTTTAGACATGAAAACCCTAGTTGTTTTCGATAAAGGGGGTAAGATGGGTGGAATTAGATTAAAGTTCTAATATTATCATCTAAATCAATTGTAGAACGATTGGTGAATCTCATAAAATCCGTTTGGTAGCGTTCTAGCGGGAATTCATGTATGTATCTTTTTAACATACTTTTGAACTTTTAAAAATGGTTTCTTTGTCAAGGTTTCATGTGCGTGAGGGAGAAGTCTACATGGAGCCTTAGGTGTACCATACTATATATATATATATATGTATTTGTGACTTTTCCTAACAAACTATTGCTAAAATTAAATTATAAAGCTTTGAACTTTGAACATGATTTCCCCTCTAATGGATTATTTAACTTGATTTTGAAAAGGATGATCTTCGAACTGTTTTTCACCTATTATGTGATGATTGAACTTGGTTTCTAAAATATGAGTCTTTAATGTGTTTTTCCCTATGAACGGTTTTGGTGTGTCGAAAATTGATTAATGACGTAATATAGTTTCTAAACCGCTTAAGGACTCGATATACCCTATTAACCAGATGATGACCATAATCCATAATGAATAATTTGGCTATCATGAAATGATTTGAGTTTCGACTTCCATGCCATAATTTGTGATTCGGCTAATATTCCATGATATGTATTTGTTTGTATTTGGGCTTGTATAGGCAAGCTGCGCTAGTCTAGAGAATGAGTAGCCATTTGGAATCCTAACGTATCAGTTTTGAGCATTGTTGTATTAGTCTAGAGGACGATTGACCTTCGTGGCATGTAGCCCAGTGTATCTATTATTATGCTAGTCCAAAGGACGATTAGCATCCGCAGGAAAAATAGCCCTACTGTATCTATTATAGTGATAGTCTAGAGGACGATTAGACTCCTTTAGATAATAGCCCCGGTGCATCGAATGGTTTCTCACCCATAAGTTAGCATAATGAATAGTGGAAAGAATGATAAGAGAGTTTTACATGGTTGATGATTTGTTACTGATGTTGAGATGAGATCTTGCTTGTTTGTTGACGTCGTATGTTATGAAAGACACGTACCACGTATAGGTCTAGGGACATGGTAGTACATGAGTGCTAGTCTGGAAAATACAAGCATGATAGCCTGGTAGATGATGAATATGCTAGTTCGAAAGTATTAACTCATTAGTCGGGTATGAGATAAAGAGTACTGATACGCTAGCCAAGAAATTACATATTCACGAAGTCCGGTAGCTAGAAAATACGTATCAGACATTACGACCAGTTAGCATTATAGATTTTATGTGTTCATGTAACATGCGTGTTGTATATTAGAGATTATACGAGTTATGTGACCTTAGCTCCAAAAGGTTCAGAGAGACCATGCTAGACAAAGCTACCATTAGGTGCGATGTATCTTTGTTGGAAAGTTTTGATTTATGATCTCACAAATTGTTCTAATATTAGATGTGTGACATAATCTATGATCTTACAGAGTGTCGAGATACCAATTACTTTCTGACATTTCTTCAATTATACATTCATTTAATTATAGCACTTGTTATTTGTAACATTTCAGAATCCGGATTAGGTGTGAATGTGGTAAATGAGTATTAATGTGGATTTTATATATATGAAGTCCTATAAATATGGTTTTTGTGGTAATAGTTGATTTAAGATCAACACGAATAGTGATGTGCATAAGATTCGATAGAATCGACTATGTTTACGGTGGGTCTGACTTCGAGCCCATTTACATAATGATCAATTGAGAAACTGTAAAGCTTGAAAGTTGTACATCTTTGAAATACCTTTCCGACCATATATGGACCAGCTCAATCAGAGCTCTGTGCTAGGAGTTATGCCCATTTTACTTAACATTGTCGACGCAGCCAATGATTCTAAGCCATCTTTTTTATGAGAAAACACCCTAGAGTCTTCTCTAAACCTATAAGGTAAGTTCTTACTAAAATTTCATGATTATTACCTCAATATAATTAGAATTAACACTAGAATCCTCATCTATTCCATAGATTGTGAGAATTCAATTCATGAACAGTTAAAGAAAAGAATCGTTGGGAACCCTTTGGGAGGTAAGCGTACTTGCTTCAAGTATCATTATGAATTTAGTTCTAGGTTCATTTATTTTTTATATGTTGTTATAATTCATGGGTGAATCGTATGAAAGACAAAACACGTTTTAGACATGAAAACCCTAGTTGCTTTCGATAAAAGTGGTAAGATGGGTGGAATTAGATTAAAGTTCTAATATTATCATCTAAATCAATTGTAGAACGGTTGGTGAATCTCATAAAATCCGTTTGGTAGCGTTCTAGCGGGAATTCATGTATGTATCTTTTTAACATACTTTTGAACTTTTAAAAATGGTTTCTTTGGAAAGGTTTCATGTGCGTGAGGGAGAAGTCCACATGGAGCCTTAGGTGTACCATACTATATATATATATATATATATATATATATATATATATATATATATATATATATATATATATATATTTGTGACGTTTCCTAACAAACTATTGCTAAAATTAAATTATAAAGCTTTGAACTTTGAACATGATTTCCCCTCTAATGGATTATTTAACTTGATTTTGAAAAGGATGATCTTCGAACTGTTTTTCACCTATTATGCGATGATTGAACTTGATTTCTAACACATGAGTCTTTAATGTGTTTTTCCCTATGAACGGGTTTTGGTGTGTCGAAAATTGATTAATGACAGAATATAGTTTCTAAACCGCTTAAGGACTCGATATACCCTATTAACCAGATGATGACCATAATCCATAATGAATAACTTGGCTAACATGAAATGATTTGAGTTTCGACTTCCATGCCATAATTTGTGATTCGGCTAATATTCCATTATATGTATTTGTTTGTATTTGGGCTTGTATAGGCAAGCTGCGCTAGTCTAGAGAATGAGTAGCCATTATGGATCCTAACGTATCACTTTTGAGCATTGTTGTATTAGTCTAGAGGACGATTGACCTTCGTGGCATGTAGCCCGGTATATCTATTATTATGCTAGTCCAAAGGACGATTTAGCTTCCGCGGGAAAAATAGCCCTGCTGTATCTATTGTAGTGATAGTCCAGAGGACGATTAGCCTCCTTTGGATAATAGCCCCGGTGCATCGAATGGTTTCTCACCCATAAGTTAGCATAATGAATAGTGGAAAGAATGATAAGAGAGTTTTACATGGTTGATGATTTGTTACTGATGATGAGATGAGATCTTGCTTGTTTGTTGATGTCGTATGTTATGAAAGACACGTACCACGTATAGGTCTAGGGACATGGTAGTACATGAGTGCTAGTCTGGAAAATACAAGCATGATAGCCTGGTAGATGATGAATATGCTAGTTCGAAAGTATTAACTCATTAGTCGGGTATGAGATAAAGAGTACTGATACGCTAGCCAAGAAATTACATATTCACGAGTCTGGTAGCTAGAAAATACGTATCAGACATTACGACCAGTTAGCATTATAGATTTTATGTGTTCATGTAACATGCGTGTTGTATATTAGAGATTATACGAGTTATGTGACCTTAGCTCCAAAAGGTTCAGAGAGACCATGCTAGACAAAGCTACCATTAGGTGCGATGTATCTTTGTTGGAAAGTTTTGATTTATGATCTCACAAATTGTCCTAATACTAGATGTGTGACATAATCTATGATCTTATAGAGTGTCGAGATACCAATTACTTTCTGACATTCCTTCAATTATACATTCATTTAATTATAGCACTTGTTATTTGTAACATTTCGTAAATTCGGATTAGGTGTGAATGTGGTAAATGAGTATTAATGTGGATTTTATATATATGAAGTCCTATAAATATGGTTTTTGTGGTAATAGTTGATTTAAGATCAACACAAATAGTGATGTGCATAAGATTCGATAGAATCGACTATGTTTACGGTGGGTCTGACTTCGAGTCCATTTACATAATGATCAATTGAGAAACTGTAAAGCATGAAAGTTGTACATCTTTGAAATACCTTTCCGACCATATATGGACCAGCTCAATCAGAGCTCTGTGCTAGGAGTTATGCCCATTTTACTTAACATTGTCGACGCAACCAATGATTCTAAGCCATCTTTTTTATGAGAAAACACCCTAGAGTCTTCTCTAAACCTATAAGGTAAGTTCTTACTAAAATTTCATGATTATTACCTCAATATAATTATAATTAACACTAGAATCCTCATCTATTCCATAGATTGTGAGAATTCAATTCAAGAACAGTTAAAGAAAAGAATCGTTGGGAACCCTTTGGGAGGTAAGCGTACTTGCTTCAAGTATCATTATGAATTTAGTTCTAGGTTCATTTATTTTTTATATGTTGTTATAATTCATGGGTGAATCGTATGAAAGACAAAACACGTTTTAGACATGAAAACCCTAGTTGTTTTCGATAAAGGGGGTAAGATGGGTGGAATTAGATTAAAGTTCTAATATTATCATCTAAATCAATTGTAGAACGATTGGTGAATCTCATAAAATCCGTTTGGTAGCGTTCTAGCGGGAATTCATGTATGTATCTTTTTAACATACTTTTGAACTTTTAAAAATGGTTTCTTTGTCAAGGTTTCATGTGCGTGAGGGAGAAGTCTACATGGAGCCTTAGGTGTACCATACTATATATATATATATATATATATATATATATATATATTTGTGACTTTTCCTAACAAACTATTGCTAAAATTAAATTATAAAGCTTTGAACTTTGAACATGATTTCCCCTCTAATGGATTATTTAACTTGATTTTGAAAAGGATGATCTTCGAACTGTTTTTCACCTATTATGTGATGATTGAACTTGGTTTCTAAAACATGAGTCTTTAATGTGTTTTTTCCTATGAACGGGTTTTGGTGTGTCGAAAATTGATTAATGACAGAATATAGTTTCTAAACCGCTTAAGGACTCGATATACCCTATTAACCAGATGATGACCATAATCCATAATGAATAACTTGGCTAACATGAAATGATTTGAGTTTCGACTTCCATGCCATAATTTGTGATTCGGCTAATATTCCATGATATGTATTTGTTTGTATTTGGGCTTGTATAGGCAAGCTGCGCTAGTCTAGAGAATGAGTAGCCATTAGGAATCCTAACGTATCACTTTTGAGCATTGTTGTATTAGTCCAGAGGACGATTGACCTTCGTGGCATATTGCCCAGTGTATCTATTATTATGCTAGTCCAAAGGACGATTAGCATCCGCGGGAAAAATAGCCCTACTGTATCTATTATAGTGATAGTCCAGAGGACGATTAGCCTCCTTTGGATAATAGCCCCGCTGCATCGAATGTTTTCTCACCCATAAGTTAGCATAATGAATAGAGGAAAGAATGATAAGAGAGTTTTACATGGTTGGTGATTTTTTACTGATGATGAGATGAGATCTTGCTTGTTTGTTGACGTCGTATGTTATGAAAGACACGTACCACGTATAGGTCCAGGGACATGGTAGTACATGAGTGCTAGTCTGGAAAATACAAGCATGATAGCCTGGTAGATGATGAATATGCTAGTTCGAAAGTATTAACTCATTAGTCGGGTATGAGATAAAGAGTACTGATACGCTAGCCAAGAAATTACATATTCACGAGTCTGGTAGCTAGAAAATACGTATGAGACATTATGACCTGTTAGCATTATAGATTCTATGTGTTCATGTAACATGCGTGTTGTAGATTAGAGATTATACGAGTTATGTGACCTTAGCTCCAAAAGGTTCAGAGAGACCAAGCTAGACAAAGCTACCATTAGGTGCGATGTATCTTTGTTGGAAAGTTTTGATTTAGGATCTCACAAATTGTCCTAATACTAGATGTGTGACATAATCTATGATCTTACAGAGTGTCGAGATACCAATTACTTTCTGACATTCCTTCAATTATACATTCATTTAATTATAGCACTTGTTATTTGTAACATTTCATAAATCCGGATTAGGTGTGAATGTGGTAAATGAGTATTAATGTGGAATTTTATATATATGAAGTCATAGAAAGATGGTTTTTTGTGGTAATAGTTGATTTAAGATCAACACGAATAGTGATGTGCATAAGATTCGATAGAATCGACTATGTTTACGGTGGGTCTGACTTCGAGCCCATTTACATAAAGATCCATTGAGAAACTATAAAGCATGAAAGTTGTACATCTTTGAAATACCTTTCCGACCATATATGGACCAGCTCAATCAGAGCTCTGTGCTAGGAGTTATGCCCATTTTACTTAACATTGTCGACGCAGCCAATGATTCTAAGCCATCTTTTTTATGAGAAAACACCCTAGAGTCTTCTCTAAACCTATAAGGTAAGTTCTTACTAAAATTTCATGATTATTACCTCAATATAATTATAATTAACACTAGAATCCTCATCTATTCCATAGATTGTGAGAATTCAATTCAAGAACAGTTAAAGAAAAGAATCGTTGGGAACCCTTTGGGAGGTAAGCGTACTTGCTTCAAGTATCATTATGAATTTAGTTCTAGGTTCATTTATTTTTTATATGTTGTTATAATTCATGGGTGAATCGTATGAAAGACAAAACACGTTTTAGACATGAAAACCCTAGTGGTTTTCGATAAAGGGGGTAAGATGGGTGGAATTAGATTAAAGTTCTAATATTATCATCTAAATCAATTGTAGAACGATTGGTGAATCTCATAAAATCCGTTTGGTAGCGTTCTAGCGGGAATTCATGTATGTATCTTTTTAACATACTTTTGAACTTTTAAAAATGGTTTCTTTGGAAAGGTTTCATGTGCGTGAGGGAGAAGTCCACATGGAGCCTTAGGTGTACCATACTATATATATATATATATATATATATATATATATTTGTGACTTTTCCTAACAAACTATTGCTAAAATTAAATTATAAAGCTTTGAACTTTGAACATGATTTCCCCTCTAATGGATTATTTAACTTGATTTTGAAAAGGATGATCTTCGAACTGTTTTTCACCTATTATGTGATTATTGAACTTGGTTTCTAAAACATGAGTCTTTAATGTGTTTTTCCCTATGAACGGGTTTTGGTGAGTCAAAAATTGATTAATGACAGAATATAGTTTCTAAACCGCTTAAGGACTCGATATACCCTATTGACCAGATGATGACCATAATCCATAATGAATAATTTGGCTATCATGAAATGATTTGAGTTTCGACTTCCATGCCATAATTTGTGATTCGGCTAATATTCCATGATATGTATTTGTTTGTATTTGGGCTTGTATAGGCAAGATGCGCTAGTCTAGAGAATGAGTAGCCATTATGGATCCTAACGTATCACTTTTGAGCATTGTTGTATTAGTCCAGAGGACGATTGACCTTCGTGGCATGTAGCCCGGTATATCTATTATTATGCTAGTCCAAAGGACGATTTAGCTTCAAGGGAAAATAGCCTGCTTTGTATCTATTGTAGTGATAGTCCAGAGGACGATTAGCCTCCTTTGGATAATAGCCCCGGTGCATCGAATGGTTTCTCACCCATAAGTTAGCATAATGAATAGTGGAAAGAATGATAAGAGAGTTTTACATGGTTGATGATTTGTTACTGATGATGAGATGAGATCTTGCTTGTTTGTTGACGTCGTATGTTATGAAAGACACGTACCACGTATAGGTCCAGGGACATGGTAGTACATGAGTGCTAGTCTGGAAAATACAAGCATGATAGCCTGGTAGATGATGAATATGCTAGTTCGAAAGTATTAACTCATTAGTCGGGTATGAGATAAAGAGTACTAATACGCTAGCCAAGAAATCACATATTCACGATTCTGGTAGCTAGAAAATACGTATGAGACATTATGACCAGTTAGCATTATAGATTTTATGTGTTCATGTAACATGCGTGTTGTAGATTAGAGATTATACGAGTTATGTGACCTTAGCTCCAAAAGGTTCAGAGAGACCATGCTTGACAAAGCTACCATTAGGTGCGATGTATCTTTGTTGGAAAGTTTTGATTTATGATCTCACAAATTGTCCTAATACTAGATGTGTGACATAATCAATGATCTTACAGAGTGTCGAGATACCAATTACTTTCTGACATTTCTTCAATTATACATTCATTTAATTATAGCACTTGTTATTCGTAACATTTCGTAAATCCGGATTAGGTGTGAATGTGGTAAATGAGTATTAATGTGGAATTTTATATATATGAAGTCCTATAAATATGGTTTTTTTGGTAATAATTGATTTAAGATCAACACGAATAGTGATGTGCATAGGATTCGATAGAATCGACTATGTTTACGGTGGGTCTGACTTCGAGCCCATTTACATAAAGATCCACTGAGAAACTGTAAAGCATGAAAGTTGTACATCTTTGAAATACCTTTCCGACCATATATGGACCAGCTCAATCAGAGCTTTGTGCTAGGAGTTATGCCCATTTTACTTAACATTGTCGACGCAGCCAATGATTCTAAGCCATCTTTTTTATGAGAAAACACCCTAGAGTCTTCTCTAAACCTATAAGGTAAGTTCTTACTAAAATTTCATGATTATTACCTCAATATAATTATAACTAACACTAGAATCCTCATCTATTCCATAGATTGTGAGAATTCAATTCAAGAACAGTTAAAGAAAAGAATCGTTGGGAACCCTTTGGGAGGTAAGCGTACTTGCTTCAAGTATCATTATGAATTTATTTCTAGGTTCATTTATTTTTTATATGTTGTTATAATTCATGGGTGAATCGTATGAAAGACAAAACACGTTTTAGACATGAAAACCCTAGTTGTTTTCGATAAAGGGGTTAAGATGGGTGGAATTAGATTAAAGTTCTAATATTATCATCTAAATCACTTGTAGAACGATTGGTGAATCTCATAAAATCCGTTTGGTAGAGTTCTAGCGGGAATTCATGTATGTATCTTTTTAACATACTTTTGAACTTTTAAAAATGGTTTCTTTGGAAAGGTTTCATGTGCGTGAGGGCGAAGTCCATATGGAGCCTTAGGTGTACCATACTATATATATATATAGTTATATATATATATGTATATATATATATATATATATATTTGTGACTTTTCCTAACAAACTATTGCTAAAATTAAATTATAAAGCTTTGAACTTTGAACATGATTTCCCCTCTAATGGATTATTTAACTTGATTTTGAAAAGGATGATCTTCGAACTGTTTTTCACCTATTATGTGATGATTGAACTTGGTTTCTAAAACATGAGTCTTTAATGTGTTTTCCCTATGAACGGGTTTTGGTGAGTCGAAAATTGATTAATGACAGAATATAGTTTCTAAACCGCTTAAGGACTCGATATACCCTATTAACCAGATGATGACCATAATCCATAATGAATAATTTGGCTATCATGAAATGATTTGAGTTTCGACTTCCATGCCATAATTTGTGATTCGGCTAATATTCCATGATATGTATTTGTTTGTATTTGGGCTTGTATAGGCAAGCTGCGCTAGTCTAGAGAATGAGTAGCCATTATGGATCCTAACGTATCACTTTTGAGCATTGTTGTATTAGTCCAGAGGACGATTGACCTTCGTGGCATGTAGCCCGGTATATCTATTATTATGCTAGTCCAAAGGACGATTTAGCTTCCGCGGGAAAAATAGCCCTGCTGTATCTATTGTAGTGATAGTCCAGAGGACGATTAGCCTCCTTTGGATAATAGCCCCGGTGCATCGAATGGTTTCTCACCCATAAGTTAGCATAATGAATAGTGGAAAGAATGATAAGAGAGTTTTACATGGTTGATGATTTGTTACTGATGATGAGATGAGATCTTGCTTGTTTGTTGACGTCGTATGTTATGAAAGACACGCATTAATGATAGGCCCAGGGACATGGTAGTACATGAGTGCTAGTCTGGAAAATACAAGCATGATAGCCTGGTAGATGATGAATATGCTAGTTCGAAAGTATTAACTCATTAGTCGGGTATGAGATAAAGAGTACTAATACGCTAGCCAAGAAATCACATATTCACGATTCTGGTAGCTAGAAAATACGTATGAGACATTACGACCAGTTAGCATTATAGATTTTATGTGTTCATGTAACATGCGTGTTGTAGATTAGAGATTATACGAGTTATGTGACCTTAGCTCCAAAAGGTTCAGAGAGACCATGCTTGACAAAGCTACCATTAGGTGCGATGTATCTTTGTTGGAAAGTTTTGATTTATGATCTCACAAATTGTCCTAATACTAGATGTGTGACATAATCTATGATCTTACAGAGTGTCGAGATACCAATTACTTTCTGACATTCCTTCAATTATACATTCATTTAATTATAGCACTTGTTATTCGTAACATTTCGTAAATCCGGATTAGGTGTGAATGTGGTAAATGAGTATTAATGTGGAATTTTATATATATGAAGTCCTATAAATATGGTTTTTTTGGTAATAATTGATTTAAGATCAACACGAATAGTGATGTGCATAGGATTCGATAGAATCGACTATGTTTACGGTGGGTCTGACTTCGAGCCCATTTACATAAAGATCCATTGAGAAACTGTAAAGCATGAAAGTTGTACATCTTTGAAATACCTTTCCGACCATATATGGACCAGCTCAATCAGAGCTCTGTGCTAGGAGTTATGCCCATTTTACTTAACATTGTCGACGCAGCCAATGATTCTAAGCCATCTTTTTTATGAGAAAACACCCTAGAGTCTTCTCTAAACCTATAAGGTAAGTTCTTACTAAAATTTCATGATTATTACCTCAATATAATTATAACTAACACTAGAATCCTCATCTATTCCATAGATTGTGAGAATTCAATTCAAGAACAGTTAAAGAAAAAAATCGTTAGGAACCCTTTGGGAGGTAAGCGTACTTGCTTCAAGTATCATTATGAATTTAGTTCTAGGTTCATTTATTTTTTATATGTTGTTATAATTCATGGGTGAATCGTATGAAAGACAAAACACGTTTTAGACATGAAAACCCTAGTTGTTTTCGATAAAGGGGTTAAGATGGGTGGAATTAGATTAAAGTTCTAATATTATCATCTAAATCACTTGTAGAACGATTGGTGAATCTCATAAAATCCGTTTGGTAGCGTTCTAGCGGGAATTCATGTATGTATCTTTTTAACATACTTTTGAACTTTTACAAATGGTTTCTTTGGAAAGGTTTCATGTGCGTGAGGGAGAAGTCCACATGGAGCCTTAGGTGTACCATACTATATATATATATATATATATATATATATATATATATATATATATATATATATATATTTGTGACTTTTCCTAACAAACTATTGCTAAAATTAAATTATAAAGCTTTGAACTTTGAACGTGATTTCCCCTCTAATGGATTATTTAACTTGATTTTGAAAAGGATGATCTTTGAACTGTTTTTCACCTATTATGTGATGATTGAACTTGGTTTCTAAAACATGAGTCTTTAATGTGTTTTTCCCTATGAACGGGTTTTGGTGAGTCGAAAATTGATTAATGACAGAATATAGTTTCTAAACCGCTTAAGGACTCGATATACCCTATTAACCAGATGATGAACATAATCCATAATGAATAATTTGGCTATCATGAAATGATTTGAGTTTCGACTTCCATGCCATAATTTGTGATTCGGCTAATATTCCATGATATGTATTTGTTTGTATTTGGGCTTGTATAGGCAAGCTGCGCTAGTCTAGAGAATGAGTAGCCATTATGGATCCTAACGTATCACTTTTGAGCATTGTTGTATTAGTCCAGAGGACGATTGACCTTCGTGGCATGTAGCCCGGTATATCTATTATTATGCTTGTCCAAAGGACGATTTAGCCTCCGCGGGAAAAATAGCCATGTTGTATCTATTGTAGTGATAGTCCAGCGGACGATTAGCCTCCTTTGGATAATAGCCCCGGTGCATCGAATGGTTTCTCACCCATAAGTTAGCATAATGAATAGTGGAAAGAATGATAAGAGAGTTTTACATGGTTGATGATTTGTTACTGATGATGAGATGAGATCTTGCTTGTTTGTTGACGTCGTATGTTATGAAAGACACGTACCACGTATAGGTCCAGGGACATGGTAGTACATGAGTGCTAGTCTGGAAAATACAAGCATGATAGCCTGGTAGATGATGAATATGCTAGTTCGAAAGTATTAACTCATTAGTCGGGTATGAGATAAAGAGTACTAATACGCTAGCCAAGAAATCACGTATTCACGATTCTGGTAGCTAGAAAATACGTATGAGACATTACGACCAGTTAGCATTATAGATTTTATGTGTTCATGTAACATGCGTGTTGTAGATTAGAGATTATACGAGTTATGTGACCTTAGCTCCAAAAGGTTCAGAGAGACCATGCTAGACAAAGCTACCATTAGGTGCGATGTATCTTTGTTGGAAAGTTTTGATTTATGATCTCACAAATTGTCCTAATACTAGATGTGTGACATAATCTATGATCTTACAGAGTGTCGAGATACCAATTACTTTCTGACATTCCTTCAATTATACATTCATTTAATTATAGCACTTGTTATTTGTAACATTTCGTAAATCCAGATTAGGTGTGAATGTGGTAAATGAGTATTAATGTGGAATTTTATATATATGAAGTCCTATAAAGATGGTTTTTTGTGGTAATAGTTGATTTAAGATCAACACGAATAGTGATGTGCATAGGATTCGATAGAATCGACTATGTTTACGGTGGGTCTGACTTCGAGCCCATTTATATAAAGATCCATTGAGAAACTGTAAAGCATGAAAGTTGTACATCTTTGAAATACCTTTCCGACCATATATGGACCAGCTCAATCAGAGCTCTGTGCTAGGAGTTATGCCCATTTTACTTAACATTGTCGACGCAGCCAATGATTCTAAGCCATCTTTTTATGAGAAAACACCCTAGAGTCTTCTCTAAACCTATAAGGTAAGTTCTTACTAAAATTTCATGATTATTACCTCAATATAATTATAATTAACACTAGAATCCTCATCTATTCCATAGATTGTGAGAATTCAATTCAAGAACAGTTAAAGAAAAGAATCGTTGGAACCCTTTGGGAGGTAAGCGTAATTGCTTCAAGTATCATTATGAATTTAGTTCTAGGTTCATTAATTTTTTATATGTTGTTATAATTCATGGGTGAATCGTATGAAAGACAAAACACGTTTTAGACATGAAAACCCTAGTTGTTTTCGATAAAGGGGTTAAGATGGGTGGACTTAGATTAAAGTTCTAATATTATCATCTAAATCACTTGTAGAACGATTGGTGAATCTCATAAAATCCGTTTGGTAGCGTTCTAGCGGGAATTCATGTATGTATCTTTTTAACATACTTTTGAACTTTTAAAAATGGTTTCTTTGGAAAGGTTTCATGTGCGTGAGGGAGAAGTCCACATGGAGCCATAGGTGTACCATACTATATATATATATATATATATATATATATATATATATATATATTTGTGACTTTTCCTAACAAACTATTGCTAAAATTAAATTATAAAGCTTTGAACTTTGAACATGATTTCCCCTCTAATGGATTATTTAACTTGATTTTGAAAAGGATGATCTTCGAACTGTTTTTCACCTATTATGTGATTATTGAACTTGGTTTCTAAAACATGAGTCTTTAATGTGTTTTTCCCTATGAACGGGTTTTGGTGAGTCGAAAATTGATTAATGACAGAATATAGTTTCTAAACCGCTTAAGGACTCGATATACCCTATTAACCAGATGATGACCATAATCCATAATGAATAATTTGGCTATCATGAAATGATTTGAGTTTCGACTTCCATGCCATAATTTGTGATTCGGCTAATATTCCATGATATGTATTTGTTTGTGTTTGGGCTTGTATAGGCAAGCTACGCTAGTCTAGAGAATGAGTAGCCATTATGGATCCTAACGTATCACTTTTGAGCATTGTTGTATTAGTCCAGAGGACGATTGACCTTCGTGGCATGTAGCCCAGTATATCTATTATTATGCTAGTCCAAAGGACGATTTAGCCTCCGCGGGAAAAAATAGCCCTGCTGAATCTATTGTAATGATAGTCCAGAGGACGATTAGCCTCCTTTGGATAATAGCCCCGGTGCATCGAATGGTTTCTCACCCATAAGTTAGCATAATGAATAGTGGAAAGAATGATAAGAGAGTTTTACATGGTTGATGATTTGTTACTGATGATGAGATGAGATCTTGCTTGTTTGTTGACGTCGTATGTTATGAAAGACACGTACCACGTAGAGGTCCAGGGACATGGTAGTACATGAGTGCTAGTCTGGAAAATACAAGCATGATAGCCTGGTAGATGATGAATGTGCTAGTTCGAAAGTATTAACTCATTAGTCGGGTATGAGATAAAGAGTACTGATACGCTAGCCAAGAAATTACATATTCACGAGTCTGGTAGCTAGAAAATACGTATGAGACATTACGACCAGTTAGCATTATAGATTTTATGTGTTCATGTAACATGCGTGTTGTAGATTAGAGATTATACGAGTTATGTGACCTTAGCTCCAAAAGGTTCAGAGAGACCATGCTAGACAAAGCTACCATTAGGTGCGATGTATCTTTGTTGGAAAGTTTTGATTTATGATCTCACAAATTGTCCTAATACTAGATGTGTGACATAATCTATGATCTTACAGAGTGTCGAGATACCAATTACTTTCTGACATTCCTTCAATTATACATTCATTTAATTATAGCACTTGTTATTTGTAACATTTCGTAAATCCGGATTAGGTGTGAATGTGATAAATGAGTATTAATGTGGAATTTTATATGTATGAAGTCCTATAAAGATGGTTTTTTGTGGTAATAGTTGATTTAAGATCAACACGAATAGTGATGTGCATAAGATTCGATAGAATCGACTATGTTTACGGTGGGTCTGACTTCGAGCCCATTTACATAAAGATCCATTTAGAAACTGTAAAGCATGAAAGTTGTACATCTTTGAAATACCTTTCCGACCATATATGGACCAAATTTCAATCGAGCTACTGTGCTAGGAGTTATGCCCATTTTACTTAACATTGTCGACGCAGCCAATGATTCTAAGCCATCTTTTTTATGAGAAAACACCCTAGAGTCTTCTCTAAACCTATAAGGTAAGTTCTTACTAAAATTTCATGATTATTACCTCAATATAATTATAATTAACACTAGAATCCTCATCTATTCCATAGATTGTGAGAATTCAATTCAAGAACAGTTAAAGAAAAGAATCGTTGGGAACCCTTTGGGAGGTAAGCGTAATTGCTTCAAGTATCATTATGAATTTAGTTCTAGGTTCATTTATTTTTTATATGTTGTTATAATTCATGGGTGAATCGTATGAAAGACAAAACACGTTTTAGACATGAAAACCCTAGTTGTTTTCGATAAAGGGGTTAAGATGGGTGGAATTAGATTAAAGTTCTAATATTATCATCTAAATCACTTGTAGAACGATTGGTGAATCTCATAAAATCCGTTTGGTAGCGTTCTAGCGGGAATTCATGTATTTATCTTTTTAACATACTTTTGAACTTTTAAAAATGGTTTCTTTGGAAAGGTTTCATGTGCGTGAGGGAGAAGTCTACATGGAGCCTTAGGTGTACCATACTATATATATATATATATATATATATATATATATATATATTTGTGACTTTTCCTAACAAACTATTGCTAAAATTAAATTATAAAGCTTTGAACTTTGAACATGATTTCCCCTCTAAAGGATTATTTAACTTGATTTTGAAAAGGATGATCTTCGAACTGTTTTTCACCTATTATGTGATTATTGAACTTGGTTTCTAAAACATGAGTCTTTAATGTGTTTTTCCCTATGAACGGGTTTTGGTGAGTCGAAAATTGATTAATGACAGAATATAGTTTCTAAACCGCTTAAGGACTCGATATACCCTATTAACCAGATGATGACCATAATCCATAATGAATAATTTGGCTATCATGAAATGATTTGAGTTTCGACTTCCATGCCATAATTTGTGATTCGGCTAATATTCCATGATATGTATTTGTTTGTATTTGGGCTTGTATAGGCAAGCTGCGCTAGTCTAGAGAATGAGTAGCCATTATGGATCCTAACGTATCACTTTTGAGCATTGTTGTATTAGTCCAGAGGACGATTGACCTTCGTGGCATGTAGCCCGGTATATCTATTATTATGCTAGTCCAAAGGACGATTTAGCTTCCGCGGGAAAAATAGCCCTGCTGTATCTATTGTAGTGATAGTCCAGAGGACGATTAGCCTCCTTTGGATAATAGCCCCGGTGCATCGAATGGTTTCTCACCCATAAGTTAGCATAATGAATAGTGGAAAGAATGATAAGAGAGTTTTACATGGTTGATGATTTGTTACTGATGATGAGATGAGATCTTGCTTGTTTGTTGACGTCGTATGTTATGAAAGACACGTACCACGTAGAGGTCCAGGGACATGGTAGTACATGAGTGCTAGTCTGGAAAATACAAGCATGATAGCCTGGTAGATGATGAATGTGCTAGTTCGAAAGTATTAACTCATTAGTCGGGTATGAGATAAAGAGTACTGATACGCTAGCCAAGAAATTACATATTCATGAGTCTGGTAGCTAGAAAATACGTATGAGACATTACGACCAGTTAGCATTATAGATTTTATGTGTTCATGTAACATGCGTGTTGTAGATTAGAGATTATACGAGTTATGTGACCTTAGCTCCAAAAGGTTCAGAGAGACCATGCTAGACAAAGCTACCATTAGGTGCGATGTATCTTTGTTGGAAAGTTTTGATTTATGATCTCACAAATTGTCCTAATACTAGATGTGTGACATAATCTATGATCTTACAGAGTGTCGAGATACCAATTACTTTCTGACATTCCTTCAATTATACATTCATTTAATTATAGCACTTGTTATTTGTAACATTTCGTAAATCCGGATTAGGTGTGAAAGTGGTAAATGAGTATTAATGTGGAATTTTATATATATGAAGTCCTATAAAGATGGTTTTTTGTGGTAATAGTTGATTTAAGATAAACACGAATAGTGATGTGCATAGGATTCGATAGTATCGACTATGTTTACGGTGGGTCTGACTTCGAGCCCATTTACATAAAGATCCATTGAGAAACTGTAAAGCATGAAAGTTGTACATCTTTGAAATACCTTTCCGACCATATATGGACCAGCTCAATCAGAGCTATGTGCTAGGATTTATGCCCATTTTACTTAACATTGTCGACGCAGCCAATGATTCTAAGCCATCTTTTTTATGAGAAAACACCCTAGAGTCTTCTCTAAACCTATAAGGTAAGTTCTTACTAAAATTTCAAGATTATTACCTCAATATAATTATAATTAACACTAGAATCCTCATCTATTCCATAGATTGTGAGAATTCAATTCAAGAACAGTTAAAGAAAAGAATCGTTGGGAACCCTTTGGGAGGTAAGCGTACTTGCTTCAAGTATCATTATGAATTTAGTTCTAGGTTCATTAATTTTTTAAATGTTGTTATAATTCATGGGTGAATCGTATGAAAGACAAAACACGTTTTAGACATGAAAACCCTAGTTGTTTTCGATAAAGGGGTTAAGATGGGTGGAATTAGATTAAAGTTCTAATAATATCATCTAAATCAATTGTAGAATGATTGGTGAATCTCATAAAATCCGTTTGGTAGCGTTCTAGCGGGAATTCATGTATGTATCTTTTTAACATACTTTTGAACTTTTAAAAATGGTTTCTTTGGAAAGGTTTCATGTGCGTGAGGGAGAAGTCCACATGGAGCCTTAGGTGTACCATACTATATATATATATATATATATATTTGTGACTTTTCCTAACAAACTATTGCTAAAATTAAATTATAAAGCTTTGAACTTTGAACATGATTTCCCCTCTAATGGATTATTTAACTTGATTTTGAAAAGGATGATCTTCGAACTGTTTTTCACCTATTATGTGATTATTGAACTTGGTTTCTAAAACATGAGTCTTTAATGTGTTTTTCCCTATGAACGGGTTTTGGTGAGTCGAAAATTGATTAATGACAGAATATAGTTTTAAACCGCTTAAGGACTCGATATACCCTATTAACCAGATGATGACCATAATCCATATTGAATAATTTGGCTATCATGAATTGATTTGAGTTTCGACTTCCATGCCATAATTTGTGATTCGGCTAATATTCCATGATATGTATTTGTTTGTATTTGGGCTTGTATAGGCAAGCTGCGCTAGTCTAGAGAATGAGTAGCCATTATGGATCCTAACGTATCACTTTTGAGCATTGTTGTATTAGTCCAGAGGACGATTGAACTTCATGGCATGTAGCCCGGTGTATCTATTATTATGCTAGTCCAAAGGACGATTAGCCTCCGCGGGAAAAATAGCCCTGTTGTATCTATTGTAGTGATAGTCCAGAGGACGATTAGCCTCCTTTGGATATTAGCCCCGGTGCATCGAATGGTTTCTCACCCATAAGTTAGCATAATGAATAGTGGAAAGAATGATAAGAGAGTTTTACATGGTTGATGATTTGTTACTGATGATGAGATGAGATCTTGCTTGTTTGTTGACGTCGTATGTTATGAAAGACACGTACCACGTATAGGTCCAGGGACATGGTAGTACATGAGTCCTAGTCTGGAAAATAAGAGCATGATAGCCTGGTAGATGATGAATATGCTAGTTCGAAAATATTAACTCATTAGTCGGGTATGAGATAAAGAGTACTGATACGCTAGCCAAGAAATTACATATTCACGATTCTGGTAGCTAGAAAATACGTATGAGACATTACGACCAGTTTGCATTATAGATTTTATGTGTTCATGTAACATGCGTGTTGTAGATTAGAGATTATACGAGTTATGTGACCTTAGCTCCAAAAGGTTCAGAGAGACCATGCTAGACAAAGCTACCATTAGGTGCGATGTATCTTTGTTGGAAAGTTTTGATTTATGATCTCACAAATTGTCCTAATACTAGATGTGTGACATAATCTATGATCTTACAGAGTGTCGAGATACCAATTACTTTCTGACATTCCTTCAATTATACATTCATTTAATTATAGCACTTGTTATTTGTAACATTTCGTAAATCCGGATTAGGTGTGAAAGTGGTAAATGAGTATTAATGTGGAATTTTAGATATATGAAGTCCTATAAAGATGGTTTTTTGTGGTAATAGTTGATTTAAGATCAACACGAATAGTGATGTGCATAGGATTCGATAGTATCGACTATGTTTACGGTGGGTCTGACTTCGAGCCCATTTACATAAAGATCCATTGAGAAACTGTAAAGCATGAAAGTTGTACATCTTTGAAATACCTTTCCGACCATATATGGACCAGCTCAATCAGAGCTCTGTGCTAGGAGTTATGCCCATTTTACTTAACATTGTCGACGCAGCCAATGATTCTAAGCCATCTTTTTTATGAGAAAACACCCTAGAGTCTTCTCTAAACCTATAAGGTAAGTTCTTACTAAAATTTCATGATTATTACCTCAATATAATTAGAATTAACACTAGAATCCTCATCTATTCCATAGATTGTGAGAATTCAATTCAAGAACAGTTAAAGAAAAGAATCGTTGGGAACCCTTTGGGAGGTAAGCGTACTTGCTTCAAGTATCATTATGAATTTAGTTCTAGGTTCATTAATTTTTTATATGTTGTTATAATTCATGGGTGAATCGTATCAAAGACAAAACACATTTTAGACATGAAAACCCTAGTTGTTTTCGATAAAGGGGTTAAGATGGGTGGAATTAGATTAAAGTTCTAATAATATCATCTAAATCAATTGTAGAACGATTGGTGAATCTCATAAAATCCGTTTGGTAGCGTTCTAGCGGGAATTCATGTATGTATCTTTTTAACATACTTTTGAACTTTTAAAAATGGTTTCTTTGGAAAGGTTTCATGTGCGTGAGGGAGAAGTCCACATGGAGCCTTAGGTGTACCATACTATATATATATATATATATATATATTTGTGACTTTTCCTAACAAACTATTGCTAAAATTAAATTATAAAGCTTTGAACTTTGAACATGATTTCCCCTCTAATGGATTATTTAACTTGATTTTGAAAAGGATGATCTTCGAACTGTTTTTCACCTATTATGTGATTATTGAACTTGGTTTCTAAAACATGAGTCTTTAATGTGTTTTTCCCTATGAACGGGTTTTGGTGAGTCGAAAATTGATTAATGACAGAATATAGTTCCTAAACCGCTTAAGGGCTCGATATACCCTATTAACCAGATGATGACCATAATCCATATTGAATAATTTGGCTATCATGAATTGATTTGAGTTTCGACTTCCATGCCATAATTTGTGATTCGGCTAATATTCCATGATATGTATTTGTTTGTATTTGGGCTTGTATAGGCAAGGTGCGCTAGTCTAGAGAATGAGTAGCCATTATGGATCCTAACGTATCACTTTTGAGCATTGTTGTATTAGTCCAGAGGACGATTGACCTTCATGGCATGTAGCCCGGTGTATCTATTATTATGCTAGTCCAAAGGACGATTAGCCTCCGCGGGAAAAATAGCCCTGTTGTATCTATTGTAGTGATAGTCCAGAGGACGATTAGCCTCCTTTGGATATTAGCCCCGGTGCATCGAATGGTTTCTCACCCATAAGTTAGCATAATGAATAGTGGAAAGAATGATAAGAGAGTTTTACATGGTTGATGATTTGTTACTGATGATGAGATGAGATCTTGCTTGTTTGTTGACGTCGTATGTTATGAAAGACACGTACCACGTATAGGTCCAGGGACATGGTAGTACATGAGTGCTAGTCTGGAAAATACAAGCATGATAGCCTGGTAGATGATGAATATGCTAGTTCGAAAGTATTAACTCATTAGTCGGGTATGAGATAAAGAGTACTGATACGCTAGCCAAGAAATTACATATTCACGATTCTGGTAGCTAGAAAATACGTATGAGACATTACGACCAGTTAGCATTATAGATTTTATGTGTTCATGTAACATGCGTGTTGTAGATTAGAGATTATACGAGCTATGTGACCTTAGCTCCAAAAGGTTCAGAGAGACCATGCTAGACAAAGCTACCATTAGGTGCGATGTATCTTTGTTGGAAAGTTTTGATTTATGATATCACAAATTGTCCTAATACTAGATGTGTGACATAATCTATGATCTTACAGAGTGTCGAGATACCAATTACTTTCTGACATTCCTTCAATTATACATTCATTTAATTATAGCACTTGTTATTTGTAACATTTCGTAAATCCGGATTAGGTGTGAAAGTGGTAAATGAGTATTAATGTGGAATTTTATATATATGAAGTCCTATAAAGATGGTTTTTTGTAGTAATAGTTGATTTAAGATCAACACGAATAGTGATGTGCATAGGATTCGATAGTATCGACTATGTTTACGGTGGGTCTGACTTCGAGCCCATTTACATAAAGATCCATTGAGAAACTGTAAAGCATGAAAGTTGTACATCTTTGAAATACCTTTCCGACCATATATGGACCAGCTCAATCAGAGCTATGTGCTAGGATTTATGCCCATTTTACTTAACATTGTCGACGCAGCCAATGATTCTAAGCCATCTTTTTTATGAGAAAACACCCTAGAGTCTTCTCTAAACCTATAAGGTAAGTTCTTACTAAAATTTCATGATTATTACCTCAATATAATTATAATTAACACTAGAATCCTCATCTATTCCATAGATTGTGAGAATTCAATTCAAGAACAGTTAAAGAAAAGAATCGTTGGGAACCCTTTGGGAGGTAAGCGTACTTGCTTCAAGTATCATTATGAATTTAGTTCTAGGTTCATTAATTTTTTATATGTTGTTATAATTCATGGGTGAATCGTATGAAAGACAAAACACGTTTTAGACATGAAAACCCTAGTTGTTTTCGATAAAGGGGTTAAGATGGGTGGAATTAGATTAAAGTTCTAATAATATCATCTAAATCAATTGTAGAACGATTGGTGAATCTCATAAAATCCGTTTGGTAGCGTTCTAGCGGGAATTCATGTATGTATCTTTTTAACATACTTTTGAACTTTTAAAAATGGTTTCTTTGGAAAGGTTTCATGTGCGTGAGGGAGAAGTCCACATGGAGCCTTAGGTGTACCATACTATATATATATATATATATATATTTGTGACTTTTCCTAACAAACTATTGCTAAAATTAAATTATAAAGCTTTGAACTTTGAACATGATTTCCCCTCTAATGGATTATTTAACTTGATTTTGAAAAGGATGATCTTCGAACTGTTTTTCACCTATTATGTGATTATTGAACTTGGTTTCTAAAACATGAGTCTTTAATGTGTTTTTCCCTATGAACGGGTTTTGGTGAGTCGAAAATTGATTAATGACAGAATATAGTTTCTAAACCGCTTAAGGACTCGATATACCCTATTAACCAGATGATGACCATAATCCATATTGAATAATTTGGCTATCATGAATTGATTTGAGTTTCGACTTCCATGCCATAATTTGTGATTCGGCTAATATTCCATGATATGTATTTGATTGTATTTGGGCTTGTATAGGCAAGTTGCGCTAGTCTAGAGAATGAATAGCCATTATGGATCATAACGTATCACTTTTGGGCATTGTTGTATTAGAACAGAGGACGATTGACCTTTGTGGCATGTAGCCCGGTGTATCTATTATTATGCTAGTCCAAAGGACGATTAGCCTCCGCGGGAAAAATAGCCCTGTTGTATCTATTGTAGTGATAGTACAGAGGATGATTAGCCTCCTTTGGATAATAGCCCCGGTGCATCGAATGGTTTCTCACCCATAAGTTAGCATAATGAATAGTGGAAAGAATGATAAGAGAGTTTTACATGGTTGATGATTTGTTACTGATGATGAGATGAGATCTTGCTTGTTTGTTGACGTCGTATGTTATGAAAGACACGTACCACGTATAGGTCCAGGGACATGGTAGTACATGAGTGCTAGTCTGGAAAATACAAGCATGACAGCCTGGTAGATGATGAATATGCTAGTTCGAAAGTATTAAGTCATTAGTCGGGTATGAGATAAAGAGTACTGATACGCTAGCCAAGAAATTACGTATTCACGAGTCTGGTAGCTAGAAAATACGTATGAGACATTACGACCAGTTAGCATTATAGATTTTATGTGTTCGTGTAACATGCGTGTTGTAGATTAGAGATTATACGAGTTATGTGACCTTATCTCCAAAAGGTTCAGAGAGACCATGCTAGACAAAGCTACCATTAGGTGCGATGTATCTTTGTTGGAAAGTTTTGATTTATGATCTCACAAATTGTCCTAATACTAGATGTGTGACATAATCTATGATCTTACAGAGTGTCGAGATACCAATTACTTTCTGACATTCCTTCAATTATACATTCATTTAATTATAGCACTTGTTATTTGTAACATTTCGTAAATCCGGATTAGGTGTGAAAGTGGTAAATGAGTATTAATGTGGAATTTTATATATATTAAGTCCTATGAAAATGGTTTTTTGTGGTAATAGTTGATTTAAGATCAACACGAATAGTGATGTGCATAGGATTCGATAGTATCGACTATGTTTACGGTGGGTCTGACTTCGAGCCCATTTACATAAAGATCCATTGAGAAACTGTAAAGCATGAAAGTTGTACATCTTTGAAATACCTTTCCGACCATATATGGACCAGCTCAATCAGAGCTCTGTGCTAGGAGTTATGCCCATTTTACTTAACATTGTCGACGCAGCCAATGATTCTAAGCCATCTTTTTATGAGAAAACACCCTAGAGTCTTCTCTAAACCTATAAGGTAAGTTCTTACTAAAATTTCATGATTATTACCTCAATATAATTAGAATTAACACTAGAATCCTCATCTATTCCATAGATTGTGAGAATTCAATTCAAGAACAGTTAAAGAAAAGAATCGGTGGGAACCTTTTGGGTGGTAAGCGTACTTGCTTCAAGTATCATTATGAATTTAGTTCTAGGTTCATTAATTTTTTATATGTTGTTATAATTCATGGGTGAATCGTATGAAAGACAAAACACGTTTTAGACATGAAAACCCTAGTTGTTTTCGATAAAGGGGTTAAGATGGGTGGAATTAGATTAAAGTTCTAATAATATCATCTAAATCAATTGTAGAACGATTGGTGAATCTCATAAAATCCGTTTGGTAGCGTTCTAGCGGGAATTCATGTATGTATCTTTTTAACATACTTTTGAACTTTTAAAAATGGTTTCTTTGGAAAGGTTTCATGTGCGTGAGGGAGAAGTCCACATGGAGCCTTAGGTGTACCATACTATATATATATATATATATATTTGTGACTTTTCCTAACAAACTATTGCTAAAATTAAATTATAAAGCTTTGAACTTTGAACATGATTTCCCCTCTAATGGATTATTTAACCTGATTTTGAAAAGGATGATCTTCGAACTGTTTTTCACCTATTATGTGATTATTGAACTTGGTTTCTAAAACATGAGTCTTTAATGTGTTTTTCCCTATGAACGGGTTTTGGTGAGTCGAAAATTGATTAATGACAGAATATAGTTTCTAAACCGCTTAAGGACTCGATATACCCTATTAACCAGATGATGACCATAATCCATATTGAATAATTTGGCTATCATGAATTGATTTGAGTTTCGACTTCCATGCCATAATTTGTGATTCGGCTAATATTCCATGATATGTATTTGATTGTATTTGGGCTTGTATAGGCAAGTTGCGCTAGTCTAGAGAATGAATAGCCATTATGGATAATAACGTATCACTTTTGAGCATTGTTGTATTAGTCCAGAGGACGATTGACCTTTGTGGCATGTAGCCCGGTGTATCTATTATTATGCTAGTCCAAAGGACGATTAGCCTCCGCGGGAAAAATAGCCCTGTTGTATCTATTGTAGTGATAGTACAGAGGATGATTAGCCTCCTTTGGATAATAGCCCCGGTGCATCGAATGGTTTCTCACCCATAAGTTAGCATAATGAATAGTGGAAAGAATGATAAGAGAGTTTTACATGGTTGATGATTTGTTACTGATGATGAGATGAGATCTTGCTTGTTTGTTGACGTCGTATGTTATGAAAGACACGTACCACGTATAGGTCCAGGGACATGGTAGTACATGAGTGCTAGTCTGGAAAATACATGCATGACAGCCTGGTAGATGATGAATATGCTAGTTCGAAAGTATTAAGTCATTAGTCGGGTATGAGATAAAGAGTACTGATACGCTAGCCAAGAAATTACGTATTCACGAGTCTGGTAACTAGAAAATACGTATGAGACATTACGACCAGTTAGCATTATAGATTTTATGTGTTCGTGTAACATGCGTGTTGTAGATTAGAGATTATACGAGTTATGTGACCTTAGCTCCAAAAGGTTCAGAGAGACCATGCTAGACAAAGCTACCATTAGGTGCGATGTATCTTTGTTGGAAAGTTTTGATTTATGATCTCACAAATTGTCCTAATACTAGATGTGTGACATAATCTATGATCTTACAGAGTGTCGAGATACCAATTACTTTCTGACATTCCTTCAATTATACATTCATTTAATTATAGCACTTGTTATTTGTAACATTTTCAGAATCCGGATTAGGTGTGAAAGTGGTAAATGAGTATTAATGTGGAATTTTATATATATGAAGTCCTATAAAGATGGTTTTTTGTGGTAATAGTTGATTTAAGATCAACACGAATAGTGATGTGCATAGGATTCGATAGTATCGACTATGTTTACGGTGGGTCTGACTTCGAGCCCATTTACATAAAGATCCATTGAGAAACTGTAAAGCATGAAAGTTGTACATCTTTGAAATACCTTTCCGACCATATATGGACCAGCTCAATCAGAGCTATGTGCTAGGATTTATGCCCATTTTACTTAACATTGTCGACGCAGCCAATGATTCTAAGCCATCTTTTTTATGAGAAAACACCCTAGAGTCTTCTCTAAACCTATAAGGTAAGTTCTTACTAAAATTTCATGATTATTACCTCAATATAATTATAATTAACACTAGAATCCTCATCTATTCCATAGATTGTGAGAATTCAATTCAAAAACAGTTAAAGAAAAGAATCATTGGGAACCCTTTGGGAGGTAAGCGTACTTGCTTCAAGTATCATTATGAATTTAGTTCTAGGTTCATTAATTTTTTATATGTTGTTATAATTCATGGGTGAATCGTATGAAAGACAAAACACGTTTTAGACATGAAAACCCTAGTTGTTTTCGATAAAGGGGTTAAGATGGGTGGAATTAGATTAAAGTTCTAATAATATCATCTAAATCAATTGTAGAACGATTGGTGAATCTCATAAAATCCGTTTGGTAGCGTTCTAGCGGGAATTCATGTATGTATCTTTTTAACATACTTTTGAACTTTTAAAAATGGTTTCTTTGGAAAGGTTTCATGTGCGTGAGGGAGAAGTCCACATGGAGCCTTAGGTGTACCATACTATATATATATATATATATATATATTTGTGACTTTTCCTAACAAACTATTGCTAAAATTAAATTATAAAGCTTTGAACTTTGAACATGATTTCCCCTCTAATGGATTATTTAACTTGATTTTGAAAAGGATGATCTTCGAACTGTTTTTCACCTATTATGTGATTATTGAACTTGGTTTCTAAAACATGAGTCTTTAATGTGTTTTTCCCTATGAACGGGTTTTGGTGAGTCGAAAATTGATTAATGACAGAATATAGTTTCTAAACCGCTTAAGGACTCGATATACCCTATTAACCAGATGATGACCATAATCCATATTGAATAATTTGGCTATCATGAATTGATTTGAGTTTCGACTTGCATGCCATAATTTGTGATTCGGCTAATATTCCATGATATGTATTTGTTTGTATTTGGGCTTGTATAGGCAAGCTGCGCTAGTCTAGAGAATGAGTAGCCATTATAGATCCTAACGTATCACTTTTGAGCATTGTTGTATTAGTCCAGAGGACTATTGAACTTCATGGCATGTAGCCCGGTGTATCTATTATTATGCTAGTCCAAAGGACGATTAGCCTCCGCGGGAAAAATAGCCCTGTTGTATCTATTGTAGTGATAGTCCAGAGGACGATTAGCCTCCTTTGTATATTAGCCCCGGTGCATCGAATGGTTTCTCACCCATAAGTTAGCATAATGAATAGTGGAAAGAATGATAAGAGAGTTTTACATGGTTGATGATTTGTTACTGATGATGAGATGAGATCTTGCTTGTTTGTTGACGTCGTATGTTATGAAAGACACGTACCACGTATAGGTCCAGGGACATGGTAGTACATGAGTGCTAGTCTGGAAAATACAAGCATGACAGCCTGGTAGATGATGAATATGCTAGTTCGAAAGTATTAAGTCATTAGTCGGGTATGAGATAAAGAGTACTGATACGCTAGCCAAGAAATTACGTATCCACGAGTCTGGTAGCTAGAAAATACGTATGAGACATTACGACCAGTTAGCATTATAGATTTTATGTGTTCGTGTAACATGCGTGTTGTAGATTAGAGATTATACGAGTTATGTGACCTTATCTCCAAAAGGTTCAGAGAGACCATGCTAGACAAAGCTACCATTAGGTGCGATGTATCTTTGTTGGAAAGTTTTGATTTATGATCTCACAAATTATCCTAATACTAGATGTGTGACATAATCTATGATCTTACAGAGTGTCGAGATACCAATTACTTTCTGACATTCCTTCAATTATACATTCATTTAATTATAGCACTTGTTATTTGTAACATTTCGTAAATCCGGATTAGGTGTGAAAGTGGTAAATGAGTATTAATGTGGAATTTTATATATATTAAGTCCTATGAAAATGGTTTTTTGTGGTAATAGTTGATTTAAGATCAACACGAATAGTGATGTGCATAGGATTCGATAGTATCGACTATGTTTACGGTGGGTCTGACTTCGAGCCCATTTACATAAAGATCCATTGAGAAACTGTAAAGCATGAAAGTTTTACATCTTTGAAATACCTTTCCGACCATATATGGACCAGCTCAATCAGAGCTCTGTGCTAGGAGTTATGCCCATTTTACTTAACATTGTCGACGCAGCCAATGATTCTAAGCCATCTTTTTTATGAGAAAACACCCTAGAGTCTTCTCTAAACCTATAAGGTAAGTTCTTACTAAAATTTCATGATTATTACCTCAATATAATTAGAATTAACACTAGAATCCTCATCTATTCCATAGATTGTGAGAATTCAATTCAAGAACAGTTAAAGAAAAGAATCGTTGGGAACCCTTTGGGAGGTAAGCGTACTTGCTTCAAGTATCATTATGAATTTAGTTCTAGGTTCATTAATTTTTTATATGTTGTTATAATTCATGGGTGAATCGTATGAAAGACAAAACACGTTTTAGACATGAAAACCCTAGTTGTTTTCGATAAAGGGGTTAAGATGGGTGGAATTAGATTAAAGTTCTAATAATATCATCTAAATCAATTGTAGAACGATTGGTGAATCTCATAAAATCCGTTTGGTAGCGTTCTAGCGGGAATTCATGTATGTATCTTTTTAACATACTTTTGAACTTTTAAAAATGGTTTCTTTGGAAAGGTTTCATGTGCGTGAGGGAGAAGTCCACATGGAGCCTTAGGTGTACCATACTATATATATATATATATATATATATATTTGTGACTTTTCCTAACAAACTATTGCTAAAATTAAATTATAAAGCTTTGAACTTTGAACATGATTTCCCCTCTAATGGATTATTTAACTTGATTTTGAAAAGGATGATCTTCGAACTGTTTTTCACCTATTATGTGATTATTGAACTTGGTTTCTAAAACATGAGTCTTTAATGTGTTTTTCCCTATGAACGGGTTTTGGTGAGTCGAAAATTGATTAATGACAGAATATAGTTTCTAAACCGCTTAAGGACTCGATATACCCTATTAACCAGATGATGACCATAATCCATATTGAATAATTTGGCTATCATGAATTGATTTGAGTTTCGACTTGCATGCCATAATTTGTGATTCGGCTAATATTCCATGATATGTATTTGTTTGTATTTGGGCTTGTATAGGCAAGTTGCGCTAGTCTAGAGAATGAATAGCCATTATGGATCATAACGTATCACTTTTGAGCATTGTTGTATTAGTCCAGAGGACGATTGACCTTTGTGGCATGTAGCCCGGTGTATCTATTATTATGCTAGTCCAAAGGACGATTAGCCTCCGCGGGAAAAATAGCCCTGTTGTATCTATTGTAGTGATAGTACAGAGGATGATTAGCCTCCTTTGGATAATAGCCCCGGTGCATCGAATGGTTTCTCACCCATAAGTTAGCATAATGAATAGTGGAAAGAATGATAAGAGAGTTTTACATGGTTGATGATTTGTTACTGATGATGAGATGAGATCTTGCTTGTTTGTTGACGTCGTATGTTATGAAAGACACGTACCACGTATAGGTCCAGGGACATGGTAGTACATGAGTGCTAGTCTGGAAAATACAAGCATGACAGCCTGGTAGATGATGAATATGCTAGTTCGAAAGTATTAAGTCATTAGTCGGGTATGAGATAAAGAGTACTGATACGCTAGCCAAGAAATTACGTATTCACGAGTCTGGTAACTAGAAAATACGTATGAGACATTACGACCAGTTAGCATTATAGATTTTATGTGTTCGTGTAACATGCGTGTTGTAGATTAGAGATTATACGAGTTATGTGACCTTAGCTCCAAAAGGTTCAGAGAGACCATGCTAGACAAAGCTACCATTAGGTGCGATGTATCTTTGTTGGAAAGTTTTGATTTATGATCTCACAAATTGTCCTAATACTAGATGTGTGACATAATCTATGATCTTATAGAGTGTCGAGATACCAATTACTTTCTGACATTCCTTCAATTATACATTCATTTAATTATAGCACTTGTTATTTGTAACATTTCGTAAATCCGGATTAGGTGTGAAAGTGGTAAATGAGTATTAATGTGGAATTTTATATATATGAAGTCCTATAAAGATGGTTTTTTGTGGTAATAGTTGATTTAAGATCAACACGAATAGTGATGTGCATAGGATTCGATAGTATCGACTATGTTTACGGTGGGTCTGACTTCGAGCCCATTTACATAAAGATCCATTGAGAAACTGTAAAGCATGAAAGTTGTACATCTTTGAAATACCTTTCCGACCATATATGGACCAGCTCAATCAGAGCTATGTGCTAGGATTTATGCCCATTTTACTTAACATTGTCGACGCAGCCAATGATTCTAAGCCATCTTTTTTATGAGAAAACACCCTAGAGTCTTCTCTAAACCTATAAGGTAAGTTCTTACTAAAATTTCATGATTATTACCTCAATATAATTATAATTAACACTAGAATCCTCATCTATTCCATAGATTGTGAGAATTCAATTCAAGAACAGTTAAAGAAAAGAATCGTTGGGAACCCTTTGGGAGGTAAGCGTACTTGCTTCAAGTATCATTATGAATTTAGTTCTAGGTTCATTAATTTTTTATATGTTGTTATAATTCATGGGTGAATCGTATGAAAGACAAAACACGTTTTAGACATGAAAACCCTAGTTGTTTTCGATAAAGGGGTTAAGATGGGTGGAATTAGATTAAAGTTCTAATAATATCATCTAAATCAATTGTAGAACGATTGGTGAATCTCATAAAATCCGTTTGGTAGCGTTCTAGCGGGAATTCATGTATGTATCTTTTAACATACTTTTGAACTTTTAAAAATGGTTTCTTTGGAAAGGTTTCATGTGCGTGAGGGAGAAGTCCACATGGAGCCTTAGGTGTACCATACTATATATATATATATATATATATATTTGTGACTTTTCCTAACAAACTATTGCTAAAATTAAATTATAAAGCTTTGAACTTTGAACATGATTTCCCCTCTAATGGATTATTTAACTTGATTTTGAAAAGGATGATCTTCGAACTGTTTTTCACCTATTATGTGATTATTGAACTTGGTTTCTAAAACATGAGTCTTTAATGTGTTTTTCCCTATGAACGGGTTTTGGTGAGTCAAAAATTGATTAATGACAGAATATAGTTTCTAAACCGCTTAAGGACTCGATATACCCTATTAACCAGATGATGACCATAATCCATATTGAATAATTTGGCTATCATGAATTGATTTGAGTTTCGACTTCCATGCCATAATTTGTGATTCAGCTAATATTCCATGATATGTATTTGTTTGTATTTGGGCTTGTATAGGCAAGGTGCGCTAGTCTAGAGAATGAGTAGCCATTATGGATCCTAACGTATCACTTTTGAGCATTGTTGTATTAGTCCAGAGGACGATTGACCTTCATGGCATGTAGCCCGGTGTATCTATTATTATGCTAGTCCAAAGGACGATTAGCCTCATGGGAAAAATAGCCCTGTTGTATCTATTGTAGTGATAGTCCAGAGGACGATTAGCCTCCTTTGGATATTAGCCCCGGTGCATCGAATGGTTTCTCACCCATAAGTTAGCATAATGAATAGTGGAAAGAATGATAAGAGAGTTTTACATGGTTGATGATTTGTTACTGATGATGAGATGAGATCTTGCTTGTTTGTTGACGTCGTATGTTATGAAAGACACGTACCACGTATAGGTCCAGGGACATGGTAGTACATGAGTGCTAGTCTGGAAAATACAAGCATGATAGCCTGGTAGATGATGAATATGCTAGTTCAAAAGTATTAACTCATTAGTCGGGTATGAGATAAAGAGTACTAATACGCTAGCCAAGAAATTACATATTCACGATTCTGGTAGCTAGAAAATACGTATGAGACATTACGACCAGTTAGCATTATAGATTTTATGTGTTCATGTAACATGCGTGTTGTAGATTAGAGATTATACGAGTTATGTGACCTTAGCTCCAAAAGGTTCAGAGAGACCATGCTAGACAAAGCTACCATTAGGTGCGATGTATCTTTGTTGGAAAGTTTTGATTTATGATCTCACAAATTGTCCTAATACTAGATGTGTGACATAATCTATGATCTTACAGAGTGTCGAGATACCAATTACTTTCTGACATTCCTTCAATTATACATTCATTTAATTATAGCACTTGTTATTTGTAACATTTCGTAAATCCGGATTAGGTGTGAAAGTGGTAAATGAGTATTAATGTGGAATTTTATATATATGAAGTCCTATAAAGATGGTTTTTTGTGGTAATAGTTGATTTAAGATCAACACGAATAGTGATGTGCATAGGATTCGATAGTATCGACTATGTTTACGGTGGGTCTGACTTCGAGCCCATTTACATAAAGATCCATTGAGAAACTGTAAAGCATGAAAGTTGTACATCTTTGAAATACCTTTCCGACCATATATGGACCAGCTCAATCAGAGCTCTGTGCTAGGAGTTATGCCCATTTTACTTAACATTGTCGACGCAGCCAATGATTCTAAGCCATCTTTTTTATGAGAAAACACCCTAGAGTCTTCTCTAAACCTATAAGGTAAGTTCTTACTAAAATTTCATGATTATTACCTCAATATAATTAGAATTAACACTAGAATCCTCATCTATTCCATAGATTGTGAGAATTCAATTCAAGAACAGTTAAAGAAAAGAATCGTTGGGAACCCTTTGGGAGGTAAGCGTACTTGCTTCAAGTATCATTATGAATTTAGTTCTAGGTTCATTAATTTTTTATATGTTGTTATAATTCATGGGTGAATCGTATGAAAGACAAAACACGTTTTAGACATGAAAACCCTAGTTGTTTTCGATAAAGGGGTTAAGATGGGTGGAATTAGATTAAAGTTCTAATAATATCATCTAAATCAATTGTAGAACGATTGGTGAATCTCATAAAATCCGCTTGGTAGCGTTCTAGCGGGAATTCATGTATGTATCTTTTTAACATACTTTTGAACTTTTAAAAATGGTTTCTTTGGAAAGGTTTCATGTGCGTGAGGGAGAAGTCCACATGGAGCCTTAGGTGTACCATACTATATATATATATATATATATATTTGTGACTTTTCCTAACAAACTATTGCTAAAATTAAATTATAAAGCTTTGAACTTTGAACATGATTTCCCCTCTAATGGATTATTTAACTTGATTTTGAAAAGGATGATCTTCGAACTATTTTTCACCTATTATGTGATTATTGAACTTGGTTTCTAAAACATGAGTCTTTAATGTGTTTTTCCCTATGAACGGGTTTTGGTGAGTCGAAAATTGATTAATGACAGAATATAGTTTCTAATCCGCTTAAGGACTCGATATACCCTATTAACCAATTGATGACCATAATCCATATAGAATAATTTGGCTATCATGAATTGATTTGAGTTTCGACTTCCATGCCATAATTTGTGATTCGGCTAATATTCCATGATATGTATTTGTTTGTATTTGGGCTTGTATAGGCAAGCTGCGCTAAGAGAATGAGTAGCCATTATGGATCCTAACGTATCACTTTTAAGCATTGTTGTATTAGTCCAGAGGACGATTGACCTTCGTGGCATGTAGCCCGGTGTATCTATTATTATGCTAGTCCAAAGGACGATTAGCCTCCGCGGGAAAAATAGCCCTGTTGTATCTATTGTAATGATAGTCCAGAGGACGATTAGCCTCCTTTGGATATTAGCCCCGGTGCATCGAATGGTTTCTCACCCATAAGTTAGCATAATGAATACTGGAAAGAATGATAAGAGAGTTTTACATGGTTGATGATTTGTTACTGATGATGAGATGAGATCTTGCTTGTTTGTTGACGTCGTATGTTATGAAAGACACGTACCACGTATAGGTCCAGGGACATGGTAGTACATGAGTGCTAGTCTGGAAAATACAAGCATGACAGCCTGGTAGATGATGAATATGCTAGTTCGAAAGTATTAAGTCATTAGTCGGGTATGAGATAAAGAGTACTGATACGCTAGCCAAGAAATTACGTATTCACGAGTCTGGTAGCTAGAAAATACGTATGAGACATTAGGACCAGTTAGCATTATAGATTTTATGTGTTCGTGTAACATGCGTGTTGTAGATTAGAGATTATACGAGTTATGTGACCTTATCTCCAAAAGGTTCAGAGAGACCATGCTAGACAAAGCTACCATTAGGTGCGATGTATCTTTGTTGGAAAGTTTTGATTTATGATCTCACAAATTGTCCTAATACTAGATGTGTGACATAATCTATGATCTTACAGAGTGTCGAGATACCAATTACTTTCTGACATTCCTTCAATTATACATTCATTTAATTATAGCACTTGTTATTTGTAACATTTCGTAAATCCGGATTAGGTGTGAATGTGGTAAATGAGTATTAATGTGGAATTGTATATATATATGAAGTCCTATAAAGATGGTTTTTTGTGGTAATAGTTGATTTAAGATCAACACGAATAGTGATGTGCATAAGATTCGATAGAATCGACTATGTTTACGGTGAGTCTGACTTCGAGCCCATTTACATAAAGATCCATTGAGAAACTGTAAAGCATGAAAGTTGTACATCTTTGAAATACCTTTCCGACCATATATGGACCAGCTCAATCGTAGCTACGTGCTAGGAGTTATGCCCATTTTACTTAACATTGTCGACTTGACCAATGATTCTAAGCCATCTTTTTTATGAGAAAACACCCTAGAGTCTTCTCTAAACCTATAAGGTAAGTTCTTACTAAAATTTCATGATTATTACCTCAATATAATTAGAATTAACACTAGAATCCTCATCTATTCCATAGATTGTGAGAATTCAATTCAAGAACAGTTAAAGAAAAGAATCGGTGGGAACCCTTTGGGAGGTAAGCGTACTTTCTTCAAGTATCATTATGAATTTAGTTCTAGGTTCATTTATTTTTTATATGTTGTTATAATTCATGGGTGAATCGTATGAAAGACAAAACACGTTTTACACATGAAAACCCTAGTTGTTTTCGATAAAGGGGGTAAGATGGGTGGAATTAGATTAAAGTTCTAATATTATCATCTAAATCAATTGTAGAACTATTGGTGAATCTCATAAAATCCGTTTGGTAGCGTTCTAGCGGGAATTCATGTATGTATCTTTTTAAAATACTTTTGAACTTTTAAAAATGGTTTCTTTGGAAAGGTTTCATGTGCGTGAGGGAGAAGTCCACATGGAGCCTTAGGTGTACCATACTATATATATATATATATATATTTGTGACTTTTCCTAACAAACTATTGCTAAAATTAAATTATAAAGCTTTGAACTTTGAACATGATTTCCCCTCTAATGGATTATTTAACTTGATTTTGAAAAGGATGATCTTCGAACTGTTTTTCACCTATTATGTGATTATTGAACTTGGTTTCTAAAACATGAGTCTTTAATGTGTTTTTCCCTATGAACGGGTTTTGGTGAGTCGAAAATTGATTAATGACAGAATATAGTTTCTAAACCGCTTAAGGACTCGATATACCCTATTAACCAGATGATGACCATAATCCATATTGAATAATTTGGCTATCATGAATTGATTTGAGTTTCGACTTCCATGCCATAATTTGTGATTCGGCAAATATTCCATGATATGTATTTGTTTGTATTTGGGCTTGTATAGGCAAGTTGCGCTAGTCTAGAGAATGAATAGCCATTATGGATCATAACGTATCACTTTTGAGCATTGTTGTATTAGTCCAGAGGACGATTGACCTTTGTGGCATGTAGCCCGGTGTATCTATTATTATGCTAGTCCAAAGGACGATTAGCCTCCGCGGGAAAAATAGCCCTGTTGTATCTATTGTAGTGATAGTACAGAGGATGATTAGCCTCCTTTGGATAATAGCCCCGGTGCATCGAATGGTTTCTCACCCATAAGTTAGCATAATGAATAGTGGAAAGAATGATAAGAGAGTTTTACATGGTTGATGATTTGTTACTGATGATGAGATGAGATCTTGCTTGTTTGTTGACGTCGTATGTTATGAAAGACACGCATTACCACGTATAGGTCCAGGGACATGGTAGTACATGAGTGCTAGTCTGGAAAATACAAGCATGACAGCCTGGTAGATGATGAATATGCTAGTTCGAAAGTATTAAGTCATTAGTCGGGTATGAGATAAAGAGTACTGATACGCTAGCCAAGAAATTACGTATTCACGAGTCTGGTAACTAGAAAATACGTAGGAGACATTACGACCAGTTAGCATTATAGATTTTATGTGTTCGTGTAACATGCGTGTTGTAGATTAGAGATTATACGAGTTATGTGACCTTAGCTCCAAAAGGTTCAGAGAGACCATGCTAGACAAAGCTACCATTAGGTGCGATGTATCTTTGTTGGAAAGTTTTGATTTATGATCTCACAAATTGTCCTAATACTAGATGTGTGACATAATCTATGATCTTCTGAGTGTCGAGATACCAATTACTTTCTGACATTCCTTCAATTATACATTCATTTAATTATAGCACTTGTTATTTGTAACATTTCATAAATCCGGATTAGGTGTGAATGTGGTAAATGAGTATTAATGTGGAATTGTATATATATATGAAGTCCTATAAAGATGGTTTTTTGTGGTAATAGTTGATTTAAGATCAACACGAATAGTGATGTGCATAAGATTCGATAGAATCGACTATGTTTACGGTGAGTCTGACTTCGAGCCCATTTACATAAAGATCCATTGAGAAACTGTAAAGCATGAAAGTTGTACATCTTTGAAATACCTTTCCGACCATATATGGACCAGCTCAATCAGAGCTCTGTGCTAGGAGTTATGCCCATTTTACTTAACATTGTCGAATGACCAATGATTCTAAGCCATCTTTTTTATGAGAAAACACCCTAGAGTCTTCTCTAAACCTATAAGGTAAGTTCTTACTAAAATTTCATGATTATTACCTCAATATAATTAGAATTAACACTAGAATCCTCATCTATTCCATAGATTGTGAGAATTCAATTCAAGAACAGTTAAAGAAAAGAATCGGTGGGAACCCTTTGGGAGGTAAGCGTACTTGCTTCAAGTATCATTATGAATTTAGTTCTAGGTTCATTTATTTTTTATATGTTGTTATAATTCATGGGTGAATCGTATGAAAGACAAAACACGTTTTAGACATGAAAACCCTAGTTGTTTTCGATAAAGGGGGTAAGATGGGTGGAATTAGATTAAAGTTCTAATATTATCATCTAAATCAATTGTAGAACTATTGGTGAATATCATAAAATCCGTTTGGTAGAGTTCTAGCGGGAATTCATGTATGTATCTTTTTAAAATACTTTTGAACTTTTAAAAATGGTTTCTTTGGAAAGGTTTCATGTGCGTGAGGGAGAAGTCCACATGGAGCCTTAGGTGTACCATACTATATATATATATATATATATATATATATATATATATATATATATATATGTGTGTGTGTGTGTGTGTGTGTGTGTGTGTGTGTGACTTTTCCTAACAAACTATTGCTAAAATTAAATTATAAAGCTTTGAACATTGAACACGATTTCCCCTCTAATGGATTATTTAACTTGATTTTGAAAAGGATGATCTTCGAACTATTTTTCACCTATTATGTGATTATTGAACTTGGTTTCTAAAACATGAGTCTTTAATGTGTTTTTCCCTATGAACGGGTTTTGGTGAGTCGAAAATTTATTAATGATGGAATATAGTTTCTAAACCGCTTAAGGACTCGATATACCCTATTAACCAGATGATGACCATAATCCATATTGAATAATTTGGCTATCATGAATTGATTTGAGTTTCGACTTCCATGCCATAATTTGTGATTCGGCTAATATTCCATGATATGTATTTGTTTGTATTTGGGCTTGTATAGGCAAGTTGCGCTAGTATAGAGAATGAATAGCCATTATGGATCATAACGTATCACTTTTGAGCATTGTTGTATTAGTCCAGAGGACGATTGACCTTTGTGGCATGTAGCCCGGTGTATCTATTATTATGCTAGTCCAAAGGACGATTAGCCTCCGCGGGAAAAATAGCCCTGTTGTATCTATTGTAGTGATAGTACAGAGGATGATTAGCCTCCTTTGGATAATAGCCGATTGCATCGAATGGTTTCTCACCCATAAGTTAGCATAATGAATAGTGGAAAGAATGATAAGAGAGTTTTACATGGTTGATGATTTGTTACTGATGATGAGATGAGATCTTGCTTGTTTGTTGACGTCGTATGTTATGAAAGACACGTACCACGTATAGGTACAGGGACATGGTAGTACATGAGTGCTAGTCTGGAAAATACAAGCATGACAGCCTGGTAGATGATGAATATGCTAGTTCGAAAGTATTAAGTCATTAGTCGGGTATGAGATAAAGAGTACTGATATGCTAGCCAAGAAATTACATATTCACGAGTCTGGTAGCTAGAAAATACGTATGAGACATTACGACCAGTTAGCATTATAGATTTTATGTGTTCGTGTAACATGCGTGTTGTAGATTAGAGATTATACGAGTTATGTGACCTTAGCTCCAAAAGGTTCAGAGAGACCATGCTAGACAAAGCTACCATTAGGTGCGATGTATCTTTGTTGGAAAGTTTTGATTTATGATCTCACAAATTGTCCTAATACTAGATGTGTGACATAATCTATGATCTTACAGAGTGTCGAGATACCAATTACTTTCTGACATTCCTTCAATTATACATTCATTTAATTATAGCACTTGTTATTTGTAACATTTCATAAATCCGGATTAGGTGTGAATGTGGTAAATGAGTATTAATGTGGAATTGTATATATATATGAAGTCCTATAAAGATGGTTTTTTGTGGTAATAGTTGATTTAAGATCAACACGAATAGTGATGTGCATAAGATTCGATAGAATCGACTATGTTTACGGTGAGTCTGACTTCGAGCCCATTTACATAAAGATCCATTGAGAAACTGTAAAGCATGAAAGTTGTACATCTTTGAAATACCTTTCCGACCATATATGGACCAGCTCAATCAGAGCTCTGTGCTAGGATTTATGCCCATTTTACTTAACATTGTCGACGCAGCCAATGATTCTAAGCCATCTTTTTTATGAGAAAACACCCTAGAGTCTTCTCTAAACCTATAAGGTAAGTTCTTACTAAAATTTCATGATTATTACCTCAATATAATTAGAATTAACACTAGAATCCTCATCTATTCCATAGATTGTGAGAATTCAATTCAAGAACAGTTAAAGAAAAGAATCGGTGGGAACCCTTTGGGAGGTAAGCGTACTTGCTTCAAGTATCATTATGAATTTAGTTCTAGGTTCATTTATTTTTTATATGTTGTTATAATTCATGGGTGAATCGTATGAAAGACAAAACACGTTTTAGACATGAAAACCCTAGTTGTTTTCGATAAAGGGGTTAAGATGGGTGGAATTAGATTAAATTTCTAATAATATCATCTAAATCAATTGTAGAACGATTGGTGAATCTCATAAAATCCGTTTGGTAGCGTTCTAGCGGGAATTCATGTATGTATCTTTTTAAAATACTTTTGAACTTTTAAAAATGGTTTCTTTGGAAAGGTTTCATGTGCGTGAGGGAGAAGTCCACATGGAGCCTTAGGTGTACCATACTATATATATATATATATATATATTTGTGACTTTTCCTAACAAACTATTGCTAAAATTAAATTATAAAGCTTTGAACATTGAACACGATTTCCCCTCTAATGGATTATTTAACTTGATTTTGAAAAGGATGATCTTCGAACTATTTTTCACCTATTATGTGATTATTGAACTTGGTTTCTAAAACATGAGTCTTTAATGTGTTTTTCCCTATGAACGGGTTTTGGTGAGTCGAAAATTTATTAATGATGGAATATAGTTTCTAAACCGCTTAAGGACTCGATATACCCTATTAACCAGATGATGACCATAATCCATATTGAATAATTTGGCTATCATGAATTGATTTGAGTTTCGACTTCCATGCCATAATTTGTGATTCGGCTAATATTCCATGATATATATTTGTTTGTATTTGGCCTTGTATAGGCAAGCTGCGCTAGTCTAGAGAATGAATAGCCATTATGGATCCTAACGTATCACTTTTGAGCATTGTTGTATTAGTCCAGAGGACGATTGACCTTCGTGGCATGTAGCCCGGTGTATCTATTATTATGCTAGTCCAAAGGACGATTAGCCTCCGCGGGAAAAATAGCCCTGCTGTATCTATTGTAGTGATAGTCCAGAGGACGATTAGCCTCCTTTGGATAATAGCCCCGGTGCATCGAATGGTTTCTCACCCATAAGTTAGCATAATGAATAGTGGAAAGAATGATAAGAGAGTTTTACATGGTTGATGATTTGTTACTGATGATGAGATGAGATCTTGCTTGTTTGTTGACGTCGTATGTTATGAAAGACACGTACCACGTATAGGTACAGGGACATGGTAGTACATGAGTGCTAGTCTGGAAAATACAAGCATGATAGCCTGGTAGATGATGAATATGCTAGTTCGAAAGTATTAACTCATTAGTCGGGTATGAGATAAAGAGTACTGATACGCTAGCCAAGAAATTACATATTCATGAGTCTTGTAGCTATAAAATACGTATGAGACATTACGACCAGTTAGCATTATAGATTCTATGTGTTCATGTAACATGCGTGTTGTAGATTAGAGATTATACGAGTTATGTGACCTTAGCTCCAAAAGGTTCAGAGAGACCATGCTAGACAAAGCTACCACTAGGTGTGATGTATCTTTGTTGGAAAGTTTTGATTTATGATCTCACAAATTGTCCTAATACTAGATGTGTGACATAATCTATGATCTTACAGAGTGTCGAGATACCAATTACTTTCTGCCATTCCTTCAATTATACATTCATTTAATTATAGCACTTGTTATTTGTAACATTTCGTAAATCCGGATTAGGTGTGAATGTGGTAAATGAGTAATAATGTGGATTTTATATATATGAAGTCCTATAACGATGGTTTTTTTGTAATAGTTGATTTAAGATCAACACGAATAGTGATGTGCATAAGATTCGATAGAATCGACTATGTTTACGGTGGGTCTGACTTCGATCCCATTTACATAAAGATCCAATGAGAAACTCTAAAGCATAAAAGTTGTACATCTTTGAAATACCTTTCCGACCATATATGGACCAGCTCAATCAGTGCTCTGTGCTAGGAGTTATGCCCATTTTACTTAACATTGTCGACGCAGCCAATGATTCTAAGCCATCTTTTTTATGAGAAAACACCCTAGAGTCTTCTCTAAACCTATAAGGTAAGTTCTTACTAAAATTTCATGATTATTACCTCAATATAATTAGAATTAACACTAGAATCCTCATCTATTCCATAGATTGTGAGAATTCAATTCAAGAACAGTTAAAGAAAAGAATCGTTGGGAACCCTTTGGGAGGTAAGCGTACTTGCTTCAAGTATCATTATGAATTAAGTTCTAGGTTCATTAATTTTTTATATGTTGTTATAATTCATGGGTGAATCGTATGAAAGACAAAACACGTTTTAGACATGAAAACCCTAGTTGTTTTCGATAAAGGGGGTAAGATGGGTGGAATTAGATTAAAGTTCTAATATTATCATCTAAATCAATTGTAGAACTATTGGTGAATCTCATAAAATCCGTTTGGTAGCGTTCTAGCGGGAATTCATGTATGTATCTTTTTAACATACTTTTGAACTTTTAAAAATGGTTTCTTTGGAAAGGTTTCATGTGCGTGAGGGAGAAGTCCACATGGAGCCTTAGGTGTACCATACTATATATATATATATATATATTTGTGACTTTTCCTAACGAACTATTGCTAAAATTAAATTATAAAGCTTTGAACTTTGAACATGATTTCCCCTCTAATGGATTATTTAACTTGATTTTGAAAAGGATGATCTTCGAACTGTTTTTCACCTATTATGTGATTATTGAACTTGGTTTCTAAAACATGAGTCTTTAATGTGTTTTTCCCTATGAACGGGTTTTGGTGAGTCAAAAATTGATTAATGACAGAATAAAATTTCTAAACCGCTTAAGGACTCGATACCCTATTAACCAGATGATGACCATAATCCATATTGAATAATTTGGCTATCATGAATTGATTTGAGTTTCGACTTCCATGCCATAATTTGTGATTCGGCTAATATTCCATGATATATATTTGTTTGTATTTGGCCTTGTATAGGCAAGCTGCGCTAGTCTAGAGAATGAATAGCCATTATGGATCCTAACGTATCACTTTTGAGCATTGTTGTATTAGTCCAGAGGACGATTGACCTTCGTGGCATGTAGCCCGGTGTATCTATTATTATGCTAGTCCAAAGGACGATTAGCCTCCGCGGGAAAAATAGCCCTGTTGTATCTATTGTAGTGATAGTCCAGAGAACGATTAGCCTCCTTTGGATAATAGCCCCGGTGCATCGAATGGTTTCTCATCCATAAGTTAGCATAATGAATAGTGGAAAGAATGATAAGAGAGTTTTACATGGTTGATGATTTGTTACTGATGATGAGATGAGATCTTGCTTGTTTGTTGACGTCGTATGTTATGAAAGACACGTACCACGTATAGGTCCAGGGACATGGTAGTACATGAGTGCTAGTCTGGAAAATACAAGCATGATAGCCTGGTAGATGATGAATATGCTAGTTCGAAAGTATTAACTCATTAGTCGGGTATGAGATAAAGAGTACTGATACGCTAGCCAAGAAATTACATATTCACTAGTCTTGTAGCTATAAAATACGTATGAGACATTACGACCAGTTAGCATTATAGATTCTATGTGTTCATGTAACATGCGTGTTGTAGATTAGAGATTATACGAGTTATGTGACCTTAGCTCCAAAAGGTTCAGAGAGACCATGCTAGACAAAGCTACCAATAGGTGCGATGTATCTTTGTTGGAAAGTTTTGATTTATGATCTCACAAATTGTCCTAATACTAGATGTGTGACATAATCTATGATCTTACAGAGTGTCGAGATACCAATTACTTTCTGCCATTCCTTCAATTATACATTCATTTAATTATAGCACTTGTTATTTGTAACATTTCGTAAATCCGGATTAGGTGTGAATGTGGTAAATGAGTATTAATGTGGATTTTATATATATGAAGTCCTATAAAGATGGTTTTTTTGTAATAGTTGATTTAAGATCAACACGAATAGTGATGTGCATAAGATTCGATAGAATCGACTATGTTTACGGTGGGTCTGACTTCGATCCCATTTACATAAAGATCCAATGAGAAACTCTAAAGCATAAAAGTTGTACATCTTTGAAATACCTTTCCGACCATATATGGACCAGCTCAATCAGAGCTCTGTGCTAGGAGTTATGCCCATTTTACTTAACATTGTCGACGCAGCCAATGATTCTAAGCCATCTTTTTTATGAGAAAACACCCTAGAGTCTTCTCTAAACCTATAAGGTAAGTTCTTACTAAAATTTCATGATTATTACCTCAATATAATTAGAATTAACACTAGAATCCTCATCTATTCCATAGATTGTGAGAATTCAATTCAAGAACAGTTAAAGAAAAGAATCGTTGGGAACCCTTTGGGAGGTAAGCGTACTTGCTTCAAGTATCATTATGAATTAAGTTCTAGGTTCATTAATTTTTTATATGTTGTTATAATTCATGGGTGAATCGTATGAAAGACAAAACACGTTTTAGACATGAAAACCCTAGTTGTTTTCGATAAAGGGGGTAAGATGGGTGGAATTAGATTAAAGTTCTAATATTATCATCTAAATCAATTGTAGAACTATTGGTGAATCTCATAAAATCCGTTTGGTAGCGTTCTAGCGGGAATTCATGTATGTATCTTTTTAACATACTTTTGAACTTTTAAAAATGGTTTCTTTGGAAAGGTTTCATGTGCGTGAGGGAGAAGTCCACATGGAGCCTTAGGTGTACCATACTATATATATATATATATATATATTTGTGACTTTTCCTAACGAACTATTGCTAAAATTAAATTATAAAGCTTTGAACTTTGAACATGATTTCCCCTCTAATGGATTATTTAACTTGATTTTGAAAAGGATGATCTTCGAACTGTTTTTCACCTATTATGTGATTATTGAACTTGGTTTCTAAAACATGAGTCTTTAATGTGTTTTTCCCTATGAACGGGTTTTGGTGAGTCGAAAATTGATTAATGACAGAATAAAGTTTCTAAACCGCTTAAGGACTCGATATACCCTATTAACCAGATGATGACCATAATCCATATTGAATAATTTGGCTATCATGAATTGATTTGAGTTTCGACTTCCATGCCATAATTTGTGATTCGGCTAATATTCCATGATATATATTTGTTTGTATTTGGGCTTGTATAGGCAAGCTGCGCTAGTCTAGAGAATGAATAGCCATTATGGATCCTAATGTATCGCTTCTAAGCATTGTTGTGTCAGTCCAGATGATGATTGTCCTCCGAGGTATGTAGTTCGGTGTATCTATTGTTGTGCTACTCTAGTGGACGATTAGCTTACATGGGAAAAATAGCCCTGGTGTATCTATTTCTATGATAGTCCAGAGGACGATTAGCCTCTGTGGGATAATAGCCCCAGTGCATCGAATGATTTTTTGCCCGTAAGTTGGCATGTGCATATCTGTTGGTTGATTGAGAGTGTCTTACTGCTGTAGAATTTATCTCCAACTCCACTACAACGTGAGCCTCTACAAATTCAAGTTACACACTCTATAACCTAAGAACTATAAAATCTAATTCCTATCTCACTAATCTATCCATACTAGTAAGCAACCTTCAAGTTGAACTCCAACTTAAATTTGAATTTGACTGACTTGTATGCCTATATAATATGCTTCTAGAAAGCGGATAAAGGTACAACTCGATAAACCACCTAATACCAGATTCTAGACTTAAGAACTGGAAAACATTATTTAGTAGAATAGCTCCTTCAATATTTTTCATAGTATTAGGAAGCACTTCTGGAATCAAAAATCTCAACATAGCATTGACTATGTTCTCTCAATATTCTGATTTCTCTCTTTGTGAGTGCTCAAGTTTCTTCATGTAAAGACTTGATATATGTAGCTTTTGTCTTCATCAATGCGTCTAACCTAAACCCTACATGATACAACACATTATGGTAGAATAGGGTTTGAGTCGGTTTAGGATTCTTATACCTTTTCGCATATTTAGTTTTCTTGTAGGACTCTGAAATATATTGACAAGTGTGGTGCAAAATTCTGATAAATATGGCACGTAATCATGCCGCCTTATATCCAAGTCTTTACCATAAAAACATGAATCCTACTTGCAGTAGGATTCTGAGAAGGAACACATTCCTGGACCTATTCTTGTCAACTCTATCTCATTATTGGGACTGAAAAGGGACATATTATTGGACCTAGTTCAAGCACCTAGTACTCCAACCTCTGAATCTTCTGACTGTTTGAGCTAGAACATTTTCATATACTTGTTTCATCAATCCCATCTCGTTCATACTACATCTGGCTTTGAACTGCTTCTAAGATATTGGATGGAACATGATGACAGACCTATTGTTACACCTCATAATTTCATTCATCGGATTTACCATAAGGTAGAGAGCCTAAGACAAGAAAGAAGGTTCCCTTGGGATGATTTTGGAAGGATCGAGTTGAAGCCCAAGGAGGTCGTAACAGTTTAAGAGCCATGAAGTCCTTCATACCTGCAATTCATATGTTGTGTATGTCATGTCAAACCAATGTGAGATGAGAAGAGTTATGATGGCCATAAAAGGTTAAGGAAGGCCTTGGGCTAAGATTGGAAGTATAGCTAAGAGACTCCGAATTACACCCATTATTCGTGCACGTTTAAAAGTATAGTTAATCGACTTGATATCTGATGACTCAATCCCTATCTTGAGGGTTTTTATGACATAAATAGATGTTAAGAGGGTCTACGGATGGTTATAAATCATTGGGATTAAAGGAAGCACATCTCGACAAAGTTTGAAGAAGATTGGCCCATACACTAGAGCGTTTCACATCGCGGATGGGATCCGCCTCGTAGAAGGGGGCGCATATGATCTAGGGCATCAAGGCCAACATACTGCCCTGATATGTCCTCGAATTTGTGGCCGCATATCGCATGTGTGATCACATATGCCATCACATATCAGTGGCGGACTAGCTTAGCTTATTTAAGTGGTGGCTTTCTTAATTGATCCTCATTTAGATCAAAACTCACTTCTAACACCCCCAAACCCTCTCTAGAAATTATCTAAGGTTATAAGTGTGATTACCAAGTGAACTCACCATATTACAACACCAAAAGCTTGTCTAGGTGGGAGATGACACTTGTATGGCAAAGTAGAATGATCAAGGATGTATAAGACCTAAGACAAGCTTGGATTTCAAGTTGCTACTTGTGATTAAGGTAAGGTTGTTGTTTTTCTTGAGCACTCTTAAATTATCTTACCTTAAAGTAACCTTTTGGCAAAAGTAATCCATGGAAGGTTAAGATAAGCTTCATAGTTGATCATCTAGTTGTTGTATTGATTGTTGGATGGTTGTGATGAAGCCTTGGGGTAACTATGGCTAGATTTCATGGAATATGATGGTTGTAATCTTGTTAGAATAGGAAGACGAGTATATATTAAGTTGCCATAATAATAAGATGGGATAAAGTATGCACGCTAAGTGTTCGATGGAATGTCACAATGACAAGTTCTTGAAACTCTTGAATGGATTTTGACACGAATTGTCCATATTGCTTAGCTCGACGCTTGTAGGAAAAGAAAGGAGCCATAGGAGTGGTATTGGTTATCAACAAGGTATGTTGAGGCTATTTCCATCAATCTATTGGCATGATCTATGAATAATCATAACTGTAATGACGTCCCTTCAAAAGGAACTCTACTCTCAAAGTTTAAGCTTGTAAATATCTTTGTTTCAAATTGTTATAGTTCACGATACATATCATTGTGTTTCAAGAGAATTTTCCGACTTGATAGTAACTTGAATCTTATGCCCCCTTATGGCTTTTGTTGACTCTTACCACATTGATACAGTCACAGTTACATAATGATAATCAGAAAGTAACGACCCTGAGTCACTCTGATTGGATTCATAAGGACCTTCAGAGTCATTGCATGTATTATATATATATTTATTTATTTATTTTATGACAACGTGTGGTGCTATAGTTAGTCGGGTAGGCACGTATATGTGCACACCACTGCAGTTGGAAAGTTTATGATGATAATAGCCCCAAAGAATGGTGTAATGATGACAAGATAGCTCCGATGTATGGCATATATATATATATATATATATACTTATATATATATATATATATATATATATATATATATATATATATATATACTTATATATATATATATACTTATATATGTATACATAAGTTGTAAAGCGAAGTATGCATATTCCTGGCCCACATAGGCACTTAGAGTATATGTTGTTTCTCTATTAATCTATCTACAGTTTTGCACTCAGTTGCATTTCTAGCTTTATGCTTCACTTACAGTATTACATTGTTTATAATTTCAGCCTTACATATTCAGTACATATTTCATACTGATGACCCCTTGCTGGGGCACTGCATTTTATGCATGCATGTAAAGATAGAGATTCATATGATACCTCACAGTAGGTTACTCGACTCAACTGAAGGTTGTCCGGATCCTTTCTTCTGGAGCTGTCTAGTGAGCCGATAGGTATGGTGGTTGCATATATGTACGTAGTTGGGTATGAAAGGGCCCTTTCTTGACCAGATGTTGTATATGTACTCTCTAGAGTCTTGTAGACAGTTGTCTTGTACATAGTAGTCTGGTGTTTCCTTATCGGCCTTCACAATGGCCAGTTATGTTTATATCGGTCTTGTTATGTATATATGTAGGTTGTGCCTTTTCTGCGTGCAGGTAATCATTCGTCAGAGGCTTTGTCGGCCCATGATTTTTTGAGTATTTTACAGATATAAGGATTGGTATGCTCGGGCCTTAGGGCATCGGGTGCCGGACACACCCCCTAAGGTTGGGGTGTGACACCTATTTCATTCATCAAGTATTTCTCTGTGTTTTTTTCACTTCAACTAATCTCTTCACAATTTCTTTACTCATCCACTGCACATGCTGACTCTTTGAGATAGAACATGTTTGCATGTTTGTTATATTCTACATTGAATTTCTCTACAGCTGAGTCATCTCTTCTTCCTTTGTACTTGTCTGCATTTGTATCCTTATTAGAATAACTCTTTAGACCTAATTCATGCGTTGAATTTCCTTTAACCTCATTGCAATAGAACATGTCTTTGGACCAGTTCTATTAACCCTATGCGTTCTTGCTCTTTTAGACATACTGTGTTTGGAACCTCTGCTTGGTTTATTGACCTTGAATGATCACTTTTTCAATCATCAAAACTCAGACGTGTTAATGTCAACACATAGGAATACCAATTCACACGTATAAAACATTGCTCTAATCTGACTCATGAAACCCATGACATGGAATTGGTTTGTAATCTCTAGACTTTGATGGTGAGATAAGAACAATTCGTATAGGAGTAGGAGTTGTACGACATATCAAATCATTTTCGCACCGAATAAACTTATCCTGATAAAGGATGTGGGACAACTGTCGCATAGTATTTAACATAACGACATACTATGATCCGTTGATAACGACATGACTGGAACAACTAGATGGGATATTGATACTGAAACATATGACATAACTCTTATTTGACTTAAAAATCACGTATCATGGAGTCAATATGCTATCATACATTTCAAACTTCATTACTCATGTAAATAATAATAAACGCACGTCGTGTCATAGTGGCGAATAAAAGAAGTAGTCTTACGTACCTTAGCTCAATCTCTGAATGACTTATGACAAGTCACTCCCTCTGATTCGTTTAACCTCTAATCTCCACATAACTTTTTAACATTGTTATAAATCTTCTATAACCTCATAAATGACCTTAATCCCTTCAATCTCATATGAATTTACTACGACACACCCTAACACTAAGGTATGAGGTGTTACAATATTGTAAATAAAATTATGCATTAACTAAAAAACAACACATTTAATCTAAACCCTAAAAATAAAACATTTAAATCTAATTATAAAAAGATACAAAAGAACTTACTTCAGGCACTTTACAATCCCAAAAACGACGATCCGAATTTTTAGCTATTCTTGATGTATTGAGCCTACAGTATTGTTCACACAAAAAATAACCAGTTTTATAGAAAATATTGACGTTCAGAACTCTTGAGACATGACTAATCTTTGGCAAAAATATGAAAAACAGTGAAAATAAAAGATGAAAAATGACTTAGTGTGAAAATTTATTTTAGTATCCATACCTTCAACGCAACAAATTGTTGCATTAAAGGGGTTAACGGACAGTAACGCCGTCCGTCCAGTTAAATCCTTTTTGTTGTGTTAAAGATAATTTGGTAAATTATTTTATGGGGTACTTTTCTTACTTTCTTAATTGTTTGGATCATTTAGGTTCCAGACTCTGATTTAAGGCAAGTTTAATAATATTTCCACACAAAAGAAAGGATTAAATTTGTAGGGGTGTGTTTTGTGGAGGCACTATGACTTTTTCCATGACATTATCATTTTAAGTGACATGTAAAAAAGTCTTTAAATTTTTTTAAATTTATCAAAATATGTAAATACTTACAAAGTCATAAAAACTTCAATTAACTGTAAAAAGAGGCAAGAAAATTCATACGAGTATTATATAAATGAATATTCTTCCTAATTATGGTATTAATATGGAAGGATTAATAGGAACAATGAGTTCACAAAGAACAATAAGACATGACATGTCACTTCTTTTAAATAGGAGCTTTATGTCCACTCATTGTCCACAATGAGCTGATACTTGATAAGGATAATAATTTGAGCTTGAATCTTGATTATTGTTCTCTGGCCACAAACGACAGGGCCTGATTAGCTAGCTGACAAGTACACAACTAGCTATTATGTCCATTCAAATGAACTCATTTTATTTCGAGATTCGACAACTCGATTTCGTAAAACCCCGACCCTTGTAATAATCTACCAATTTATGTAATCATTTTTATTTTTTTGAGATTTAAAATATGTAAATTCTGATTAATATTTTAAAATATATTTTTATCATATTAATATAAAAAATATCACAACTTATTACTTTCTTCATTTCAAAATGTGTGTCTGGTTTTGACTTGACACGAAGTTTAAGAAAGTAAAGAAGACTTTTGATCATGTGGTTATTAACTAAAGATATGTAAAATATACCAAACTGTCATTTAATATTTTGATCTTTAACATGTCATATGAAAAGTTAGAGTAAAATAATTACCAAAAAGGAAAGAAACATTTATTTTGAAACACACTAAATAGAAAAGTAAGACAAACATTATGAAACGGAGAGGGTATATTTTTTGTGTGATTATTTAATATTTAAATTTTAATTGTAAGATAATTTAAAATTTATTATACTCCTGAGAAATGAAAAGCACTACATATATTGAGGCGGAGAGAATAAAAAACATTGTCACAACAATACTCCCGTGCGTGATGCAGAGGCTTATAGTTTAAATTTGGCTAAATACATAGATAGCCCCATAAACTTGTAAGGTGCTCCCTCGTCAATATTTTTTTCTGGATGGTTTAACAATTATTTTGAACTCGAATTTTCGGTTCAGCTGTACTTTTAAAATTTTAAAAACTTTATGATTATTTGATCCAGTTTTAGTTTTAAAAAATTACGAAATTTCAAATATTGAAAGCTTAGTGTGACGACCCACCACATCATTATGCCACCTAGGTATCACTTAGCATATATATTTGCCATGTGGAATGGCTACATAAGATGAAGACTAGATTTATGGAAAGATTCTAGAGACATATGAAGATTTCACTTGGAAGATCCTAGAATTCATTGGATTTGCATGGAAAGTCCTTAGAATATTCTAGTTGTGTATAGATTTCAAGAATAGGGGTTTATTTATAAATATGTAGGGACTTGTAGAATAATTATTATTTATGTAATAGTCCCTAGGTGAGTAGTATAAATAGGAGAGTCATTCATTTGTAAAACCATAAAGCAAATAATTCAAGCTCTATACTATATAAAAGATTCCTTTTAGCAAATTTCTCTTGTCTTCCTAATCTATCATTTTCTTAGCGATCTTGAGAGTAATAATTTAGGCTGACTTGGCATAGCAAGATCGTGAAAAATTGTGCATTAACGTGAGCAAGTTATCAAGTGTCGTATGTGCGCTTAGTTGAAGACTAAGGACGTGACATTAGGCTATGGATGTGGTCAGATTTTGTGAGCGTGGAAGTGGGCGGTTTTCATAAAAGGGGAGAATCCTCTTTAGGAAGAAGCATAATGGGGGTGACGAGTGGGACTTGTAAAATATACTTCTAGTTTTCCTTATTGATATAATATCTGAGTCCATCAAGCAGAGTAGAGAATGTGGTTCTCTACTGTTCTGTTAAGTAAAAGTAAAAGGTAAATAACACAAGATATTTACATGAAAAAAAATTTGCTCAAGAGATTAAAAATCACGACCCACCACAGCAGGATTTCCTCAACCTCTACTATAACTGAGCAACGTTTAGATTACAACCTATTGCAACCTAGGAATTAAACTCTTCATTCCTCACCTTTTACAATAACTCTATTGTAAAGACACATCAATATAGGAATTAAACATTTAATTCCTCACCACTTACAATAACTCTATTGCAAGCTTTTTATAATAACTATATTGTAAAGACACACCTTGACTAGCTCTAGTCAAAAACAAAACAGCTCAACAGTTTAGGAAACCAAATAACCTACAACATATTTCTTAAGAGAAGAGTAGGTTTACAAGTTTAAGAACTACAAAACAAAGACTCAATAAACCTAGGACTTGGACATATTCACTTATTAGAGAACGAGTCATTCGATTTGTTGTAGCTTTGGTCTGATCTAAAGCTCTGTTGAACTTGATGGCTTGTGAGCCAAAGCAAGAGCAATTTTGATATTTGAAAGGTTAGGTTTGCACTCCTCAACATGATGTATATAAATGATGGATGGACCAAGTGACAAACCTTAAAACCTCGGACCAATGGCATGCCCACAGTAGCTCTGTAGCAGTGCTGCGACATTACCATTGTGTCAACACATGTAGAGTTGACTTGCATCAGCGGAACTGGTCCATCTTTCTTACATGTTTGTAAAATCATCAAAACAATATATATCATACATTATCAATTTATCCCTTTTTTATGATGACAAACTCACAATGCAATGTTCCCACTGTGACTTAAACTCCATAAAAGCTTATTCCCCTTAAAGATACTTCCCCCTTTTGACATCATAAAAAGAGTAAAGCAGTAACATGAAGATAATGCATGTAAACAATGTTAACTCATGGCCACCGGGGCAATGCAAACATGAGCAGAAACTAAAACTAGCAAGGATAAACAATGTTGCACAATATAAAGAAAATTGCCCAAGGTAATTCACACGATAAAAACAGAGTATACCCATAAGTACCAGCAAATGTAAAAGCAAGCAAGTAGTGACAATTTCACTTACAACTCAATTAGTGAATCTGGATAGGGAGTGAAAAGTAGGGAAAAGGCATAAGAGAACTGGAAGGAGGAAGCTGGAATGGACACGGCTCATAGTCTACCAAGGAGCGCAGCAGTCAGGTTCTTCACATGTGTCCTCATATCAGCAACTTCATCCTGAAGATGAGTATTTTCATTATTCATTGCTTCTGAGGTACCTAGTCTGTCCAGATGATGTGACTTCTGCTGAATTTTCACTTTTAAAACAGGAGTCCCGTTGAGAGAGAAGTATAGTCAATTTAGTAACTTTCGAAGTTGCTCTTTACTGGGCTTTGATCGAATTGGAGATCATGGAAGTACTTCCAACTCCTCCTTTTATAGGCACACACTCACACTCCTCAAGAGTGGTCATGGAAAACATTTGTTTCTTGGTTCCCATTATCGTCTTGTGAGCCTTTATCCCGATATGCTGAAAAACCTTAGTAGGGAGAAAGCCGTAACCTAGCCAATGTTTCCCATCTTTAGAAGACTCAATTTTCATTATGTGTTCTAACATCAGAGCAGGCAAGTTTACTAGAGTAAAGGAGGACAAATTTTCCATCAGGAACAATAGAAATTGACCTTCTTTTAGAGCGGGGTAACAGAACTTTGTTAACCAATTCAAATAAAAAGTTGAAATTGTGGCTTCACCTATTTCTTGAAGACTTGTTCCCCTTTCAGGTTCCCTTCTTGTTTGGCTATCATTTTCAAGAATGCCTTGGAGGCCGATTTCTTGGATACAGTGAATACCCCTTCAATTGGAACCTCCAAAATCCTCCCAAGTGTTTCTTCATTCCGAGTGAAGTTAATTCCATTTACATTGGAAAGGAGTGTTGCTCCTCATCTATGACGAACAATGAGCCATAGAACTCAATAACTTCAATTTCAAACAATAATGCCATGAAGGGATGAAACAGATGATTCCATGCTTGGGCGTCAACCATTTCAATCACTTCTTTCATGCCTGACTGATTTGCGATATCAGAGGCAAAGACCCGTCCTTTAAATACTTTTTGAGACATGAGAATCTCTTTCCTTTCAGCCTCGGTCAACTCTCCTTTGTTATTTCTTTGATGAGGATTTTGGTTCCCCATCATCCACCAACTTTCTTTTCTTTGAGAAATGAGGAATCCTTTTCTTGTCCTTTGATCCCCCATCCCCAGTACTAGGTTCTCTAAACTCATCATCTTTCTCCTTTCTCAAGAATGTTGTCCTAGAAATCTTCTTCAGAATTGGGGTTTCCTCCACTTCGGGTACACTTTCACCAATGTCAAGCTCCGTTATATTAGTGGGTGAGACCTCTTCCTCATAAACCACCCTAGTCATTAACCTTTTCATTTTTTACAGTCTTTTCTTTATTTTCTTTTAAAGAAGAGTCCATTTGGGCTTTAATTTTACCCCTAGTAAGTGGTCCCCTTGTGGAAACTGCCTTGACATTTTCCCTACTCATAGAAGATTACCTAGATCATATTTTAAACACCAAATACAGGGGCACGGATCATCGTCTACATCGGCAGGTAGAGTGACACATGCCGCTGATTCACTGGCAGAGATCTCCCCAACAAGCATAGAAATAGATGTAGTTGGATGAGAACCAGGTGTCTCATCCTTATCTAGAGAAGATAGATTTTCCCCCAAAGTGGGAGCACCAGCTCCCTCACTTGATCCTCCCTCTTTCAGTAATGAGACTGCATCAGGAAGACCTCTTACAATATCATCCTAACTCTCTAGAATGTTCGACCTCCCTTTAAACCCCTCAGGAAGGTTTCCCTTAACCATGTGTTCGACATAGAACTCAAAAAGTCCTTTGTTTGACCCAGTAATCTCAGTATTTACTAGAGGAGTGGAGTTACCTGATTCAGTGGTCGTTTATTCCTCCTTTTCCATTTTTATTTCATGGACCTGTTTTCTTGCAATATTTTCTATTACAGCTTGCCAAACAATTGGAATATCACTAACTCTAGATCCAACAGTATTTGCATTTTCTTCAACAAAAATCTAACTGGAGACCTCAAATTCTTTGTCATTTACTTTAATTTCCTCTGTGTCGCCGGATACGTCGAACATTGACATAGTGTCGGTGTTGTTAGTTATAGTGGAGACTTCTTTAGGGGCAGAGGTTTTAGGTTCTGAGACAAACTTCTGAGGTGTTGGGGTTTTGCGTCTTTGGTGAGTATTAGGTGAAGAAGGTATTGAGAGAGAAGTGAGTGTAGGAGGGTTAGTAGAGGGTGCAAATTCAGATGGTGATGAGGGAATATTTTGGTCGGATGTTGGTGTAATATCTGGGAGAGAATGAGGACATATTGAGGTAGGTTCAGATTGTGAGGTAGGCTCAGGTTGAGAGGTAGATTTGGGTTAAGACATAGTAAGGGTAGGAATATAAGATGAGTGGGAGAGATGTTTGTAGAGGCGGAGTGGTGGTAGAGAAACTGGAATTCCGACGGTTGCAGAGAAGTGGAGTACATTTTGGTTGAGATGAGATAAATGATTTGGAAAAGTAAGAAAAAGAATGTACAAATGAAGATAAATTATCTAGGGCAGGAGAAGTTATAATGACATGGCACACTAGCAAGTTAAAAAGCGTAGGTACAAATGAAGTTACTAACCTTAGTTAACGAACCAGGTTCCTCAAAAGTTTTAAGAAAGACAGGGCAACATCTTTGTAGAGTGTAGTATTTCTTATCCTTGCATAGTCTTTAGATTGCCATGTGTATATACATATAACAGTATGAGGTTGAGTTAGACATTGTCATAAAAACATTTCCAATCATATACATGCCTTCTAATCATAGCCTATCATAGATAATTTAAGTAAGGAGATGATTAATTCATTTTGAGCAGTCCTAACTCAAGATGATTCTTTTTAAAATGCTCTCTACTCAGTGCCTTTAGAAAGATATCAGCTACATGACCCTCTGTTTTATAGAACTTCATGCAGATCAGCCCTTTTGCAACATTGTCCCTTAAGAAGTGGTGCATGACATCAATGTACTTAGTCCTCTTATGTTGTACTAGATTTGTTTTGTCATTTTTAGTGCAATAGTATTGTCACACGCTGAGGGCACACATTCACTAACCACTCCAAAATCCTCAAGTTGTTGCATGATCCAGAGCAACTAAGCACAATAAGATGCAGCAGCTACATACTCAGCCTCAGCAGTAGAAAGAGCCACAGAGTTTTGTTTCTTTGTTCCCCAAGAGATCAGACATGAACTAAGAAAGTGATCCATACCATAAGTATTATTTCTATGCACCAAGTAGCCAACATAGCTAATTAGATCAAAATTATTGCCTATAGGATAGAAGAGGATCAGGTCAGAAGTTCATTTGAGATATCTCAAAATTCTTTTAGCAGCCCTAAGATGTGATTCCTTTGGACAAGATTAAAATATAGCACACAAGCCAACATTATACACAATCTCAGGTCTGTTTGCTATAAGATAGAGCAGAGATCTAATTATACACCTATACATGGTTTTATTTACACAAGAACCAGGTTCATTTGCATCCAGTCGAGTTGACCTTGGCATTCTCCATTTCAAATCTCTTCATCAGCTCCTTGATGTAGTCTCATTTGAAGTTTGTTTTACTTGTAGCCCGAGAAAGAAGTTCATCTCACCCATCATTCTCATTTCAAATTCACTTCCAATGAGCTTTGCAAACTCCTCACATAGTGAATCATTTTTGGCACCAAAAAGGATATCATCAACATATACTTGGATGATCATCAAGTTCCTCCCTCTTTTCTTTAAAAAGAGTGTTGTCAATTTTCCCCCTTTTGAATCCATTTTCGAGAAGAAATTTTGACAATCTCTCATACCAGGCTCTGGGACATTACTTCAACCCATACAGTGCCTTGTCGAGCTTGTAGACATGCTCAGAGTGTTCATGATCTTTGAATCCCGAAGATTGCTTGACAAAGACGTCTTCCTTCAAGTAACCATTTAAAAAGACACTCTTTATATCCATCTAGAACAGTTTGAATTCCATGTCAGATGTAAATGCAATGAGTATTCTGATTGCTTCTATTCTGGCAACTAGAGCAAAAGACTCATCATAATCAATTTCTTTTTTTATCGTATCCCTGAACCACCAGCCTTGCTGTGTTTCTTGTAGTGTTACCAAGTTCATCAAGCTTGTTAGGAAATACCTATAGGGTACCTATGATGGTTCTGTTTGAGGGTCTATGTATCAGGTGTCATACTTTATTCCTTTCAAACTGATAAAGTTCTTTTTGCATGGCTGCGATCCTATTAGCATCCTTCAGGGATTCTTTGATATTTTTAGGCTCGATTTGAGATAGAAATGTAGAGCATGCAAACATGTTTTTTGCCTTGGACCTGTTTTGAATACCAGACTCCAGAGGAGTAATCACATTTTGCAAAGGATGAGATATCTTGTGTTTCCAGTTTGACACTTTTATTACAACTTGATCACTCCCTACAGGGGTCCATGAATCGTGTTCCCCCGATTGTGCTCTGACATCCTTCTCAACATTTTCCAAATTTTCATTATTTATTTGGCCACACCATAGGTAACTGATACAACATTAGTGACTTAACGTTCAGATTCATGTGAGATAATGGAGGAACCAGGGTCTAGTGCATCGTTGTATTTCTTTACCTGGCCCATCAGATCTGTCTTTCCATTTGATAATTCAATGGCCTTATAAGGAACATTAGAGAACTCTCTATCTTCAGCTTCATCATCTTTCTTATCTTTTTCATCAAACAATTCGAATCATCAAAAATTACATGCACACTCTCTTCAACACACTGTGTTATTTTGTTAAACACTTTGTATGCTTTTACTGTGAGATGAGTACCCAAGAAAGATTCCCTTATCACTTATAGCATCAAATCTTCCCAGAGCCTCCCTACCATTGTTAAGAATAAATCATTTACATCTAACAGCTCGTAGATAGGTCAGCTTGGGCTTCCTCACATTTAATAGTTCATAAGAAGTTTTTTCGATCAAGGACCTGATCATGCACCTGTTTATCACTTGACAGGAGGTGCTGACAGCTTCAGCCTAGAAACCCTTAGATACACCACTGTCTATGAGCATGGTTCTAGCCATATCTTCAAGAGTTCTATTTTTTCCTTTCCACCACACCATTTTGTTGAGGTATTCTTGGTGCAGAAGGGTTGTGACTTATGTCATTTTTAGCACAAAATTCATTGAACTTTGCATTATTAAATTCAGTTCCTTGATCAGACCTGATACTCACAATTTGGGTCCCATCTTGACTTTAATTTGTTTCACAAATGCCACAAACACAAGAAATGTTTCATCTTTAGATTTTAGAAATAGTGTCCACATGAATGTAGAATAGTCATCAACAATGACAAAGATATACTTCTTTCCTACTATACTTAGAATCCGCATTGGCCCATACAGATCTATATGGAGAAGATCAAGTGGCGTAGAGCATCTTTCTTTGGTTTAAAGGAGGATCTGACTTACTTTCCTTTTACACATACATCACACACCTTGTGATCTGAGAACTCAGTTTTTGGTAAACCACGAACCAAGTCCTTTGCCACCAGCTTGTTAAGAAGAGAGAAGCTTTCATGTCCAAGCCGTCTATGCCATAGTTCAGTATCATCCTCTAGGGTGTTGAGATAGGTTATATCATTCTTATTTAATGACTCAAAATCGATGACATAGATGTTCTTCAATCTTTTTGCTACTAGGACTACTTCCCCGGATCTTATGTTTGTGACAGTGCATGCCGCTGCGTGAAGTTAACTTCATTTCCTTTATCACAGATTTATGAAAAATTTAGCAAGATGTACTTCAATCCATCCACATAGTACACATTTTCAATTGCATGAGAAAGAGTCTTCCAAATTTTTCCTATGCCAAGAATGTATCATTTCTTGCAATTTTCAAAAGACACACTCCCTCTTAAAAGGCCTTTAGCGAGAGAAAATCCTCTATTCTTCTACTCATATACTTCGAGCAGCCACTGTCCATATATCATTTTTGGCTACTTTCTGTCATTATAGTTTTTTCGTCATCATCAGCATTTGATTTAGCCATGAGTGCAAATATTGACTTATGTGTTGAAGATATATCATCAACGGCCATCATGGATGTCTCTTCTTTATCACCTTCATCTTCAGATTCACTAGAGAAGTCTCCCCAGATATCTAGACCTTGCTTCACCATGTTGTCAGCTGCATCTCTTCTTTTGAATTTCTCAGTCACCTGGTTCCTCTTTGTAGTTTTCTCAGAGTTATTGTTGTGATAGTCCTGCTTGTGAAGAGGACATTCTTTGATAAAGTGTCCAGGCTTTCCGCACTTATGATAGTAGTCATTTTCTTGAGGGTTCTTGCTCGTGCTTTCTTTACCTGAGAACCCACCATTCTTTCTAACCATCTTTTGAAACCTCTGGGTGAGGCCATGTCTGACTCATCATTGAATGAGTCACTCTTAGCTGCCTTGAGTACTAGATTCTTTTCTTTCCTGGGTTCTTTTCTCTTATCATCTTTTTGCTTTTCCAACTCATAAGTTTTGAGATTTTCAATGAGCTCATAGATTAACAATTTTTGCAAATTCTTCGCTTCAGAAATAACATTAAGTTTGCTTTCCCAGGAGGTAGGCAAAACACTAAGCAATTTGCGAACTAGATTTTTGGTCTTGATGACTTCACCAAGAAGATGAAGTTAATTTATTATAAATGTGAACTTGGTGAACATATCCTGAATAGACTCACCATCCTACATTTTGAAGAGTTCATATTCTGTGGTAAGCATGTCTATTTTGTATTGCTTCACTTGACTAGTCCCCTCATGAGCATTTTGGAGAGCTTCCCAAATCTCCTTTGAACTTTGAAAAGCTTAGATACGATTGTACTCATCTAGTCTGATACCACAAACAAGGATCTTCTTGGCCTTGAATTTATTTTCAATAGCCTTTCTGTATGCATCATTGTATTTCTTCCTTGATTTTGGAGTAGTTGTAAGATCATCTAGATTAGTGTTGATGGGAACATGAGGACCATCACAGATGATGTCCCACAACTCAAAATCCTCTGCCATAATGAAAACATGCATTCTAGTCTTCCACCATCCATAATATTTTTCATTGAATCTTGGTGGTCTTGTAATAGATTGACCTTTTTCTAGATTTGGTGCAATAGCCATTAGAAAGATCATTTCTAGGTATTAACATTTTAGAAAGAACCTACTCTAATACCAATTGATACAATATGTGAGTCCACCAAGCAGAGTAGAGAATTTGGTTCTCTACTGTTCTCTTAAGTAAAAGTAGAAGGTAAAAGACATAAGATATTTACGTGGAAAACTCCTTGCTCAAGGGATTAAAAATCAAGACCCACCACAGTAGAATTTTGTCAACCTGCACTATAACTGAGAAACGTATAGATTATAAACTATTGCGATCTAGGAATTAACTCTTAATCCCTTACTCTTACAATAACTCTATTGCAAGATCTGCACAACAACTCTATTGTAAAGAAACACCAACCTAGGAATTAAACTCTTTATCCATCACCCCTTACAATAACTCTATTGCAAGCTCTCTACAATAACTCAATTATAAAGACACACCTTGACTAGCTCTAGTAAAAACCAAAACAACTCAACAATTTAGAAAACCAAATAACCTACAACATGCTTCTTAAGAGAAGAGTAGGTTTACAAGCTTTAGAACTACAAAACAAAAACTCAACAAACCTAGGACCTAGACATCTTCACTTGCTAGAGAACTGGTCCTTCAATTTATTGTAGCTTTGGTCTGATCTGAAGATGTGATGAACTTGATGGCTTATGAGTAAGAGAAAGAGGTGAAAGGTTATGTTTTCACTCCTCAACCTGATGTATATAAATGAGGGATGGACCAAGTGACAAACCTTAAACCTCGGACTAATGGCATGCCCGCAGCAGCTCTACATTATTGTTGCGACACTCTCACCATGTCAGCAGTTTTACAGTTGTAGAGTTGACTTCCATCGACGGAACTGGTCCATCTTTCTTACATGTTTGTCGAATTATCAAAATAATACATATCATACATTATAACTTACCAAAAAAAAACTTTTATTTAATTATTTACAATTAAAGAGACAAGTGTTGTCTTCTCATTGGCTCGTTTGCAACATCACTGCGTGTGAGCTACACACATTTCATGTTCTTGATCCATGCTTTAAGGATCTTAGATAGGAATAGGACACTTTTAATTAAGAGAAAATATCCAAATGAGCCCCCAACGTTCGACCCAAATCCCAACTACACACCAAACTTTTGCGGGAGTCCTATGACCCCCTTGGTCAATTTAAAAATGGAATAATTTGCTCCTCGGAACGCTATACCTAGATCTGAAGTATGCGGTGAAATACATGCGCTAACCAGACAAATAATACTTTCATTGAAAACCAAATATTAGTAAGATATTCTTCTTACCCGAAACAAAGAACATTTTGCACTAGCTTAAATTAAAGAAAAAGTCGCCGGAGTTGAAGAGGAAGATGGTGGAGGTCGCCGGATTATTCAATTATTTTAATTTCTTTTTATTTTCTTTCCTTTCTCTTCCACCTGTGAGAGCATGTCACAATCTTCTCCCTTACTTCAAAATCTGACTTTTTTCATAGCAATTAGTGTAAAGATTTGTCTAGTGTTACTCAAATATGTAGGTTTGTTTTTGGGTTTTCATGATATGAAGTTTTCTTATCTAGCTAAATTCTTGATTTGTTTCCTATTTTATTTAATGTTGGCATTTAATTTGATGGGTCGTTCAATTTTTTCAATTTGGATTTTCAATACTTTTTTTCTATTTGTGTATTTCATATTTAGTGAAGATGGTTGGATCAGACGAGAACAAATAATGGTGAAATTGGTGTAGTTTCGGTACTGAGCTGGTGGGAGAATAACGGTCACTAGTGAAATGAAAGTGGTTTTGGATTTTTAGGTTGCATTGTTTCGCAACTGCTCTGGTTCACCAGAGCTGGAGATCCTAGTCAGAGTGGTAGGGGGAGAACAAAGGGAGCAGTAGTGTGGTGGTGGAGCGTTTCCTGAGGATGACAGATTTAGTGGCGGCGACTTTGCGGTGGTTTGAAGTGAAGCTCGCCGGAGCTATGGGTTCGCCAGTGGTGATGGAGAAACGGAGGTAGAGAGAGAAGAGGAGGACAAAAGGGGACAGTGGCAGTGAGTTTGGGTGGTTTCGCCGAAGCTCCCGCAGTGGAGGGTCGGCGGCGGCGGCTATGAAAATGAGTGAAGAAGGAAAGTGTTTTAATGAAGAAGGCATTCTATGTGAATAGTGATAAAAATTTAATATTGGATAAAATGAAAATGAAAAAGCAAAGAAAAGATTTTAAAAATCAAAATTAAATATTAAATAAAATATACTTAAAAAATTAAAAATTTAATAATTTATATTTGTGTCTACTCTCTCAAAGAGAGTGACATACACTTTCTTTGTCACCTCATGCCACCTTAGTATTTAGGGAGAAATATATTCCACTTTAAATTAATCCAGGGGTAATTGGACTCCCGCAAAGATAGTGTATAGTTGGAATTTCAGTCAAACGTTAAGGGCTCATTTGACCATTTTCTCTTTAATTAACTTCAAGGTACAATAGGACACATGCTTAGATAAGGTGTCTGAATGAAAAATGAGAACAAATTTAAAGGGCTATCTATATATTTGGCCATTAAAATTTCAATGAATCATTATCTTTGGCATTTGCTACCTCCTCCCTCCAAGAACCTAAAAGGAAGAAAAAGGATTTAAAGAGCAGCACATATATAAAAAGAAGCAGCTCTAGGCTACTGCCTTGATCCATAACTCCATCAGAGTTATTAGATTATCTACATTTTTGTAATTTTGCATATGCTTCCTATTTTTCTAATTTGCATAGAGAAAAATCTTGTTCAATAAAGTATAAGTTAGTCCAATAGTTGATACCTAGACGTAAAAACGAATTAAAAGGAGAAAATTCTTGTTAAAGAAAATAAAAATGGAAAATTCCTCTAAGAAAATAGCAAAAACGGAAATTTCCTGAAAAAAAAAATTTCTTACCGCAGGAAAATTATAGAAGGGGGACATTTATGTACTCTATTGTGAGGGACAACTAACACTAAAAGGCAAGAATATGATATTTCTATAACAAAAACTAGGGAAAGTGGGACATTTGTTCCCTTGCTATTGAAAAAGATTTAATATTGCTCTGCGTGATACTATAAGTTTATATGTCTTTATTGTTGTACTATATTATGTCCTTGATGTTATAAAAGTGGCGCGCTCAAATTTACCCCTCCTCCATTAATTCTATTTATTTTAGACAAAATGGCATGCTAACTCAACATACCAGCCTTTCTTCTTCCACTTCTACCTAAAGTTACCAACACCTTTACCATGTTGGTGGTGATGGTACATATTGTAAAGGTATTAGTGATTTTTAATAGTGGTGAAGAAGGAAGAGTTGGTGTAGTGAGTTGGTAATGCTATTTTGGTTAAAATAGAAGGGTTAATGAAGGAAGGGAAAGTTGAGCCGCTTTTTTTTTTTTGTTGACGAAAAAACCCGCAGTCGCTACTCTTTCGAGTGCGCACAGGGTAAATCCCGGACTGACGCAATAGCCTGCAAACCACGTCAGCTAATTAACCACACTTGGCAAGCCATGTGTGACAGGCTCAATCAAGAAGGTTTATGCAGGGGATCGAACTCGTGACCTTGCGGTCCCGCGCTCTACCATAGAATCCAAAGTGTTTGGCCCAGTGGCCAATACATTAGGGTATTGTTGTCTGAGGTTCCGTGTTCGAGTCCTCTGATCAGCGAGAGTGGAACAGTGTTCCCCCAAAAAAATCCCTCCATACGCGTAGGGCCAAGCGGTGTATACTAATCCGTAGGGCCAGGCCGGAGGTGGGATTTTCTGGGGTATGGGACCGGTCACTTTAAAAAGTTTACCCTACCTTAGAATCCAAAGTGTTTGGCCCAGTGGCCAATACATTAGGGTATTTCTGTCCGAGGTTCCGTGTTCGAGTCCTCTGATCAGCGAGAGTGGAACTGTGTTCCCCCAAAAAAATTCTTCCATACGCGTAGGGCCAAGCGGTGTATACTAATCCATAGGGCCAGGCCGGACGTGGGGTTTTCTGGGGTATGGGGCCGTAATGCGATGGGACCAGTCACTTTAAAAAGTTTACCCTACCATACAAAAATAAAAAAATAAAAAGTTGAGCCGCTTTGATAACATTAAAGGCATATATACACCCCTAATATAACATTAAATATGGACCGATAGTAACTACGCACAAAATTAAACTTCTTTCAATGATAAAGCGGCAAATATAACCCTTTTACCTATAAACTATTACCAAACCCTCACAATCTCTCGTATCTTTTCATGCTACTTCATAAAATGAACCTTTGTAGTTTTCATTCTTTCTTTTCTCTATCCTCTTTGTCTCTCAATTCTCCACATCTATAAATACATTGCATGAATTACGAACCAATACGCTTATTTGCCACCGTAATAAATACATTCCATGAATATTATTACTCCAACCATTTAAAAATGTTTATCTTACTTTTCTTTTTGGTCTGTTTCAAAATATTTGCCTCTTTTCTTTTTTGACAACTTTTTAATTTCAACTTTTTCCATGACATGTTTAAGAGCACAAGATTAAAGGGCATTTTAGTATATTCTTTATATATTTAATTCAAAACCACAAGATTCAAAGGTCTTCTTTAACTTGTTTAAATTCCTTGCCAAGTCAAAACAAGACAAACATTTTGTAACGAATGGAGTATATTATAAGTATTTAAAACAGTTCGGAATTAAACTCTTAATCATTCACCCTTACAATAACTCTATTTCAAGCTCTCTACAACAACTCTATTGTAAAGACACACCAACTTAGGATTAAACTCTTAATCCCTCACCCCTTACAATAACTCTATTGCAAGCTCTCTACAATAACATCATTGTAAAGACACACCTTGACGAGCTCTAGTAATAAAAAAATAGCTCAACAGTTTAGGAAACCAAATAACCTACAACATGCTTCTTAAGAGAAGAGTAGGTTTACAAGTTTAAGAACTACAAAACAAAGACTCAACAAACCTAGGACTTAGACATCTTCACTTGTTAGAGAACTGGTTCTTCAATTTGTTGTAGCTTTGGTCTGTTATGAAGTTGTGATGAACTTGATGGCTTGTGAGCAAGAGCAATTTTGATTTTTACAAGGTTAGGTTTTGACTTCTCAACCTGATGCATATAATTGAGGGATGGACCAAGTGACAAATCATAAACCTCTAACTAATGGCATGCCCGCAACAGCTCTGCAGCAGTGTTGCAATACTGCTATTGTGTCAGCAGTTTTACAGTTGTAGAGTAGACTTGCATCCATGAAGCTGGTCCATCTTTCTTACATGTTTGTCAAATCATCAAAACAATACATATTGTTAATGTTGGGTTTGGTATTGTGACAATTGACCCAACATATCTTCTGAAGGACAGATTTGAATGCATAAAATGTTGGGACAAATGTCATAACATTCGGACCAACATCTTCGAAAAACAGTTTTGCCTTAATTCACGTTAAGCAATAATATTCTACTATGAGGTAAAAATGACTTAGGCATGGTGAATTGGAGCTGTGTAAAATATGGGAGAAAGATCCAAAGCTTGAGGAAGAAGTTGAGTAAGGAACAAGTCAAAGTTGTTTAGAATTTCACTCCTTAATCATCTACCACAAGCTGCCCATATTTCCCTCAACATCCACAACCGATCGATGAGACTTTCAAGGGAACTCTCTACTATAAATAGAGAGGTCACAACAGTGTATCGATCATCCAGAATCAGATTGCAAAAATACTAAGAGAGCTCTCGGGATTTCATCTCAGAATATGGATCACAAGTGTTGCCTGAGTGTGTCGACAACATTCTGTCCAACATTACAATTGTTGTTTAGATTCTAGATTAGTTTTGTATGGAGCGATTGTAATGAGAGGTTTTCTATGTCTACGTAGTTAGATTCTTCAGGCAGAAGTCATCTGCGACTTCAACTTTTAATTCCTTTCCATTTATATTGTAAATCAGTAAAGAAATGAATTTGTAATTTTGTATATAATATATATATATATATACAATACATTTGGTCATTGACCATCATAAGCTATATAATATATATAACTTATGAAAATTTTAAACCTTTGTGTTCTTTAAATTCCGCTACATTTACTCTTTAAAGTTTCTGTTTTGCTAAAGACTTGTTACTGGTGTCAGATGACATAACTGCTGACATTCGTAAATAGAATTGGCATTCGATTTATTTCATCTCTTATTTTTACTTTCAGTAGCTTTTGACACCCTTCAATTAGTATCAGAGTCGACACTTAACACAATAAGTGCTTGGTCATGTTGTCATAAGCTATGGATCCGGCAAATCTGACTGTTGGTAGACTTCCTATTTTAGATGGATCAAATTATGCCTATTGGAAGATTCGGTTACATTCTCATATCAAATAAATTGATATTCATTCATGGAGATATATAACCAATGGGTATGTTATTCTAATGTTGCCTCCGGGTGAAGAAGGTGACATTAATGTTAAACCTGAATCTGAATGGCCTACAGAAGAAACCAATAGCTCTAGCTTTAACAAAAAGGCCTTAAATGCAATTTTTGGATGGGTTGATCTTTACATATTCAAACTCATTCAAAACTGACCTACGACTAAGGACGCATGGGATACATTACAAATTCATTGTGAAAGTAGCGCAAGTGTTCGTCGAACAAAGTTAAGCATGCTCATGAGTAAATATGAACATTTAAGGATGGAAGAAGCGGATGATATTATATCTTATTTTGAAAAGTTGATTGACATATCGAATGAATGTCAAGTGCTTGGTGAACCATTAACCAACACTCAACTTGTTGAAAAGGCTCTCCGTTCTCTTCCTAAAAAGTTCAATTTAAAGATTTATGTTATCGTAGAAGCCCACAATTTTGCCACAATAGACCTTCATACCTTGAGAAGCATACTCAAAACTTATGAGATGAACATTGAGAATCAAAAGGAATTGTATAAAAGCAAGAATGTGGCACTTCTAGTTCAATCCTCGGAAAGTCAAATCGAAGAAGAGGATGACAATCTTAAAGAAATTGGTGAAGATGCAAATATTGCCTTACTCATTCTAAAATACAATTTAATGGTGAGGAAGTTCAATAATGAGAGAAATTAATATAAATCTAAAGAGCACAAAAACCAAGCCTTCAATCAAAAGCCCACTAAATTCCTTCCAAATATTCAAAAAGAAAATCAACTAAGAAGAATCAACTCAGATCGTACCAAATTTGATCCAAACAACTTGAGTTCGTGCAATGTCATGCATGCTCAGGTTGGGGTCATTATGCTAACGAATATGCAAGCACTCTTAGAAAATTTAGTAAGAACCTATGGGTTTCTCTTAGTGATGATGAAGAAGAAGAGGAAGGAGATCGTGAAATTGAAACACAAGCAATGCTGGCCACTGTAGTCTCTATCGAATAATGAAGATGTCGTATATAATGATGTCTCAGATGTCACGACACTTGCTCCAACATCAGCAACGACATCAATATCCTCAGCGACATCCGAAAGGTATGAATTCTTTAACTATTCTGATGTTAATTGTTTTAGTAGTTCTATTTCTGCTAGTAAGGCTGACTGTGTGAATCAAGTTGAATGCAAAGATGATAAGATTAATGAATTACAAAGTATTTGTAAAGCCTTAACCATAGAATCCAAGCAACTTGACAAAAAGGTAAAATCTTTAACTCATGAGAATTTAGAATTAATAGGCACGATAATCCGACTTGAGGTTGCACTTACCAAAAAGGATATTGAATTTGGTAAGATTCGTGCAAAATTGGATGTAGCCGAAGGAACCTTCCTCAAGCTCAACATAGGAACTTCGAAATTGAATGAGATACTCAACCTTAATAAACCTACATGCAGGAATTGGGTACGAAAACTCTCTTAAAACCATATGCTCTAATCTCTTTGATAAAAATGAGAAAATACGCTTTGTAAAAGGAAAAGGGATGAATAATAGGTTCTCATATATGTCAAAGAATATGAAGTTTGTATGTTATCATTGTAACTCCCCTAGACACTTAAAACATATTGTTTCAAACTTCAAAATTCTGGGAGCAAAATGTTGCCTAAATTATTGTCCAACATTCTGGATAAACATCGAAGCAACATTTCTGAGCCAAAAGGTAAAAAAAATAAGAGATTTTGGGTTCCTAAAATGGATTTAACTTGTAATGTCTGTATAACTGCATTAAAAACTGACATTTCAGGTTCTTGGTACTTTGATAGTGGATGTTCTCGCCACATAACAAGTACAAAGGGATTTCTAAGGAACTATGAGTGATTCAATGGAGAAAACGTGACGTATGGAGGTGGGAGTAAAACCAAAATAATTGGAAAAGGGATCTTGGATGTTCTTGGTTTTCCAGCGTTAAGGAATGTCTTACACGTTGAGGGTTTAATGGCTAATTTGATTAGTATTAGTCAACTGTGTGATGATGACCTTGAGGTAAAATTTAATAAGAATGCCTGTAAAGTTACGAATGAATCTAATATATGTGTCATGGCATTATAAGTTGGGGCATGTCAACTACCGCAACTTAGAAAAATTGGTCTCATATGAAGCTGTTAGAGGCATATCCAAACTTAGCCAAAAGGTAAAACTGTCTGTGAAGACTGTTTGAAAGGTAAGCAAACTCGTGTCTCTCATAATGTTGTCCAACATGACGGACAACATTCAGGTACGTCTCACTATTTTCAATTGCTACATATGGATTTAATGGGTCCAATTGAAGTAGACAGTCTAGGAGGCATGAGGTACTCCTTTGTGATAGTAGATGATTTTTCTAGATATTCTTGAATATATTTTTTAAAGAAAAATCACAAACATTTGATATGTTTAAAATCTTGCATTCTAGAATTAGGAATTTGTTCTATTCTCCTATTTTTGGATTAGATCCGACCATGGAAAAGAATTTGAAAATAGTTCATTCACAAACTTTTGTGATAAAAAGAGAATTTTTCATGAGTTTTCTGCCGCCAAAACTCCTCAACATAATGAGGTTGCAGAACAGAAGAATAGGACATTGCAAGAAATGGCTAGACTAATGCTTAGTTCGAAACACTTGTCAAAACTTTTATGGGCAGAAGCCTTGAACACTGCTAATCACATAGCTAATAGAGTCTATATAAGGCCAGGAACAAAGATGACACCCTATGAGATTATAAATGGAAAGAAACCAAACTTGTGTTACTTTTATATTTTTTGGTGTATTTGTTATATCTTAAATGACAGGGATTATTTTACAAAGTTTGACTCTAAGAGTGACAAAGAAATTTTTGTTGGCTAATCACAAAATAGTCATTCTTATCGAGTATACAATCTGAGATCTAGAACTGTACAAGAATCTGTAAATGTAAAAACATTTGAAAATAACCTTATAGACACAGTGGAAAATGCACATACTGGTGAAGAATCAAATATTGCCACAAATATTGCCACACCCGAAACAACATCTGAACCTGAATTAAAGACCACATAGGCCATGAATGAGGAGTCAAATGCTGAATTGCTAGATCAAGTTCGAAGGGACCCCTCATTAAGGATTAGAAAGAATCATCCAATAGGGCAAGTGATAGGGGGGTTTTGAAGGAATTAAAACAAGAAGGAAAGAACCGCTCAACTACAGAGATATGGTAAGGTATGTGTGTATGTCTACCATATACCAAGAGGTTAGTCTTTCTTGTTTTATATCTACTTTAGAACCAAAAAATATTTTAGAAGCACTCAAAGATAATTTTTAATGCAAGAAGAGCTTGAACAATTCTCTCGAAATGAAGTATGGGACTTAGTTTCACGTCCAAACAATACTAATGTAATTGGAACTAAGTGGCTTTTTAAAAGTAAATCAGATGAATCAGGAACAGTTGTGAGAAACAAAGCTCGTCTAGTTGCCCAAGGCTATACTCAGGTTGAAGGAATTGATTATGATGAAACATTCGCACCCGTGGCTAGAATTGAGTCAATTAGACTGTTACTTATTATTTCTTGTTGTCTAAAAATTACTTTAAACCAAATGGATGTGAAAGGTGCATTCTTAAATGGTTATCTAGATAAGGAAGTCTATGTTGAACAACCAAAAGGATTTGAAGATCCTTACCATCCACACTATGTGTACAAACTCAAAAAGGCTTTGTATGGGTTGAAATAAGCCCCTCGTGCATGGTATGGTCACTTAACTAACTTTCTTCTTGAATTTGGTTTTAACCCTGGCAAAGTTGATCGCACTTTATTTATTAAATGACATGGTGTAGATATCATAATTGCTCAAATCTACCTAGATGACATAGTTTTTGGGTCAACCTCACAGTCGTACCTAAATTCATTTGTTGAAGCTATGTCATGAACATTTGAAATGAGCATGATTGGAGAACTAACTTTTTTCTTAGGCTTGCAGCTAAAGAAAAGTGATGATTGAATTTTTATCTCACAAAGTAAATATGCCAAGAATCTAGTTAAGAGATTTGGTTTGGAGAACACTAAACAAATGAAGACGCCAATGGGTTCGTCACAGAAGGTATATAAGGATAATGTTGGTGAAAATATCGACCCAACATTATATCGATCTATGATAGATAGCCTTCTTTACCTTACTGGTAGTCGCTCAAATATTATGTTTAGTGTTTGTGTTTGTACACTTTTCAAGCCTATCCCAAAATATCCCACTTAAATGCCATGAAACGTATTATTCGATATGTTGCTGGCACATGTGAGTTGGGAATTTGATAATCCAAAGACACTAATCCTAACTTAATAGGAGTTAGTGACTCGGATTTGGATGGAGATGTGGATGATAGAAAAAGTACAAGTAGAAGATATTTTTATCTTGGCAATAATCTTGTTTCATGGTATAGTCGTAAACAAAAATGTGTCTCGCTTTCAACTGCTGAATCTGAATATGTAGCAGCTGGAAGTTTTTGCTCTCAATTAATATGGTTAAGACACATGTTAGACGACTATGGATTTACTAGCAACATTTTGATTTTATATTGTGATAATTTGAGTGCTATAAATATTTCCAAAAATCTAGTTCAGCACTCACGTACAAAACATATTGATATTAGACATCACTTTTTAAGAGATTTAGTTGAAAAACAACTCGTTAAAATTGAACATGTTGACACTCTTCATCAACTAGTTGATATTTTTACAAAAGCTTTGGACCATGAGAGATTTTCTAGTTTGAAGAAATATCTTGGTCTTAGTAATCTCTAAAAAGAAGGCATTTTTGGTGAATGTCGGCAGAAACGTTGTCTAACATTTTGGGTGACATTTACCTATGTTATATCACTAACGGATTATTGTTGTTGTATAGTGCATAACGTTTGGTCACACAAGCATGATCATTCAATAAGAATGTAATTCCAACATGATATCGTTCTCTGTGATGATATATAAAGACATATATATCATAAAAATGGAGTATCAAAACAAGGAAAATCCTTTACAAATATTTGGCAACTGTACAAAACGGGCAAAGCCCTTGAAAATATACCGTTCCTATTCTATAAGAGTATCGAGTGCTTCAAAAGAATTTTGAGAATACTAAATAAGTATTCTTATTTTCACATGAAAAATCATTTGTATGTGTTATATGATTAGATCAAGGACACGATGGGAAAATATTACATTGGTCCAGTGGTCAAACTCATAAAATACATATAAAATGTGTCTTGATTTTTTTCCAAAATGAAAATTTCTTTTGGGATCAAAATACTTGTGTCGTCCAAAATGTTGCCAGCATTGATGTTGACATTTTCAAATTGTGATATTTGTTGGGATGTTATTATTAACTGATTTCAGAAAAATTAGATTTTTCTGAAATTTTTATGCCTCGTTTTAATAAGAATTTCAAACTTAAAAATGATAAGGTTAAATTAAATTTCTACGGTGATGTTCATTTTTTTATCCCAAAACTTTAGGTGTATGTTATTATATAAATCTGAAACTCCTAAAATTAAGGAATTTTTGTTGCTTAGAAAGGTTTGTCATGTATATAAATATTCCTCTCATTTGTAATTTTTTTATTATCATTTCCGATTTTTCCTGGAAAAAAAAGAGAAATCACACCTCAGGTATAACTCTACCTACCCGATGGAATCATCACCATTCCAAACTCCATTCTCAACCTCAAACCCTAAATTCCAAAAACTTTCTCCACAACATTCACCAATGGAAACCTCTCCAATGTCAGCCAACACTGCAACCAACACCCCTATGAGTACAAGCCCTCCAATAAACACCGAATCTTTTGAGCATATTGAACCAGAACAACCCTGTCGGTTTCCTTCTTCACCACCCACAGAGGATTTATCCAAAGATATAGTATTTAAAGGTTTAGCTGAACTTTAGACACCTGGAGACAATAACAACCCTATAGATGTTGATAGAACATCTGATATTTTAGCATTGGGTAAAAGACCAAGATCCCCCACCTTCCCTGCTCGTCGATCGAGTAGAATGTTTGAGAGAACAGTTTGTGAATAGTCAAGCAACAAAAGGTCCAGGTTTGATACATCTCTTCCTACCTGCTCGAGTAGTGACAGTGACGACACAGACTTTGTGCTCTCAACTGAAAAGAGTGAAGAAGAACGAACAGCTTTCATACCTTAAAATATGCCTCAGGAAAACGAGGAAATTCTTGATGAAACTCCACTGAAGCAATTCTTTCCAAAAGGAATTCCCCGATATGCCAAATCGAGTGTTGCTCCAAATGTTGCCACTGATGCCACAACATCTCAGGCAACATTGTAGCCAACATTAGAAGAGACACAAATACCAATATTCTCCAGCAATACAAAATTCGAGAGTTTAGCCATGTCTGATTCAGACACTGAGGTATTTGCTTTTTCTAAAAAATTCTATTCTAAAGCAAAGTATGATAAATGGGACTGGTACAAGAATACAGTAATTAGACGTGAGAAAATGTTACATATTAATTCATGTGTTGAATATGGCTTTATAGAATTCCTTGAGGATAGACAGCTTCTCAAAACTGTCACAGAAAAAGAACCCTATGTTTATGAGGTGATCAAGTTATTCTATGCTAATCTGAGTTCTGCTATAGAGGATGTCTCCTCAAAAAATTTAGGAAGGTATATCTCTATAACAAGATTTATCAATTTACACCCTCAATCATAAATCAATATATGGGACTTGATGCTGCAGAGAGAGTTAGAGATGCAGTACAAGTGAAAGAAACTAGGGATAAAATGGTTGAATATCTCACTGGAGGTATAATAAAAAAGTGAATCCCTAGATGCCCAGCTTCAAAACTAACTGTCTTATTTTCCTCCCTCTACAAAATTGTTATTCACAATTGACTTCCTTCCTTGAATGAGTCAGTTGTGACATCTGAACAAGCTTCCCTATTGTTTAAAATTTGGAAAGGTTTAAAAGTTGATTTAGGAAAAATGATCTTTTATCAAGTTGTCAACTTGGCTGAAAAGGAATCACATTTAATCCTTCCATTTCCTTCTCTAATCTACCAAATTTTGACTACCCAAGGCTTTGAACATAAGAGATAGGATATTATAGAAAAGGCTCCTGAACTGTACACAGTAAACAAAGCAATTTTAAAGAGCAAAGAAAGAGTGATTGACTTGCCCTTGAAGAAGGAAGTTGAATGTGAGAATGTTGCCAGGAATGTCACCAACATTCAAGGCAACAGTGGTTCAGGACAGTCAACACTGTCAACAGACTGGCTAATGAGTCAAATAGAAAAAATCAACTAATAAATTTCAGAGGTTGATGCTGTCAGGGATGCCTTAGTTTAGGCCCGAGACCATTTCTTACTCTTACTTTCTTCACAAAAAGGGGGAGATAATGTGCATGGGGAGCAGGAGACTGAAGGTGCACATGGTGATGTTGGTAATACTGATGATGCTGCTGCTGAAGAAGTTGTTGATACTGCTGTGCAAAGGGATGAAGATGTTGGAAGGAAGGTGTTGCTAAAAAGGCTAAGGTTGAGGGTTGAAGCTGAAGCTTTTATGTAGAAGTAGAAAGCTGCTGGAAGCTGCTGCTGATGTATAATGAGCCAGGGGGAAGCGGACTGATGTGCTGCACAATGATTTTTTAATGTTTATAAGTTTTGGATTATGAATTTCTTTTGGTTGTTTTGGTAATGGTTAATGTGGATGTTAATTTCTGACAATGTTTTTTTGTGTTGTTTATATTGGATGATATGTGTGTATATATATATATATATATATATATATATGTGTGCATACACCATTTACTAATCTTATTACTTTGGTATACACTAGTATATACAAGTTTTGTGTGTATGCCATCACAGGTTAAGGGGAGCTAGTCAATAATCACAGGTGTTGGACAACATCTGTGATAATGCACTAACTCGTTTGTACATTTTGTAACGTGTTTTGTGAAGAAAGGCAAAAAGGGGGAGATTCTTAATATTGGGTTTGGTGTTGTGATATTTGACCCAACATATCTTCTGAAGGCCTGATTTGAATGCATAAAAATTTGGGACAAATGTCATAACATTCGGACCAACATCTTTGAAAAATAGTTTTGTCTTAATTCACGTTAAACAATAATATTTTGTTGTGAGGTAAAATCGACTTAGGCGTGGTGAATTAGAGCTGTGTAAAACGTGAGAGAAAGAGTCAAAGCTTGGGGAAGAAGTCGAGTAAGGAACAAGTCAAAGTTGTTAAGAATTTTACTCCTTAATCATCTACCACAAGCTGTCAATCTTTCCCTCAAAACTCCACGACTGATCGATGAGACTTTCAAGGGAACTCTCTACTATAAATACATAGGTCATAACAGTGTATCGATCATCCAGAATCAGATTGCAAAAATACCAAGAGAGCTCTAGGGATTTCATCTCAGAAATCTGGATCACAAGTGTTGCCTGAGTGTGTCGACAACATTCTGTCCAACATTACAATTGTTGTTTAGATTCTAGATTAGTTTTGTATGGAGCGATTGTAATGAGAGGTTGTCTATGTCTACGTAGTTAGATTCTTCAGGCAGAAGTCATCTGCGACTTCAACTTTTAATTCCTTTCCATTTATATTGTAAATCAGTAAAGAAATGAATTTGTAATTTTGTATATAATATATATATATACAATACATTTGGTCATTGACCATCATAAGCTATATAATATATATAACTTATGAAAACTTTAAACTTTTGTGTTCTTTAAATTCCGCTGCATTTACTCTTTAAAGTTTTTGTTTTGCTAAAGTGTTGTTACTAGTGTCAGACGACATAACTGCTGATATCAGTTGTTCTGTTCTCAAACCCTGGTCATTCAGGCACATCCCGCGATTTACTTGTAGTAGTGTTGAGGGACCGGGACTACTATTTTCAGGAATAGTCTGGCGTAAGCTGGAAGCTGGATATAAAAGAAATGAAATGCACTCGACAAAACGTGATAAAAGGGAGCATTTACATCATTTTGCACTAGCATAGGACAAGTTGGTCTAATATTTCTATATAAAGAAAATAAAAATAAGAATTCATGTTTCCATTCCATATCCGATGTGTGACTCTTAACCATCTACAAAGAGATATTATCTCCGATGCAAGAACGTAACATATGATTATCTCATATAGTAATAAATATATATAATTACAAATACTATTATAATTAACTCACCTAATATTTTCGTCTTTGTAGATTTAAAAGATATCCAATTACTTTGAATTCAACTGTTGTATCAATGTAGTAACCTTTATTTGTTAATTTAAATGAGTGTTGCATCGATCTCAACGTCATTGCTATTACAAATATTCATTATTATTCTCGATATATATATAAACGCATGGACATTTTTTCCAAAATAACTTGGGGACATTTTTTTCTCAAAAGTTATGTGAAGCATCATCCACGTGAAATATAAAAGTGAGAAAATATGAATTTTTTCACTTATTCATTTCTTCTCCACCAAAATAATTATAGAAACACTCAATTGTTATCATTACCTGGTTATAATTAATTTTTAACTTGTTTTAATTTTATTGTAATAAAATATAAAAGAGGTAAATTGTTCTTATTGAAAGAAAAAGAACTAAACTATTCCTCTTTTTTAATTAAAATATAAAGATGAGAAATATGACCGTTAACAATCTTTCATAATCCAGTAGGGAGGAATATTTGGAACCTTTCAAACTAAATTAAGCACAATCATATATATAGCTCACATTAAAAAAAATGCCCATGAATATAAGCAACATAAATTAACTTGTGAACCAATCAAGTAAAGGCAATTTTGAATAATTTTGTAAATCACAGGGGTAATTTTGAATATTTTTCCTATTTTTATTTTTATTATTTTAAAATAATTTTATTAGTTGAGTTAATAGATAAGGATAAATATATATATATTCCTCTCATTCCAATTTATTTGACATCATTTGACTAGACACGGAGTTTAAGAAATAAATAAAGATTTTTAAAATTAGTGGTCCAAAATAAGTATTAGATACTTGTGTGACTGTAAATGATCTCATAAAATTAATTTTTAAATATAAAAATGTAATTTTTTAATATATTAAAAAAAAAGTGTATCACATAAATTGAGACAGCGGGAGTATCAACTTTAAAACGGCAAAGACACAATTGGCCTTGACTTTAAATAAAGGATAAAAATAAGTAATTTCGCAAACCTCAAAAATAATTTAACTTTTTTCCACGTTCAATTAAATGGAGCACGAGGCGATTTACTTTTGGTATACGGTCTTTATCAGGAATAAGATATTAAGATTTATATGCATATGGTCCAAATACAGCACATGATGGCTTTGTACCTTTGCGCATTATTGGTTTTCACTTTTGAATTTGTCGGGGACTCTGACACCAAGCCAAGGAAAAGTGGCCCTCCAAACATATACTTATAATCTAAAATAACGGATGGAGAAATGTGTGATTATAAATTATATTATTAATGATAAAATGAGAATTTTAAAATTATATTATTATAAAATATTAAAGAAAAAAATTGATATTTTTTTTTAGAATGACTAAAAAAGATAGAGTGTAATATAAATTTAGACGAATAGAGTAGTATCTCTCAACCAATATGCAGAGTTTGTTCTTTCTATAAATCTTTTCAACTGAACACTATATTATTTTATAAGAGATGATCATACAGAAAAAAATCCTAATCAATTGAACCAAACCACTGTGGGTAATTGGCACATTCTCTATTTCAATTTATGTAATATCGTTTAATTGAACATACAATTTAAGAAATAAAAATAGATATTTGAAATTATAATTTAAAACAAGTCATATAAGATTAGATTATTATAAATTATTTTATTAAGATAAAAATTAAATTATTTTTAAATATAAAAATATAAATATAAAGGACTAAAATTAGTGTGACACATATATGGGAGGGAGTACCAAGAAAGATGTAATGACATGACACATCACCTCTTTCTTAATAGGAGCTTTATGTCAACTCATTGTCCATAATGATTTGATAAGGACAATAATTCAATATTGAATGTTGATTATTGTTTATAGTGTGGTTATTTGTCGATAACTTCCGACGAGATTTTGTCAATGAGTGGAGCTATTGTCCCTTTACCCTTGAAAGCTTGTTTTTTGTCAATTTATGTAATATCGTTTAATTGAACATATAATTTAAGAAATAAAAATAGATATTTAAAATTATAATTTAAAACAAGTCATATAAGATTAGATTATTATAAATTATTTTATTAAGATAAAAATTAAATTATTTTTAAACATAAAAATATAAGTATAAAGGACTAAAATTAGTGTGACACATATATGGGAGGGAGTACCAAGAAAGATGTAATGACATGACACATCACCTCTTTCTTAATAGGAGCTTTATGTCAACTCATTGTCCATACTGATTTGATAAGGACAATAATTCAATATTGGATGTTGATTATTGTTTATGGTGTGGTTATTTGTCGATAATTTCCGACGAGATTTTGTCAATGAGTGGAGCTATTGTCCCTTTACCCTTGAAAGCTTGTTTTTTGTCAATTTATGTAATATCGTTTAATTGAACATACAATTTAAGAAATAAAAATAGATATTTAAAATTATAATTTAAAACAAGTCATATAAGATTAGATTATTATAAATTATTTTATTAAGATAAAAATTAAATTATTTTTAAACATAAAAATATAAGTATAAAGGACTAAAATTAGTGTGACACATATATGGGAGGGAGTACCAAGAAAGATGTAATGACATGACACATCACCTCTTTCTTAATATGAGTTTTATGTCAACTCATTGTCCATAATGATTTGATAAGGACAATAATTCAATATTGGATGTTGATTATTGTTTATAGTGTGGTTATTTGTCGATAATTTCCGACGAGATTTTGTCAATGAGTGGAGCTATTGTCCCTTTACCCTTGAAAGCTTGTTTTTTGTAGGGCTGGCCAGTGGGCCGGGACAGCCCGACCCCGTTCTGAGCCCGCCCCAGTCCCGCCCCGATCCCGCCAAAAAATAAATAAATAAATAACGGGGGCGGGACTCGAACTCGGGACAGGACGATGTCTCGTCCCGCGAGACCCGAGCCCGCCCCGACCCCGCCCCGAGCTCGACCCCGACCCCGCCCTTTTCCCCCTTTGCAAAAATGGTCGTTGCACCAACGGCCATTTTAGATTATGGCTGTTGGCCAACGGCCATTTTAGGCCCCCCCTCCCCCAACCCCTACCCCTTAATATTTATTTTTAACCCATAAGTTATTATATTTACACTTTAACCCAATTTTTCAACTATAAATAACTCATTTTCTCTTCATCTTTCTCACAAATCTTCCTACAATCTCTCTAATTTCTCAATATATCTCTCTACAAGTCTACATTGTTTGCTAAATATTCAATTTTATTTATTCATTTGGGAATTGGTAGTGAAGTTGGCAACTAGCTTGAGGATCTTCCATCGAGCAAAGTTTCAATTTTCAACCTCTCGATTACACGTCGACGTTACGTCGGCGTTTGGTACATTCGTTCCTTCATTAAATTATTGTTGTCTGTTTATTTTATTTAGATCACTTAATTTTATTGTCTTTAATTATTTATTTATTTATTATTATAATTAAAATGGAAGGATTAAAAGGTATGTTTAAGGGTAAGGGTAAGGGTGCTTCTTCTAGTAGGGACAATCAGGGCAAGAGTACTTCTTCTAGTCATCTTATTCCTACACAAGATGATTTTGTTGATACTAAACATTTTCCTACAATACCATTAGATTTAGACCAGGAGCTATTTTCTGGAACTCAAGAAGACTTTAATTTAGACGATGATCTAGATGATATACCCACTAATGTTGATGACAACACACCCACTAGTGCACCTTCAACTAAAATACCTCCTATTCCCCCTAGTATGAGACGAGGTCCAGCAAAACGACCATTAAAATCAGATGCATGGACATTTTTTGATAGGGACGTAGAGAATCAAGTAGCCATATGTAAAATTTGTAAAAATGTTTTAAAATTTAAAACTGGAAAAGGTCACGGTGGGATGGGGGGTTTAATTAGACACGTAGTAAGTGTTCATCCAGCTAGGTATGCCCAATACCAGGCTTCAAAATCGGGTGCATAAGCGCCCGCCTCCATCGAGACAAGGTTCACATCACGTCTTTGTTAGGACCAAGTACAGGGTCAAATTAACCCTATGACGGGGGGAATTGTAGGCTCTAAATACAATAAACATAGAGATAGGGAAGCAATATCAAAATTAGTTGCTGTGGAGGGTTTGCCTTTTTCATTTCCTTCATCTCCCGATTTTATTCATTACATTAGAGATATATATAATCCTGCTTTTAACGGTTTTCCTAGATCAACTGTTAAGAGAGATGTATTTAAATTCGCGCATGAATATCAACAATATTTACGTTTTTCATTATATCATTTTAATGGCAAAGTATCTATCACGTCTGATATAGGTCGTAGTACTAACGGCCATGATTATTTAACTGTAACTTGTCATTGGATAGATTATAAATGGTCTATGCAAAAACGTATTTTAGCGTATAGATATATAGATGATAGGCACACTGGTACTTTTATTGCAGAAAATATTTATCAAGTGTGCGATTATTACGGAATTACCGATAAAATTATGACTATTACATTAGATAACGCTTCTAATAACAATTACGCAATTACAATTTTAAAAAATAGTTTAACTCCATCTTTTCCAGACCATTTTCATATAAAATGCGCATGCCATATATATAACTTAATTGTAAAGGATGGTCTATCACTTTTTGAAGACATTCTTAGTAAAATATAATTTGCTATAAACTTTATTTTTAAAAGTAATAAAGTACAACGTAGAAAAGAATATAAAAAAATTTGTCAAGAATGTGGACTACCTTTTACAAAGATTCCACAAGAAGTATCCACTAGGTGGAATTCTTTATCAGAGCACCTACTTGTTGCTTATGACTATAAATTACCTATAACTTTAATTTTTAACTCTCATAATAAAAAGCCAGCTGATATGATTTTAGATAGTGATTGGGAAAAAATTTCCGAACTTATTGTATTTTTAGAGAAATTTTTTCAAGCAACAAAAGGATTTTTCGGTATATATTATCCTACAATTTCAACTATGTTATTTTATATAACTCTAATATTTTTATTACTTAGTGAATATATGGAAAAACCAGCTTATAAGGCATTTATTAAAAAATGTTTCTCAAAATAAAAAATATTTTATTCCTATTCCCTCTATTTATATTATTGGTTCTGTATTAAATCCTACTATTAAAATAGACGGTACTAAATCACTAATTGAAACTATTTACGATTGTATAGAAGTACTACCACCTCCAAGTCCCAAAAATCTAAATCACCCACCACCTATTGAACAAACTAAAGAAGAAGTATTGTCTAGCGTAGAACACCAATGCAAAATATATATAGATTTTATCAACAAGAAAATGCTAGTAACTTACCAAATTTTCATACCATCTTCTTCATCTTCAACACAACCTCACAAAGACATGATGTTTCGCGGCTAGTATTGAAAGCCTCGGAAATAGAATGTCTTGATCGCACCTCTACTACTAACCAAATTAGCGAGTTGGATATTTTTGTTTTGCAGGGTTACATGCAGTATCAAGAAGTTATCAATGAAGATGGACATGAAGACTTCTTTGAAATCTTGGTGGGGAATGAGAAGACCTTTCCGACACTTTCATTGATGGCTCGAGATGTTTTGAACATTCAAGCGTCGTCAACTGCGTCTGAAAGCGCTTTTTCTCGCAGTGATATCAAATAGGAGACCACAGACACTCATTAGCCGGAGACAGCTTGGAAATTGCAGTATTATTCAGAGATTGGATACGAGCGGAGCGGAGAAGGTGCGGTCAACCGGAGATCAACGAAGAAGATGATGAAAACTACAACGAAATCTTAACCGAAGGTAGTGGAAGCGACGTGGATCAATTTGACCAACAAATACCAATTCCAACCGAAGAACCACATGAAATCATCAAGCAATTAGAACAGGTTTTTTTGAGAATGTAATTTTTTTAATTGTAATTTTATTATGTAATTTGCAACTTTTGGACAACACCACAAAGTTGCAATTTAGATTTTAGACAATTGTATTTGTATTACAAAAAAATCATGTCTATTAAATAATATAAGAGGCACAAAAACAGCATTGGGATGTTTTTATTACACTATCTTGTTTTGTTTATTGAGTGTTTTTATACATATGTTATTTAAAAAAAATGAAAACCCGCCGTATCCCGCGCGCCCCGAGCCCGCCCCGACCCGATACCGACGGGGTCGGGATCGGGATCGGGATGGGACTTGCTCTAGTCCCGCCAAACCCGACCCCGCCAGAGCTCGCCAGACCCGACCCCGCCCCTTCTCCCGTCCCGCCCCGACCCCGACCCCGCCAGACCCAAGCCCGGCCCACTGGCCACTCTTAGTTTTTTGTCATTTTTAGTACACGTGAGACGAAAGTGCCTGCAGTTGGTAATAAACCCTCAAGACTTTTTATTTCTTCTTGTCTTGTCAACTAAAATGGTCACACTGGTCGTGGCAGCTTGTTGGATATGATAAGATAAAGCAGTATGGAAAGTAAATAAATATTACAAGTGTTCGAAAGGATAAAGAAATAACCAATATTCAGAACTGCCGCAAAGATATTGAATCTTGATAACCTGAAATCAAGAAACACTGAATCTGAATTGTTACAACTGTGTGCTGAGTCGAGTGATGACACTCTATCTTTAATACAAGATTGCCTCGTGTATATGCTTTTACGTTAACGGGCAATAGTCTCCCAAAATAAAACAACACATAATCAACACTACAAAGCAAATAGGTTGATTCTGACTAAGAAAACAAACACGAAACGACTTGCTGAAGAATGAAAAAGGAAGGAAGAGTTTTTGTTTTCGTCCCAATGTTTCTGCTCACGTTTTGGACTTTCTGTTTCTCTTCTGTTTTGTTTCTGTATGTATAGTGTGTCTCATTTTTCTGTGTGTATGTTGCTCACACAATTCAGCCCAAAAGGCTCCCATATATAGCATAATGGGGGACTTCTCAACTGCCAAGAAAATGGTTGTTCAAGGCCATTGAAAGAGGGAGTAAACTGCCAAGTAATGCATGTTTATGGTCATTGAAAGAGGGTGTAATTCAGTCAAGTAATGGAGGGAGTTAATCAGCCAAGTAATGGCTGATTAATGCACAATAACGCCCCCAAAAATCAACTCCAACGGAAGGCAAAAACTTTCTGCCTTCCGTCGTTCCCAAATTCAACATTCCAAAAACTCCAAAGACCAAACTGTAAATATTAAACAATTTGGGGTCCAAAGATATAATATCAGAAGAAGCCCAAGACCCAAGACCCACGACCCGAGCCCGGACCGGACTGGACTGGCGGGCGGCGGCGGCGCTTGTGGGCTTAGCCTTGAACCCAAGCACATCTAGGTCATCCTCCATTTAAACACATGGGTTACCCCTTGGGGTCCCAAACCCTTAGCCAATTTAGAGACTTATAAAGAGAGCAATTCTTTATTTTCCCACCAATGTGGTAGATTTGTCCCACACCATATTTCCATGCCTCAAACACCTTACTTCGTGGACCAATATCTCTTTCATTTCTCAACGAAATTTGACGATTCTTGGTCCTACGGTCATCTACTCACTTAGTAGATTATGCACGTTTGAAGAGACAAAGACTCCAACATGCGGAACACTAGTGTATAATTCATTAAATATGGGTGGACGCACCTCCCCACCAAAGGCAAATTTCCAACAATCCCCTCTTGAAAGAGATTTTGGCGCACACACATGGTGCATACTTTCAGCAATCGTTCAGCGAAAAGATATTGCATCAGGAGAGGTAGCTTCTGCTTTGAACCTTTCCTAGTTGAATACCATCGGACTTACTTACTGCGCGGTGAACGTGATGTCTTGAACCGTCAATGTTTAGTGTAAACCAAGACAATGATACCAACACAATAACTCTCCCTATTCGTTTTCATTCTCATTGTTTTGTCTGTTGTGGCCGTGGACACACTTGAATTCTTAAGTGCGTTCATTTGAGGTGGCATGTCCTCGCACTTAAATAGGTGATCTCCTATAAGGTATTCTGTTATACCCTACTTCACAAGTGTTAGGAATCATTAAAAGTTTCCCCAACCTTAACCTCAACCGTTTGAAAATCGTTAAAGGTTTGGAAGCTTAACATTTACCCACCATGCAGGTAGCACTTTAATGTTTATCGCAGGAACAGTTTTGGATTCATGTTTCCCTACATAAATCATCATCCGAAGTGCTCTTGCTTCCACCGAAGCGCTCAACTGAACCTTTTGCAGCTTAGTTTTCCCATTTAACCAAATTCTTGGGATCTCCAGTCAGTATGGTTGGGTTAGCACCGCAAAGTTCGTATTGTTTGGGTTTTAAGCCCATTTCCCTAGACTCGCAGAATACTTGATCTCCGGGTTGTCCCTTAATTAAAAGGGTCTGTTATATCATTTGATTAGTAATCAAGGAAGTGACACCCGTGATGATCAACTGCCATACGGTCTTATGTCTCCGACAGATCCTGACAGATATGTCCAGACGCCGTCATCCGTGTCCTTTCTGAAGCCGACCGGCTAGCCACAGTGTATAACTGCTGAAGGCATGGGTTTCTCCCAATAAGGGACGTCCTCTAAGAAGTCATGAAGTTACTCAACTTCTTTCATGCTTTGTATAAAGCGATAAACTCCGATTTTATCATGAATCGGCCGATGCAAGTTTGCTTAGAAGATTTTCTAAGACCCACCATACACATTTACTTGTGGTTTTTGGTGTTCTTCATATCTGATGTCCAGTTTGCATCACTGTGTTCTTCTAGAACCGCTGGACATCCCAAATACCATGATCCGTATATAAGTGAATATTTCAGATATCGTCATATCCGACTTAACACCTTTTCCAGAATCACTTATTAAAATCATTAGTGAACCTTAGTTCAACTGATCTGCTTTGTAGACCGATACCACGTCGGTTGTAGTGTGTAACATACTTTAAACTACATGTGACCTGTGCATATCGCTCCTTGTATATGGGTGCACCATGATTCTAATCAGTTCTATGATTCATATCCATTGGTGGCTTCAACGAGACTGTCAATTATCTCACAACTGAGTTTGGAGTTAGACCAGTCCGTTAGATGTCTTAAAAATCTAATTCCTAAGATGTCATATGTGATACATGTATCTTCTGTTTTAATATAACTTCCACTTTCAGACTGTTGATTTTCCAACTGTTGGCTTTCTAACTTCAGAGTCAATGTTTTTGTGGTCAGATTCATTGTTTCTGTTTTATCTTAAACTTCCAGGACCAAAATGTAAACATTTCAGGGACTAAAATGAAAGTTCAGGAAGAAGCCCAACAGTTCAGAAAACCAACTCTGATCCTCCCCTTCCAACTCTCCGGTTGGGAAGGCTGTTTCAACATCCATGCCACACAAGACTACAATGGCCCAGGATGTTAAGCTACTCACGGGGGAGCACATGTACAAGTAGTCGAGGCTTTATACTCGTCAGTAGATCCATCTACTTTGTACTCATTTTTTAGTATCCTTTTTCACAACCCAAAGGTTCTTTTTCCGGAGGAAGATCAACCATTACGCAAGTATGGTTCTATATGATGGAATCTATTTCTCTCTTTGTGGCTTCTTTCCAAAGCAGCGCTTTTGGAGATGACACTTATTTGTTAATTGTCCATGGTTCGTTCTCAACCATACAAGCTAGAAGGCCTGGAACAAGTCTTTGGCTCCTCTTTACTCCGTCTCGCTTCACCATCTAGAATCCCTGAGTTCTGCAGATCTGGAATATTAAGTTCCGGATAGTCAGCAACTTTCGAGTCCTGTAGATATGGAACATCTAGTTCCGGATAGTCAGGCCCTCGCGGGTTCTTGTTAACCTTGAGCAGTTACTTCTTTTTCCTTTTCAAGGAAAGTTCTCTTTAAAGAATTCAGCTTATTTAACACCAAGAGGCGATAAGCATTACTGTTATTTGCAGATCCAGTGGATATGCAATTTACAGTCTTAGGTCCAACTTGACCTATTTCGGTATTCCAACCTCTACAGACGAAAATATTATTTTATTACCTTTATTGATTACTATTCCAGATTTTGTTATGTATATTTGTTACATTCAAAAAGTGAAGCACTTGAAAAATTTAAAGTGTTTAAAAGTAATGTCGAACTTCATTGTGAAACCTTTATTAAGTGTCTTAGATCGGATAGAGGTGGGAAATATTATAATCCATCATTCTTTGAATCAATTAGAATTGTGCATCAAGTTACAACACCTTATACACCACAACATAATGGTGTGGCCGAAAGGAAAAATAGAGTCCTAACGGAAATGGTAAATGCCATGTTATCTAAGTCGAGTTTAGGACATGGATATTGGGGTGAAGCCTCGCATACATCCTGTTATATTCTTAACAGAGTACCTAACAAGAGAAGTAAGACTATCCCATATGAATTCTGGAACAAGAGAAAACCAAACCTAAGTCATCTTAGAGTCTGGGGATGTAGAGCATTGTTAGAGTTCCAGAGCCCAAAAGAAAGAAACTTGGGGAGAAAGGAATTGAGTGTGTTTTTATAGGCTATGCTATGAACAGTAAAGCCTATAGATTTAAGGTTATTGAACCTAATGATTCATATTCTGTTAATACTATAATTGAATCTAGGGATGCTATTTTCGATGAAAATAGATTTAGTACCATTTCTAGATCTCATGTCACAATGTTACCATATAGCTCTCATTTACGGAAAGAGCATGGTTTAGTTGATAATAACTCAACTAATGAGGAAGTTGTGGAACCAAGAAGAAGTAGAAGGGCGCGAAAAGCTAAAGATTTCGGAGATGATTTCTTTATGTTTCTCGTTGAAAGAAGTAGGGATCAGTCTTCTGTTGACACTTACATACCTTTCTATTGTAATTTAGAAGTTGATCATGTCACTTTTGAGGAGGCAATGAAGTCTCCAGATGCTTCCTTTTGGAAAGAAGCAATTAATGATAAAATGAATTCGATTATGGGTAATAGAACTTGGAAGTTGGTTGATCTACCACCAGGTTGTAAACCCATTGGTTGTAAGTGGATTTTCAAAAGGAAAATGAAAGTAGATGGAACTATAGACAAGTTCAAGACTCGTTTAGTTGTCAAAGGTTACACTAAAAAATTAGGTATTGATTACTTCGATACCTATGCTCATGTTGCAAGGACAACAACAATAAGGGTGTTGATTGCATTAGCCTCAATATTTTGTCTCGTTATTCATCAAATGGACGTGAAGACAACGTTTCTAAATGGTGAATTAGATGAGGAGGTGTTTATGTAACAACCCAAGGGGTTTGTTGTTCCTGGTCAAGAATACAAAGTGTGTAAGTTGATCAAATCATTGTATGGGCTTAAGCAAGCTCCCAAACAATGGCACCAAAAATTTGATCAAGTTGTACTTTCTAATGGATTTCTTATCAATGAGGCCGATAAGTGTGTAAAAAGTAAGTTTGTTGGAAACAAGGGAGTTGTCATTTGTTTATATGTGGATGACATATTAATATTTGGCACTGATCTACAAGTGGTGGACATAAAGGAGTTTTTATCTGCTAATTTCTCCATAAAAGACATGGGTGAAGCGGATGTAATTTTAGGCATTAAAATTACTAGACATACTAGTGATTTTGTCTTGACTCAGTCACATTACATTGAAAATGAGTTAAAGAAGTTTAACAACTTTGATTGTAAATTTGCATCTACACCTCTTGATCACAGTGTAGTGTTATCTAAGAACAATATAGAGAACATGTGAAACAATTAGAGTATGCTAAGGTAATTGAGTGTCTTATGTATGCCATGACATGTACAAGACCTAATATTGGTTTTGCTATAGGAAAATTGAGGCGTTTTACTCATAATCCAAGTCATGCTCATTTGCATGCGGTTCGAAGGCTACTTAAGTATCTTAGGAGAACTATTCACTATGAGATACATTATAATAGATTTCCTTGTGTATTAGAAGGTTTTTTTTATGCAAGTTGGATATCTAACAGTGATCATTCCTCTACGAGTGGGTGGATATACACACTTGGTGAGGGTTCAGTGTCATGGGGATCCAAGAAATAGACTTGTATTGCAGACTCAACTATGGCATCTGAATTTATAGCATTAGCGTCTGCAAGCAAGGAAGCCGAGTGGCTAAGAATTTTTTTGTATGATTTGCCTTTGTGGACAAAGCCCATGTCACCTATCTCAATTCATTGTGATAATGAGGCTATATTGGCTAAAGCATACATTGAAGTTTATAATGGTAAATCAAGGCACATTGGTTTACGACATAGTTATGTGAAACAACTCATTCGTGATGGTGTTATAACTGTGGACTTTGTACGTACAAATCAGAATCTGGCAGATCCCTTGACAAAAGGTCTTACGAGGGATTTAGTCACCAAAACTACAAAAGAGATGGGTTTGAAGCCTATACTCTTAACTACCAATGGTGGAACCTCAACTTATCACTCAATAAAACCCTCAAGTCTTAAGTTCAATGAGTCCAAGTACATCATTTTGTAGTTGCAAGCACTTGTCTTACCATCCCAAGTTGTGCTTGGTTCCATAATGTGTATGTAGGATAAGCAGATTTTTGCTCTTAATGAACCTTTAGAGGTATATTTATGCAATAAAGATGTGTGTGATATATTTTATATTTCTCCGGGTATGCCTGGGTTAATATGTACATTTGATCGTAAATGAATAAAGTTGCTCATATCTATTATTCAATTGATTTCAACAAGTGTACTATATTATGGAGTATGTGAAAGGTTCACTTATATGAGCTTAAGTGAGGCCGCTTTAGGAAATCAAATAGGCTTGATTTCTTAATGCTCATGAAAAGGATACATGACATATGGCCATAAAAGTATCGGTAACTTTTATTTGTATTGGGAATAAAGTATCTTATGTGTGACTTGAAATTAAGTAATAAGAGAGGATCGCTAGTTCAAAGCATAGTCTACCATGACATACTAATTACTTAAAAGACTTTTCACTAATATAGGGGTTCAATCACGAGACACCTCTATTTAAGCATAAGATCATGTTATTAAGTATTGCTTGGAAATGATGGGGGATTGTTGGAGATTTCTAAGCAATGTCTCACATTGGTGAGGAAACACTATATTATTGTGTTTATAAGGAAAAGTTCTTCCTTATGGGTTAAGATATATTTGGACAGAATTAATTAATTAATTAATTCAGAAAATTATGAAAAGACATCATTCTTAACCATTGGTTTAATCTCAACAGGCACCATGAAAAGGCACCATTCATAACCATTGGTTTAATTTCAAGAGGTACCATGAAAAGGCATCATCTATCTATAAATAGATTGTCATATTTCCATCAGAAAAATCAATCCAAAATCAGAAAATTCTCAATACAGTAGGATCAAACGTTGTTTTAGTGCAAACGATATTTGATTAGACTTCTTAATATCCCTAAGACATCCAATCCTTCCCGGTGCACTCTATGGGGTGAAATAGTCTTAAGATGAGAGTTCGTACTCACTTGTGAAGTCGGTTTTCTACTTTTTCTGCAATTTGTTTCTAACAGTGTTTAGGGGTAGAAAACCTAACGTATACGCTAATTGGTATGAATGTTCAAAAGTAATCGAAATTAAGAGAAACCAATATAAATCTTACCTATCAAAGGTGGATGGCATGGCATCATACACAAGTTATCAATAGACATTTCGAAGTAGTGAATATCCTTCTTCAAGTGGAGAAAAGGGCAAAAATGCTGACGAAAATTTAATTTCGTGTTCATTGATGGTATGCTAGAAAGGATGACATTATCATAAAGTAGCAATTTGTAAAGATCACAACTTGCTTGGGATTGAGGCAAGTTATTATTAAAATTGTTGTAGTAGTTTATTTGTTTGTATTGATAATATGTCGTGTAATTGGTGCAATTTGAATACTGAATCATTAGTACAAAATGTGTATGTTTCATATTTATTAATGATGCTCGATAGATAAAAGAATATCCTAAGTAACTCATTCATGATATCTTTTATGTGTATGTTGCTGATATATGTCTTTGCTGATTCATCGCTAATTAAATGTTGATGGATCAACCAGGGACACTCTTGATCTGTGAAATTCATCTTCGTGGATGGATCAATTACCACAATTAAGTCAATTTCCATAGAAACGACTAAGTGGTACCTGATATTTGTTATGTTGGGTGATATTTGTTATGTTGTGCAAACTTAAAGCTCTTGTCACGTTTTGTGAATATGTTTATTATTATGTATATATACGTTTTCCCCATTTTTGCAACTCGTCAATTCAAACCGAACTTGTCTATTTGCAATGTACTAATATCTACTTTCTTTGTTCCCGTTTATTGAATTTTTTTCTTTTTAGTCTGTTTCTGGAAGATGATTCATTTTTAAAATTTGAAATACTCTAACTCAAATTTTCAATTTTATCCTTAATGACAAGCGTTTATACCGCATAAATGTTATGATATATTTAATAATATAAATTTTAAACTCATAAACTCATAAATATTATAGCATATTTAATACCATAAGTTTTAAAGTTATTTTCAACACCGTACCTAGTATTAAACAAGTCCAAATAAAATTAACTGAAAATGGCTATATTACCCCTACCATTACCATTTTTAGTATATCTACCCCATTCTAACCGTGCCTTTCCCAGGGGTCTCATCCTAAACGGCCCAACCCTTTTATTCTATTTATTTAGAATTGAATAAAAAGATTAATATGTTGGGAATTTAGGATGAGGCCATGTTTCCCTGGGAAAGGGGTTGTTAGATTGGGTGGGAAGTGAAAGAAATACTCCCTTGATTATTTTCATTAATGAAGATGTATATATACAATTTACAATCTCCAAATATGGAAAATCATATTCCTACTATACTACTAATATCCTAATTATAATTGTACAAGAATTTTACAATTATGATAAATTTGTACAACAAATTCGACTTCAACAATGTAAGGCTCGGATCCAGCGATACACATGATATACAACTATGGACAGTGTATATCACGGGTATACTTTTGTCAGGAAGGTACTAAAAATGGTAATGATAGGGGTAGAAATCATCGAATAATATAGTAACATAAGTTATGTTTAACTAATTTCTTAACATACAAGGGTATATGTAGCCCTTTTCCGTAAAATTAAATAGACGGAGTGTTTATTTTAGAGCTCAAAATAAAATCTCCGAAATATTAAAAATATTGATTAAAATTTTCTCTAGATACCCTACGATAGTTCTGGTATTCATTTTTGGTCCCTATTTTGCATATGTTGCACAAATAGGCATGTTTGGCTTTAGGAGTGAGGCAAATGACATATGTGCCTTTGTAATAGAAGCCGATATATTATAAGCTTTCTTACAAGCTACAAACCTAGTCAATAGAGAACTTGTGATAATTTGTGAGTAAACCAACATGACAAATATATTGAATACAACATAATGTCCTACCAATTTGTCATGACTTGCATGTCATCATTCTAAAATGTAATTTTTTTATATAGTTTTAAATTATAAAAAAAGAGGTATCATAAGCAAAGTAGAATAATAGGAGAAAAGTATATATTATGTGTGAAATGGAATATATAAAGGAGATGCGAAAAAAAATGGAATATATAAAGGAGATGCGAAAAAAAATGGAATATATAAAGGAGATGCGAAAAAAAATGAAATAAGTTCAAATGAGGTATGGTGAGCTACAAACCAGATTGTCACGATTTCATGTTTTCACTCACCATACCTCATTTGAACTTATTTCATTTTTTTTTCACATCTCCTTTATCTATTCCATTTCACACATAATATATACTTTTCTTCTATTATTCTATTTTGCTCATGATACCTCTTTTTTATAATTTAAAACTATAAAAAAAAATACATTTTAGAATGGTGGCATGCAAATCATGACAAATTGGTAGGACATTATGTTGTATTCAATATATTTGTCATGTTAGTTTACTCACAAATCATAACAAATTATCACAAGTTCTCTATTGACTAGGTTTGTAGCTTGTTAAAACCCTTAATATATCGACTTCTATTACAAAGGCACATATCTCATTTGCCCGGCTCCTAAAGCCAAACATGCCTATTTGTGCAACATATGCAAAATAGGGGTAAAAATGAATATCAGAATCTATCGTAGGGGGTATCTAGAGAAATTTTTAATCAATATTTTTAATATTTCAGAGATTTTATTTTGAGCTCTAAAATAAACACTCCATCGATTTAGTTTTACGGAAAAGGGCTACATATACCCTTGTATGTTAAGAAATTAGTTAAACATAACTTATGTTACTATATTATTCGATGATTTTTACCCCTATCATTACCACTTTTGAATTCTAACGGATGTATCCATTAGAATGATGTCATCAGTTCCAATAAAACATGAAAAACATTTTAAAACAGATGCCTTTCATTTTCTAAGTCACTAATTAATGTATTTTCTAATGGATATAATAATAAAGTTGAAATACATAAAGTAGTCATCTTAGAAAATGAAAGGCACTCGACAAAACGTGATAAAAGGGAGCATTTATATCATTTTGCACTAGCATACTTGGAATAAGAAAATGAAAGGCACTCGACAAAACGTGATAAAAGGGAGCATTTATATCATTTTGCACTAGCATAGGACAAGTTGGTCTAATATTTCTATATAAAGAAAATAAAAATAAAAAAGTGGGAAAGTTGCTTTTTACTCCAAAAATACTTGATTACTGACTTACGGTTCCATATTAGGTAAACTGAAGCCGGTTCGTAAGTGTTTCATGTGTGATAATCCAGGTCTTGAGCACTTGTGTTGGTCACTGGAGGTAATATGCCGTCGTTCAATACTATTACTGCAGGTAAATCGCGGGATGTGCTTTCCGGTGGCGGGTTTTACGGGGCGTCTGTTGTCCCGATGAGACAGGTCAGGTCACGACATCTGCAGAGTTTCTTCGTCTTTGCGGAATCGAACTCTGTTCCAATCTTCAGAAGCGTCTTATAAGCGCGAGAACTTTCTTGCTGGGTATCTTGGGAGGACGTGCTTCATGTGTTTTTAAGAGGGACAATCAACAACACAAAGCAATAAATTCTCTATAAATACTACCATCTAACTTACTCATTATCACATATTCACCATAAAAAATGAAGCTATCTCTGATTTCCAGCTTTTCCCTCTCTCTTCTCCTATTTCTGTCTATACCTCTTCCATCTCTCTCTGAAAGGTGCAATCCAAATGACAAAAAAGCTCTCCTAGAAATCAAGAAAGGCCTAGGCAATCCCTATGACTTGATCACATGGGATCCCAAAACTGATTGCTGTACTGATTGGGCTAAAGTCACTCTCTCATGTGATGACAAGACCAATCGTGTTACTTCCCTAAACCTCTTCAAAATTGATGTAGCCAGCCACCTCTCGCCCGCATTTGGAGACCTTCCGTATCTCAAAAGTTTAGACATCAATAATGTGCGAAATCTATCGGGTCCAATTCCACCCACAATTACTAAGCTCTCAAAGCTCACATTCTTGAGAATTAGTCAAACAAACATTTCAGGACCCGTCCCTGAATTTCTTAGTAAGTTGAAAAACATAACATACATCAACTTGTCGTACAACAATCTCGTTGGTACAATCCCTCCTTCACTTTCCACATTGTCAAATCTCGAGTTCCTACGTTTAGACAGGAACAAACTTACCGGGCCAATTCCAGAATCTTTTAGCAAGTTAGCTCCAAAACTCACGGATCTTTACCTTGGACACAACCAACTAACAGGGGTTGTGCCAACTTCCTTTGCTGGTTGGAGCTTTGCCACAATTGACTTGTCACGGAACATGCTTAAAGGGGATATTTCATTCTTGTTTGGCAAAGATAAGACAACATTTGAAATGCTTTTGGATCACAATAAGTTTCAGTTCGATTTCTCAAACCTAAAGTTTGGGAAGAATTTAGCGAGGTTGGATTTGAATCATAACAAGATTTACGGGAGCCTTCCAACAGCCTTGATAAAGCAATCGTGGCAGCTCTTCAATGTGAGTTACAACATGCTTTGTGGAAAAATTCCACAGGGTGAGTTCATGCAGAGGTTTGATCTATACTCGTATTTCCACAACAAATGCTTGTGTGACTCTCCATTGCCACCGTGCAAATCATGAGTACTGGCTCTGCCATTTGTTTTCAGAAATAAGAGTGGGTAGGCTACTCCATGTGTTTTTTGTGGTCGTACATTTAACTATGTATTTCAACCTTCTATTTGAATGTTGATAAGTCAGTAAACTTAAGGCATACAGAATGTGCTTTATGAATGATATCCTTTTTCAGTAACCTCTCGATCGATGATTATATTGTCTTGAATATCAAGCGGCCACTTATTCTTCTGCCGTCTGATTAATGTGGAACATAATCATCATCCAGGTAAAGAATGAATGTTGAGCCTAACTCAACCTCGAAAGCTAGTTTGTAGGGTGAGGAGGGTCCAAATCCATATAAGGAGTTTATGTTTCCATTCCATATCCGATGTGGACTCTTAACAATCTACAAAGAGATTATCTCCGATTCAAGAACGTAACATATGATTATCTCATATGGTAATAAATATATATATTTACAAATACTATTATAATTAACTCACCTAATATTTTCGTCTTTGTAGATTTAAAAGATATCCAATTACTTTGAATTCAACTGTTGTATCAATGTAGTAACGTTTATTTGTTAATTTAAATGATTGTTGCATCGATCTCACGTCATTTCTATTACAAATATTCATTATTATTCTCGATATATATATAAACGCATGGACATTTTTTCCAAAATAACTTAGGGACATTTTTTTCTCAAAAGTTATGTGAAGCATCATCCACTTGAAATATAAAAGTGGGAAAATATGAATTTTTTCACTTATTCATTTCTTCTCCACCAAAATAATTATAGAATCACTCAATTGTTATCATTACCTGGTTATAATTAATTTTTAACTTGTTTTAATTTTATTGTAATAAAATATAAAAGAGGTAAATTGTTCTTATTGAAAGAAAAAGAACTAAATTATTCCTCTTTTTTAATTAAAATATAAAGATGAGAAATATGACCGTTAACAAGCTTTCATAATCCAGTAGGGAGGAATATTTAGAACCTTTCAAACTAATTTAAGCACAATCATATATATAGCTCACATAAAATAAATGCCCATGAATATAAGTAACATAAATTAACTTGTGAACCAATTAAGTAAAGGCAATTTTGAATAATTTTGTAAATCACTGGGGTAATTTTGAATCTTTTTCCTATTTTTATTTTTATTATTTTAAAATAATTTTATTAGTTGAGTTGATAAATACGGATAAATATATATTCCTCCCATTCCAATTTATTTGACATCATTTGACTAGACACGGAGTTTAAGAAAGAAAGACAGATTTTTAAAATTAGTGGTCCAAAATAAGTCTTAGATACTTGTGTGATTGTAAATGATCTCATAAAGTTAAATTTCTAAATATAAAAATGTAATATTTTTTTTGAACATACTAAAAAAAAGTGTGCCACATAAATTGAGACAGCAGGAGTATCAACTTTAAAACGGCAAAGACAAAATTGACCTTGACTTTAAATAAAGGATAAAAATAAGTGTTCCCCTCCGAAATGTTTGCCGTTTTATCGGCTGACGAGATCGAACGACAAATTGATTCCTTAACTAAGCGATTTGGGCCTGAAGCGGAACTCTAACTTCCAGCAATGGGTTCCCCAACTACTCCAGAAAGCGTTAGGATGGTGATTGAGTGAACTAAGTGGTAAGAAACATAAATACAGCTAGAGTGCAATAAATGCGATAAAAATAGAATGAAGATATGTAAAAATCAGATTTTTGATTGATTGTGTTATGTTGTGTTTTTTTCTGTACTAAATGATTCCTATATTTATAGTACAAGAAAAATAAACGTGACCCCCTATGTTTTCCACCGAACTACCCACTAAATCCACTAGCCAACTATGAGGAGGTCGTGCCGATTTTTTCGCCTGGACCTCTAGCACGATCGGCGGCACTCCCTTCTAGTTGTTGCTGGTTGCTACCTTTTCTAGAAGGTCATTTGACTTGGTCTTAGAGGCGTCCGAGTATGTGTGGGTCTCAGCCGTTCCTCGAAATTATAACTCGGCCGGGTTATTGTAATAGCCGATGATGCTTTTCTAGCCGAGGGTAAGGACTAACGGATTCAACTATGATTTCGCTCAATTACCGACTTAGAATCCTTTTCCACCTTCGGTTGTCACTTGATTCGACTAAATACTTTTGAGTGTTAACAATTTCCCCCTACATTAACTTGAGTGCGGCTGTCGAGTTGATGTATTCCAAAATAGTCATCGTTTCGTATGGCAGTCGTAGGTGTCATTTCAATCACTTTTGCCTTAAAAGCATGCAATGATGGTCTTTAAAAAGTTGTTTTTTCCTTCAACAGAAATGTTTCGGCTTCTACAATTAATTTCTGACGGATTTTTAGCCGCACATTTTGGACGAAAAGACTCCCGACAGAGTGTCAATCATATCCCCAAGAAAAAGGAAATACTTAGGAGATACATCCCCCAACCAAAAGGTTTTTCATTCAATCTTCTCGGCCATTCCCAAATTTCTCGCCTTCTTCAGAAAACCCTATTTCTTCATCAGAAAAAGAAAAACCATGTCTTCATTTTTTTCTATCTATGGGATCGAATAGCACCGGTTTGGATACTGATGACCTAATCCACACTTTTGCCTTCATAGATGAGCAATTGGTTTTCGCCCCTTTTGGTACATCTGAACAATGTGACCTCCTTCTTTCTCAGCATCTAAGCCCGGCGAACTACGACCTTCCGATTACCTATTACTGGTTCACCGGCGACCGTTGTCCGGCTAGTCTGCGTACCTAGCCAACCAAGTTTACCAACTATTTTGTTTGGTTGGATCGAGTGAAGTCGGCCAAAAAAGCCGAATGGAGGCGCACGGGTCTCTACGATGCCATTGTGCTGTCGGAGTTTGACTCCTCCTGCAACATCGGTCTTATATATTCTTTTCTTGGTTACTGGAGTGGTTGAGCCTTTGCTGGGTGCTGAAAGAAAGGTCCAAGCAGGAGCGGAAGCGGCTGAGGTAGTAGCCGTTGTTGCAGTTGAGAGAGAAAGGGTGATTGCGTGTAGCCAAGCAGCCATGGACTCGGCTAATCCTGAGACTTCTATTACTAGTGATATATTGCAACCTCTACCTAGTGGAATGCTGACCAACTCGGCTCCCTAGTTTTATCGACCCCAAATTGAAGGGTCTGTTTCTGTGATTAAGCAGCCGGTTTGTGGCTGTTGTTTACTCTTGTCTTCCCCAAATCGAAGGGAAATAATTTTCATGTGACTGTGACCAAGTCATTTATTACCCCAAATTGAATGGTCTATTTTTTGTGACTAGGCATCTGGTCTGTGGCTGTTGTTTACTCTTGCATACCCCAAATCAAAGGGTAGTATCTCTTTAAGTATTTGTCGTTTACATTTCTGTGAAGCTCTTCATCATGCATGTCTATCAGTCGATACGCGTTGACAGCAATCCGTTGGCTTACTACGAATGGTCCTTCCCAGTTTGGCGACCATTTTCCGAACTTACGATCCTTCATTCCAAGCGGCAACACGATTTTCCAAACCAGGTCTCTTTCAGCGAACCTCTTAGGCTTAACATGTTTGTTGTATGCTTTGGCCATTTTTCGTTTACCGGCTTCGATTCTTTCCAGGGCCATCAGTCGATCTTCATCTAGCTGATCTAACTCCATTAGCATGGCCTGCTTATATTTTTCTAAGCTTAAAGAATTTCGCTTGGCCACCCATAATGACTTAACATTAATCTCCAAATAGCTTCATCTAGAGTGAGATGCCATACTGTCGGTTTATCCTCCACATTTTTAATGATAATGTCCGCAATAAGCTTGTTAGCTGTCTCGGCTTGCCCATTCGCTTGTGCGTAATAAGGAGAGGATGTGATAATTTTGATCCCAAATTTCTCACCAAAGGCTGCCATCTTAAAACCAGGGAACACCGTCCCTTGATCAGTTGTAATTATCTCAGGGATACCATATCTATATATGATCTGGTGTTGGATAAACTGAATGACATATGTCTGATGAACTCTCTTCATCGGATGTGCCTCTACCCATTTAGTGAAGTAATCAGTAGCCATGATAATGAAATTATATCCCTTAGCCGATTGTGGGTGAATCTTGCCGATAAGGTCTATAGCCCATCCTCTGAAAGGCTAGGGTTTTACGATCGGGTGCAACAACTCGGTTGATACCCGTTGGATTGGTCCATGTCTCTAACACTCTTCACAACCTTTTACATATTGAAATCAATCGACCGTGATGGTAGGCTAATAATAGCCATGGCGATAGATCAACCACTTCATTGTTGGCCCGGCTCAGTGCGATCAACAGATTCCTTCATGAACTTCTCCCATGACTCTTAAGGCATCTGCCTTATCAATGCACTTAAGTAGTACCCCATTTATGCTCTTTTTGTAAAGATCATTATCAATGAGCACATACTTCAAGGTCCTTCTCTTAACCTTGAGGTCTTTGCACGTGGAAGGATCTTTTAAGTTGCCGATGAATACATGCTTCCACGAGTCGATCTGGTCCATGGCTAACACTTCAGCTGGCAGCTTATCATACTCTAAAGTGAGTAGAGACTTCCTAAATCCATAAACTTCTTGTTCTAAATAGTGAGCCTCGACATTCATGCCCCTGGGAACATGACTTAACGTAGATGATGCGAACCTACTAAGTAACCTGCTAGCCGTTTCGTAACAGGCCAACAAATTTGGGTCTTTGCAGTCATATTCCCCAGCCAACTGCTTGATAACCAACTGAGAGTCTCCGTGAATCTTGATGTACTTTGCTTTCATAGAGACTAGGAGTTTGAGTCCTATGATGAGAGCATCGTATTCATCTTGGTTATTTGTCAAGTCAGAATCTAACCGATAAGAGAACCTCCACATTTCATCTCTAGGATCGGTTATCGTTATTCCGGCTCCGCCTCGCTTCTGGGTTCTTGACGCATCAAAAGTCAGCGTTCAAGGGACGACGTCCACATATGCGGTAGAAGGGGTGTATGGGTTCTCCACATCTACAGAAGGGTGGTTTGCTAAGTATCGGCTACCGCCTGACCTTTGACAGCCCTGAGTGGCTTATATTATAGAGAAAACACAGTGAGCTTGATTGCCCATTTCATTAGTCATCCTTGCAAAACAGATCTATTCAATAAGTACCGGATGATGTCAATCTTGCACAAAATGTGAACCACATGTGGCATTAAATAATGTTCAAGTTTTGTACAAGCATAGAATAAGGACAAACAAAGCTTCTCTATAGGGGTATATCTAGTTTCAACTTCATTTAGCATTCGGCTAAGGCAGTACAATGCCCTTTCGGTTCCATCATCTGCATCCTGCACTAACAGGTAGCCGATAGACAACTCTACGGCCGAGATGTACAATTTCAGTGGTTTCCCTGGCATGGGAGGCACCAGCACATGAGGCGTTTCTAAGGCTTTTTTAATCTGGTCGAATGCCTCTTCCTGTTCTGGACCCCATACTGGTTCTTCTGACCCTTTAAGCTTAAGAAAATGTGAGAACGCCTTCATTTTGCTAGCCGAATTAGATATGAATCTCCTTAGGAAGTTGATCTGCCCTAACAGACTTTGTAATTCCTTTTTTTTGGGTGGTGCCGACTCCATTACTGCCCGGGCCTTGTTATGATCTATCTCAATACCTTTCTTATGTACCAAGAAGCCAAGAAAGTTGCCAGTCGATACTCCGAACATGCACTTGGCTAGATTTATTTTAAGGTTATGAATCCTCATTCTTTCTAGCGCTTGTTCCATATCGGCTAAATGATCTTTGAAATTCATAGACCTCACCACCACATCATCAATGTAGACTTCCACAGTCTTGTCGATCTAATCATGAAAGATGGTGTTCATTGCCCTCTGATAAGTAGCACCAGCATTCTTCAGACCAAATGGCATAACTACCCACTCGTAAATGCCCAAGGCTCCTGGAAACCTAAAAGCAGTCTTGTGAATATCCTTCTCGGCTACTGCTATCTGATTATAGTTGGAGTATCCATCCATGAATGTCAACACACCATTAGTGGCTGCCGAATCGACTAGCATATCGGCTATAGGCATGACGTATTCATCTTTGGGAGTGGCTAGATTTAGGTTCCTGTAATCAATACATACCCGAACCTTGCCTTTCTTCTTCTTGACTGGCACAATGTTTTCCAACCATTCCACATACCTAGCCGTTCTGATGAACCCGGCCTTCAACAGTCGTTCAATCTCAACTTTAATTTGAGGTATCAGCTGAGGGTGATATCTTCTAGGCGATTGTTTATGAGGTGTGAAACTCTTCTTAATTGTAAATCTATTCTCTACCAACGTACATGCCAGCCCAGGTATCTTGTGATACTGCAACAGAAGAGTCGTTATGCTTTGTTTATCCTCCTCCTTCAGCAAACCACTAATATGGATCCTCAGTACCCAAGTTGATATCTTCCAATGGATCCTGAGACTCAAAACTAGGTCTAGCTCTTCTAATGGGTGATTCCAGTTCCATCGGCAACTCAATGTCATCGGTCGCCAGTGTTGGTTCTCTATTGTAATCCTCTACATGTGATGCCTCGGCTATCCTTGCTTCAAAACTTAAAGCAGTCAGTCGATGCCACAAATCACGTATGATTTGGGTCTCTCCTCAATCATTTAATTCTTCCAAGTTCTTAACCCCTGCTAGAAATGGGTTATCGTCAGTTGGGACGATTTATATCTTGTCTCCTTCCCAGAAAATGAGCTTTTGATACATGGTGGAAAGAAGGCATCGACTGGTGTGAATCCAGTCTCTTCCCAATAGGATGGCGTAGGACGGTTTGTCGTCTATCATAAAGAAGACATATCTTACTATCTTAGGACCTACGGTGATTTCTACTATTAAGATCCCAAAAGATTCAGAGGCATCTCCCATAAAGCTAGTTATTTTCATGTTAGTTGGGATGAGGTCCTCCCTAGTTTTGTTGAGGATTTTCAAAGTAAGCAGCGGTATCACATTCAGCACAACACTATTGTCTACGAACACTCGGCTGAAAGCTTTGTCATTAATGTAAGCCTTAACATAGAGGGGTTTGAGGTGTTTAACTATCTCTTCTGTAGGTGCACCAAATACAATTCTCAAAGCATCCCTAGGTGTGGTATCGGCTAATGTAGCCCATTTAGTGTCTTCCACACACACATCGTCTTCTAGGCTATCCAGCTTAGAGCGGCCGGCCCCGAACTCATATGGAATCAGGCTTACCATTTCAATAGCTACCCAGATCTCATCGACTGAATCATGTTTAAACAAATCAAGGATAGAGTCTCCTACCTCGTCCAATTCGGCTGGCGAAAAGTTAATATCTTCCATCTCCTGAAGGCATATAGGAACCGGCTGGGGCTCTAATGCCTGGATGCTTTGTGCGACCTGCGGAACCGTCTCGGCTAGGGATTTCCTCAGAATATTATTCTCACATTCCTCTGTCGAGTTGTCATCACGTTGTATATTCAGTTTTGGTTGGTCCAAAGCTTCTCCTTCATACAACACTATCTCTGAAGAGGTTGAGCCAAATGCCCGCTCGATAGCCTCAGCTACAGCAGATTCACGAATTTCTTGCTTATCGGCTGCCTCAGCGCTGGATATTAGGTGAAACGTTAGCTTTACCTTGCGCAAGGCTTTGGCACGCTGCATTCTTCTTTTTTACGTCCTGAATATGACACCCGGCAGTGCCTCTTTCTTTCCAAAAACCTAATTGACAAACCACTTTCCTTCCTCTATGTTGGCGGTTGACTTAATCATCCTCAGGGATCTCAGCTAACCTTCATCCTTCACTATGATACTCAAGGAAGAAACGCCTTCCTTCACGTTGAACTCAGCCACCCTCTGCTTAGCCATGGATAGTGGTTCTCACCTATCTGGGGCACGTTCGGCTTCTCATTGACTGGCAGCTGTGCTTGCCCCTCAAGCCTGCTCCTAAGGTCTGCTGGGTCTCTTTTGAATACCGGGTATTATTTCTGAGGTTTATCGAGCCATATGCTCTGGTTTATAAGGGCAGCCACAAAAACTGCTTCTAGCTGGCTTCATGTCTATGTCTTCATAGATGTCATATGAGTTGCCTAGACAATCAAACACAGAGGTCATGGTGACCCCCTCCTTACCAGTGGGCTTCTTTGGGACTTATATGGTTTTCATAGGTTGTTTCCCCTTGACGTCCTTTGATTGATATGGCTTGGCAAAAGATACCATAGATATCGGTACTGCGGGGAAGGGGTCAGTATCGACAGACATTTCAGCTATGTTTTTATCGGTTAGCTTGAACCTGCCCTCCTTGATGCCCTTTTGAATTGCCTTTCTGAATACCACACAATTAGAAGTAGCGTGGCTATATGAATTGTGCCACTTACAGTACTTCTTATCCTTGAGTTCTTCGGCAGACGGAATCCTATGGCCATCAAGAAACCGAATCTGTTTATCTTTAAACAGATGATCAAATATCTGATCTGCCTTTGTAATGTCAAACGAGTAACCGACTCTGTCATCAGTCGAAATCGTCTCCTTACCCTTCGTAGCTTTCAGGGATAGACAAGAGTAAGCCTTACTCCTGACAATCTCGGCTACCATTGCGTCTATCATCTAATCAGCTGACTCTGAGTCAGACTCATCTGCCTTAATAATGGATACCAAATGGGAACTTCAGTTTCGGTAAGCTCTTATTTTCTCCTTCTCCTGGATATACTGTTCTATTTGGCTAGCCTTCTCGGCTAACTGGCTTAAGTCAGAGCAGGATTATCCCACTAATTTCTCCTTTAGCTAAGGATGTATGTTGTTGATTATCATGTGGGCACATTCTGATTCAGAGAAGTGTACAGTGCATTTCCCAACCTTCTTTTGAATCTCTCGATATAATCGATTGCCGACTCATCGACCTGTTGCTTGAGATTTGTCAAATCGGTTACGGTGACCTGAGGTTAGGGCCAATATAATTTATCATAGAAACAACGCTCCATGTCAGCCCAGCTCTGCATAGAGTCGAGGGTTAAGGATGAGTACTAGGCAAATGTTGTTCCGGTTAAAGAAACGGGGAATAAATGCAGCTTGTGATACTCGTTCTGACCAACCTCGCCACATTGGGCGGTAAATCTGTCGATGTGCTCAATGGTAGATTTACCGTCATCACCCGAGAAGGTGGCAAAATTGGGCGTTTTCAAACTTCTCGGCAATGGTGCTATCCGATCTACCAAATCGGGGTAGGGTTTCCTGTAAATAGGTATGTCCAAGGGTTTTAGTTGGATGCCAAAGTATCTCTTCATGGTATTTGTGATAGTTTCCGGGTTCATCAGCTGTGAAGTCCCATGCCGATTCTCAACTGGAACCGACTGGTAGGCGTTCTGAACCGAAGGCCTCAATTCTATCGGTTGTACCTGAGTAGGTACTGACTGATACACATTCGGCTAAGGAACAACACCTGGAGTCACAGTTGCATGTTGCACAACACCATTCGTTAGATGGATGGCAGAACTAGCCGAACTTTCTCCTAGATACAATCGATTGGCTTCCAATTCTCTCGCCTACTGAACCTCATTATGCACCATTAGCTTGACAATGTCAGCGAATTGTTTGGAAATCTGGTACATAATGTCGTGGATGCCTAAGTCAATCTGTTGTCTGATGAATGGCGTGGTCATAATAGTTGGACCTTCAGGTTGACTAAGTTCACCCACAACTTCGGTTGATGGAGGAAGTGGAGGGGTATCAACCGATGTAGGCATACTTGAAGAAGATGTTGGCTCGTTGTTCCTTTTGGGATGATTCTGTTTAGGATGTGGACTGGACTCTGGGTTCATTTTCTTACCAGACCTTAGGCGCATACGCCAAGTATGATCCTGATCTGGAGAATCAAACTTTGCTATGAGATCACCTATGGTCCCACTGGGCGTGCCAAATTTGTTCTCCTCCGAAATATTTGCCGTTTTATCGACTGATGAGATCGGACGACAAATTGATTCCTTAACTAAGTGATTTGGGCTGGAAACGGAATTCTAACTTCCAGCAATGAGTTCCTCAACTACTCCAGAAAGCGTTAAGAGGGTGATTGAGTAAACTACGTGGTAAGAAACATAAATACAGCTAGAGTGCAATAAAGGCGATAAAGATATGTAAAAATCAAATTTTTAATTGATTGTGTTGTGTTGTGTTGTGTTTTTTTCTGTACAAATGATTCCTATATTTATAGTACAATAAAAATAAATGTGACCCCCTACGTAAGCCACCGAACTACCCACTAAATTCACTAGCCAATTATGAGGACGTAATGTCAATTTTTTCGCCTGGACCTTTAGCACGATCGACGACACTCCCTTCTGGCTGTTGTTGATTGCTACCTTTTATAGAAGGTCCTTCGACTTGGTCTTCGAGGTGTCCGGGTATGTGTGAGTCTCAGTCGTTCCTCGGAATTATGACTCTGCCTGACTACAGTAATAGTCGATGATGTTTTTCTAGCCGAGGATAAGGACTAATGGATTCAACTATGATTCCGCTCAGCTACCGACTTAAAATTCTTTTTCACCTTCGACTATCACTTGATTTGATTAAACACTTTTGAAGGTTAACAATAAGTAATTTCACAAACCACACAAATAATTTAACTTTTTTCCGCGTTCAAATAAATGGAGCACGAGGCGATTTACTTTTGGTATACGGTCTTTATCAGGAATAAGATATTAAGATTTATATGCATATGGTCCAAATACAGCACATGATGGCTTTGTGCCTTTGCGCATTATTGGTTTTCACTTTTGCGTTTGTCGGGGACTCTGACACTAGGACAAGGAAAAAAAAGTGGCCCTCCAAACATATACTCTTATTTTATAAGAAAGTGTTTTACTCGGCATGAGTTCAAAAAAAATATTAAATTTATGATATAAAATAATGTATTGAAAAATGTGTGATTATAAATTATTTTATTAATGATTAAATGAGAATTTTAAAATTACATAATTATAAAATATAGAAAGATATTTTTTTTAAATTACTAAAAAGAAAGAGTGTAATACAAATTTAGACGAAGAGAGTAGTATCTCTCAACCAATATGCAGAGTTTATTCTTTCTATTAATCTTTTCAACTGAACACTATATTATTTTATAAGAGATGATCTTACACAAAAAAAAAATCGTAATCAATTGAACCAAACCACTATGGATAATTGGCACATTCTCCATTTTATTTTATGTGATATCGTTTAATTGAACATACAATTTAAGAAATAAAATAGATATTTGAAATTATAATTTAAAACAAGTCATATAAGATTAGATTATTATAAATTATTTTATTTAAACAAAAAAATAAATTATTTTTAAATATAAAAATATAAGTAAAAAAAGATTAAAACTAGTGTGACACATATATGGGAGGGAGTACCAAGAAAAATGTAATGACATGACACATCACCTCTTTCTTAATAGGAGCTTTATGTCAACTCATTGTCCATACTGATTTGATAAGGACAATAATTCAATATTGGATGTTGATTATTGTTTATGGTGTGGTTATTTGTCGATAATTTCCGACGAGATTTTGTCAATGAGTGGAGCTATTGTCCCTTTACCCTTGGAAGCTTGTTTTTTGTCATTTTTAGTACACGTGAGACGAAGGTGCCTGCAGTTGGTAATAAACCCTCAAGACTTTTTATTTCTTCTGGTCTTGTATGTAAGATATATAGTTGTAAAGAGAAGGTTTTTAATATAGTAAGAATTTTAATTTATGTTAATTGGTTGATTCTTAATATAATAAAAATTTAAATTTATTTTAAATATATATCAATCATAATTATAAAATATACGGTGAATATTCTTAAAAGAATATTCGCTAATATTGTCAACTAAAATGGCTATACTAGCTGTTGCAGCTAAAAAGGTGTAGTCCTTTCCTTCTTCTGTAAGACTATTCCACTGCATACTCCAAATCTCCTTTTCTTTAAGATTGGGGTTCACAAATTCCTCCAATATATTTTACAATTTCCTTCTTTTTTCATAATGGTGCTTGCAAGGGAAAACACAAGCTCTGTGTTGTGTTTAAAGGTAGAAGACATGATATATATGATTCATGGGATGAATTTCCGTGCAAGTAACTGAATTCAAGTAAATCCTACCTATAATTGGAGGATGCACTGAATGCATACAACGAACATCAAGGAGAAAAAAGAAAAAATGGTGAATCTAAGTTCTAATCTGTGTTTAGGGGTAGAAAACCTAACGTATATGCGTTGGTATGAATATTCAAAAGTAATGACTGGGTGGTACCTGTTATTTGTCATGTTGGATGGATGAGCCAAGGCTAATCACATAAATGAGCTACTGAAATGTCTTTAGTTGATGCATCGACAGTCAGATGCTGATACATTTATATAACGGCGGTATTTTATGATATATGTCATGTTCGATGTTGAATGAGTCGCTTACTCGATTAGATTGGATTCATTGAGTGAATTATTGAGAGAATATGTTTCTTATTATGTATGTATACGTTTTCCCCGTTTTTGCAACTCGTCAATTCAAACGGAACTTGTCTATTTGCAATGTACTAATATCTACTTTCTTTGTTCCCGTTTATTGAATTTTTTTCTTTTTAATCTGTTTCTGGAAGATAATTCATATTTTAAATTTGAAATACTCTAACTCAAATTTCCAATTTTATCCTTAATGACAAGTGTTTATACCGCATAAATGTTATGATATGTTTAATAATACAAATTATAAACTCATAAACATAAAAATATTATAACATATTTAATATCACAAGTTTTAAAGTTATTTTCAACACCGAACCTAGTATTAAACAAGTCCAAATAAAATTAACGGGAAAAGGCTATATTACCTACCCCTACCATTACCATTTTAATATATCTACCCCATTCTAATATTTCCTTTCAAGGGTCAAATGGTCTCATCCTAAATGGCCCAACCCTTTTATTCTATTTATTTAGAATTGAATAAAAAGAAAAATAGGTTGGGGAATTTAGGATGAGGTCATGTTTCCCTGGGAAAGGGGTTGTTAGATTGGGTAGGAAGGTACTAAAAATGGTAATGATAGGGGTAGAAATCATCGAATAATATAGTAACATAAGTTATGTTTAACTAATTTCTTAACATACAAAGGTATCTGTAGCCCTTTTCCGTAAAATTAAATAGATGGAGTGTTTATTTTAGAGCTCAAAATAAAATCTTCAAAATATTAAAAATATTGATTAAAAATTTCTCTAGATACCCCCTACGATAGATTATGGTATTCATTTTTTGCCCCTATTTTGCATATGTTGAACAAATATGCATGTTTGGCTTTAGGAGCGAGGCAAAAAAATTTATTTTGCTTATTAATTTGCTCTTTGCATCTTTTTTAAAACTGTTTCAGTTTTTTTTTATATTTTTATGTTTAATTCTATTTTTTTTACGGTGCATGATTTTGCTTCTTCTATTCTAATATTTTATATAGACAGAAGATAGATTTTGCAAACGTGGGCTTTCTTTGTTTTAGTTTTTTACTTTCTGATTTTCCTGATGAAAGCTTGTTGCATTATATTTTATCCTTGCAGTTTTTAATTTTTTTATTTTGCTTATTAATTTGCTCTTGGCATTTTTTTAGAACTGTTTCATTTTTATTTTATTTTTGTATATTTAAATTCTATTTTTTGTGGTGATGACACTTGTCGTCCTACCATGTTTTTGCTTCTCCTATTCTATATAGATAGATTTTTTATTTTACTTATTAATTTGCTCTTTGCATTTTTTAAAACTGTTTCAGTTTTATATATATATATATATATATATATTTAAATTCTATATTTTTATGGTGATGACACTTGTCATCCTATCATGCTCTTGCTTCTCCTATTATATATAGATAGATAACCAGCACACGATTAAGCAAGGATCAAAAGCTAGCTTCAGGATGGCTTACCTTCCAAATCTGACAAATTAGAAACTTCTAGTTCTAGAAATCTAGTAAAAATGGACGAAGATATCCAGTTGTTGGAATGCTATGCATCCAACTATACATGGCCGAGTCTACTGTTAGTATAAAAGTTCCAACTCCTATACACTATGCTGACATTCAAACGTGAAATTTTGAACTCCACAATAATGTGTGGGATGTTTTTCATGTTTTAGTTAAAAACATTTTAGTTCAAATTCTATTTTCCTATTAAAAATAATTAATGGGAAAAGAACGTAGATTGACCCCCGAAAAAAATTATCCACCCATACCTTTTACTTTCATGCCCAAAACTATTTTCCTAGTAAACTAAATCAAGAATAGATTTTGATTATAAAGAGAAGTAATCTTATTTAACTTACAAAATGGTGATGTTCTTTTTCTTAATCTTAACTGCCAAGTAACTGTAGCTATACAGGTAGTACGACTGATAATGAAGTTTCTCCCATTTTGAAAAAGATGAATTTGCTGATGAGGCTTGTTATTAGTGAATATTATTTAAATATTAATCATATCTTTTATAATTATTAGTGTTGTATAATTATGGTAGAAATAAGATTCTTATTGTATTAGAATTCCACATTGTACACACTATATATTTGTATTAATGAGAAAGACTCCACAAGGGAGATTAATACAATCTTACAGGGTATCAAGAGTCAAAACTTAAATCCTATATTTTTCTCTCTTCCTACCGCCGCCGAACCCCCCCCCCCCCCCAAAAAAATTTCGGCGGACGGCCAAACAGTCCCCTCCCGGATTTTTTTTTCTTCCTTTTCTTTTCCATACACTCATCCACTATAATGACTTCTCCCACATCTCCCACAGTGGCATCACCATCCTCAATCGTCACCCTGCCATACCCACATCATCATTTTCACCCTCTGTTCATCCAGCACTCACCGTAACCAACATTAAGAACTTCATTCCTATGGTTCTTGATCAAGAAGACGGTCAGTACTCCTCGTGGGTTGAACTATTTTGTATCCATGCATGTGTCTATAGTGTGTTTGATCACATTGACGACTCCTTCTCTCTCCCCATTGAGGTTGATGACCCGACATAGCGTCGTCTTGACGCCATTATCAAACAATGGATCTATGGAACCATTTATAAGGACTTGGTTCTTATAATAATGAAAATCGGCGCCTCGGCTCGTGAGTTATGGATTCGGTTAGAGGATATTTTTTAGGACAACAAGCACACCCGTGTCATCTACTTTGAAGAACAATTCAATAATACACGTCTTGAAAAATTCTCTAACATGTCCGAATATTACAAGCAGTTGATACTAGTGGCGGACCAATTTTTCCAACGTGAGAACGCCTGTTTCCAAAACAAATATGGTTCTCCAATTAGTTGATGGTCTACCAAAAGGTGAATACGATACTCTTGCCACGATAATACAACAGGTCGATCCGTTACCCAGCTTCAACAAGGCCCGTTCGGAATAATGTTGGAAGAAACTCGACGTGCAAAACAAGACGAACACAGTCAAAAGGCGTTAGTAGTTGAAACGCCTGCGCAAAACGCTGTTGCCGCCGGCCAGCCACCACCACCGAAAAACAACCAGCCGCGGAACAACCGCAACAGCGGCAAGGGTGGCAGGGGTCGTGGCAGAGTCCGCGGACGTGGCATTAGAGGCGGACATCAGCAGCCAGCGTTGCCGGTACCTGGACCAGTCCATACCAATGGCCCAACCACCTCAGTTGGACCCCTTTTTCTTTTCCACAGCCGCAGGCCCAATTCTCGTAGCCATGCGTCTTAGGCTTAGGTCCAGCGATTCGTCCAGTACATAGTCAGTGCCATCGGGTCCATGTGATGCAGGCCCAGCAGCAGCTACCAACCAACGGCCTGGCCCCAACTGATTTGGGCCAGGATTTCAGCAGTGTGAACTTGCAACAGCCCGATGAAAATTGATACATGGATACGGGAGCCACCTCTCACCTAACCCGCTCCTCATGTAATCTCCCCAAACTGTTTCGTTCAAAGTATCCTCAATATATTACGGTTGGTAATGACTATCGCATTCCAATTAACAGTTATGGTACGACCTACACACAACTACCTCATCCGTCTTTCTCCCTAAACAATGTTATGTATGCCCCCAACATCATTAAAAAAATTAATCTCTGGTAGGAAATTCACTCGTAATAATTTTGTGTCTTTTGATTTTGACCCTTTTGGTTTTACTATGAAGGATCTACGTACGAGGACACCTCTTACGAGATGCAATAGCACAGGGGACATCTATCATTTCCCATCCACTTCCGCCGCTAGTCCCCGCTCCCACACCTCCCTCGCTGATATCTCTCTGTCAACTTGGCACCATAGATTTGGACACTCAGGAGCTCCTGTTTTTAATTTTCTTAGAATCAATAATTTTATTCGTTGTAATAATGGAAAACTTTCCCAACACTAAGTTTCTTGCCATTTAGGCAAACATGTTCGCCTTCCTTTTAAGTCGTCTCTTAGTGTTACTCAATTTGATATTGTTCATGTTGATTTATGGACATCCCCCATTACTAGCTCACTGAGTCATAAATATTATCTAATTTTATTAGATGATTTTTCTCACTTTATTTGCATTTTGCCGCTAAAATTCAAGTCTGAAGTGTTTGCCAAGTTTCTTGAATTTCGTATTTTCATCAAAACACAATTTGAAAAAGCCGTCAAGTCTTTCTAGTGTGATAATGGTCATGAATTTAATAATTCCACGTTTCACAATTCTGCAAAAATAATGGCATGGTTTTTCGGGTTTCATGTCCTTACACCTCCCCACAGAATGGCAAAGCAGAATGAATCATCCGCATCATAAATAACATGGTTCGCACTCTCCTGTTTCATACCTCTCTCCGTCCAGTTTTTTGGGTATATATAGTCGAACTAGTAGAATACATCATTAATACTTTATTCACTAGTACTCTTCACAACATGACCCTAATCGAAATTTTATATCGTCGGATCCCCTCCTATGATCATCTTCGGTTGCCTCTGCTACCCAAATCTTGCATCCACTTTCCCTCACAAATTAACACCCTGAACCACTCTGTGTGTCTTCGTAGCTTTCCCGTCTAATCATAGGAGCTATCTTTGCTATGACTTCTCCACTCGTCAAATCCACATGTCTCGTCACGTCACATTTGACCAGATAATTTTTCCTTTTGTCAACATCCAAAAATTCCAAAATACAGACTGTACTTTTCTAGACGAGTCTGACACCTCCACCATCGTACTCACCGAACTCTGTCATGCCACCGCCATAATTTCCTAGTCACTGTCTATGCCACCCGTCCTACCACCACTGGCAGCCTCTCAACCCAGTCTCGGTATTCGCCGATTACCACTGTCACCTCCGGCAATCAGCCTACTACTTCTCCTATATATCCAGTTGCCACATCCACTGTTTCGGCACTATCGGACTTCACATCCGTCAACCTTGCCCCTTCGGATCTCCCATTTCGACTGTCACTGCAGTCCGCTACTACATCCCACACACCCAGGCCAACCAACCCGACCCCATATACATCCCACACACCCAGGACAACCAACCTGACCCCATATCCAGTACCAGAAACCACCATCAACCATCGCGACTCCGATCTCCCACCAACCACAGATAATATACCCATTCACCGTCGCAACCCCACCCCATCACCAACATCGCCCCAAACTCACCACCCGTCACCATCATCGGCTCATACCGTAATAAATCCGACCCTACCCTCACCCGTGACAACACCCACCCAAAACAACCCTGGTCTGACCCATTACCACAATGTGCCACTCGCCGATACATACACTGCATCGCCTACCCCTGACCCGACCCCCAACACACATACCGAACCTGCCCCTTCCCCCATGCACCGTATGGAAATTCGTTCCCAACACAGAATTTTCAAACCCAAAGTCCAATTTAACTTATCCACACAAACCATATCTCCAATTCCCAAAACCAAAAACTAGGCAAACTTGACCCAAATTGGAATACAGTTATGCGTGTGGAATTTAATGCTTTAACAAAACAACACACTTGGGATTTGGTTCCTAGACCGGAGGGGGTGAATGTGATCTGATGCATGTGGGTTTTTCATCACAAATATAGAGATAGTGGTGACCTAGAGAGATATAAGGCGAGACTTGTGGCTAATGATACTAATCAGCATAAGGGCATTGATTGTGGTGGGACATTCAGTCCGGTTGTAAAACCAGCTTCCATTCTCACATTTTTAGCATTGTTATGGGTAAGCATTGACCAATTCATCAGCTTGAAGTGAAGAATGTTTTTCTATATGGCGATTTGAAAGAAACTGTTTATATGCACCAGCCGCCAGTCTTTGTCCGTCCAGAGGCCCCCCATTATGTATGTCATCTTCGTAAGTCACTTTATGGTTTGAAACAGGCCCCTACAGTGTCGTATGAACGATTTGCCAATTACATTATGCAGATTGAGTTTGTATGCAACAAGTGTGATAATTCTCTCTTTATTTTTCATCGAGGTGGTAACATTGCTTATTTTTTGTTATATGTGGATGATATTGTGCTTACTACCTCATCTAATGTTTTGAAAAATGAGATCATTGCACTGCTTAAATTTGAATTTTACATGATTGACTTGGAGAAGTTGAGTTACTTTTTGGGATATCAGTGACTAGATCTGCAGATACTATATTTCTGTGTCAGCGTAAGTATGCAGAGGAGATTGTGTACATGGCTAAAATGGTGAACTGCAATATCATACCCACTCCGATTGACTCTAAATCAAAGCTAAGTGTTGTTGATGGTGATCTAGTGTCTGATCCCACTCTTTATAGGAGTCTTGCAGGTGCACTACAATATCTTACTTTCACCAGGTCTGATATTTCTTATGTTGTTCAGCAGGTGTGTTTGTTTATGCATGCCCCCATGAAGCCTTGTTTTACTACTCTTAAACGTATCATTTGATACGTTAAGGTCACACTTGATTATGGATTGCATCTATACCCCTCTGCACAGACCATGTTGCTATCGTATACGAATGCAGATTGGGTAGGATGTCGGACACGCGACGCTCCACCTCCGGCTACTGTGTGTTCTTAGGGGATAATCTCATTTATTGGTCTACCAAGAGGCAAGCCACCCTATCCCGTTCGAGTGCAGAAGCAGAGTATAGAGGCGTTGCAAATGTTGTTGCTGAGATATACTGGCTCCGAAGTCTTCTTTTGGAGCTTCAGTGTCCCTTGCGTAAAGTGTCTTTGGTATATTGTGATAACATATCCGTCATATATTTATCTTATAATCTGGTTCAGCATCAGCGAACCAAGCACATAGAGATGGATATACATTTTGTTCGTGAGAAGGTTTCTATAGGACATGTTGTGGTGTTGCATGTGCCCTCTTCCTATCAGTATGCAGATATCTTCACTAAAGGACTACCTAGACAGATATTCCTCGACTTCAAATTCAGTCTAAGCGTCCGGCCTCCTCCCACTCTGACTGAGGGGGGGGGGTGTATTAGTGAATATTATTTAAATATTCACCATATTTTTTGTAATTATTAGTGTTGTATAATTATGGTAGAAATAGAATCCTTATTGTATTAGGATTTCTATTTGTACACACTATATATATTTGTATTAATGAGAAAGACTCCTCAAGGGATATTAATACAATCTTACACTTGTCAATTCTTCACTATGATGAAACGAAAATATGAGACAGAGATATCTGAAAGATCATTTATATAGTGCGTCATTAACCTTCTACATAATGTTCGTTGGATAGAGGAGGCTGAAAAGTGAAGCCTGCGGTAGAGGTAGGAGTGGCAAATGCGCAGGTCAAATCATATTTGGACGAGTTTAAGTCAGGTTAAACAAAAATAGATAAAATATTTGACCCGCTCATATTAAAACGAATAAAAAAATAGATCATTATCCATCGTTTCAAGAATAATCAGGTGAAAACAAAAGCTAACAGCCAAAATAAGTTTAGACTCTCATAAAAAAAAAATAAAAAAATTAAAATAATAAAAAAACTACAATAAAAAATAAATAAAAATAAGGAAATAAAGAAATTAAAATAAAGTAATTAAAAATAATTGAAAAGAAAACTATCCCTAAACTTTTTATGATGCACTGATGTACTCTTAGTTGACGGAACAATGGGTGGATACCCGTGGGTTATTTATATTCTATGATGGATAATATGGGTTGATTCATAATCGACCCCTTTTGAAATGATCGGATATCCAACCCATTTTAAATGGGTTGGTCAGACGGACAACAGTAAATTTTAACCATTTTTCCATCCTAGGTAGAGGAGAAATAATTTTCTTATTGCATGTTGATCGGGCACGATTATACATCATCACCCAAACCAGTGGCTTGCAGTAGATTTTTCTATTGTCTCTCTATCGACATAAACGGGAAGTGCAATAGTTCTTCGTGATGAAATTGTTACACATAAGGAACGTGGAAGAATATTGGATATTACTCTCTATCTCAATTTATGTGGCACCATTTGATCGGGTACGGAGCTTAAGAAAATAAAGGAACACTTGTTATGTTTAATAAATTGTTCTTACTTTAATGCCTACTTTTGTTGATTTTTTTTCACAATAAATACATTTTCATAATTAAGTGGGACCCAACAAAAATAAAATAGGAATGATATAATTAAATAGTTATCGAATAAAGAAATATGACATTATTTTTTATACAAATTAAAAAGAAAATTGAGCTACATATTTTGTTTGGGAAATAGAGGACTTCTCATGACAATAAATATTATGTATATGTATCTGGGGGCATATATATTCAAATGGTGCTGAGTTTATGCTTTTGTAGCACCACTCTAGCAATTTTTGCTTTGGGCGTTTGTCTGGTACCATAGTCCTTGAGATAAATGAGGCTGATGATCTTCTCCTCAATTATCTATAAAGTTGGTAATGAAGACTATTTTTTTACACTGCTCTTAATTGACACTTGTAGGCACCACTTGGTATAATCTAGGATTGTTGGTGTTATATCCACTTCATATGTTCTAAGAGTTCAACTAGCTCATCCAATATTCATAAGTGTTCGTTTCAAAATCAAATTTTCTTTTGTTGAGCCCTTTTTAAGTATTGACAGTAAGAATTCTTAATTTATAGGTACTTGCTCTATGGTCTCACTAGAAATTTGATTTTTTATTTAATAAAAGTATTTATTTTGTTTAACAGTTAATAAGATTTACGAGAAAAAATTGAAAGACAATGAAAATAAAAGTCATGTTGAAGAAGAAAAGGAAACTATTCTAATAACTGTTTCTCTTTTGAAACTAAATATGAATGTAATTTTGTAAATAAAAATAAGTGATATGAGTAAAAAATATCCTTAAACTATGCGAAATTAAATAAAAATGTCATACGTTAATAGTTTGGTTAATAATTTTGGTCCAAAAATGTCGCTATTGTTACCCTTATAGGGTCAAAAATACTTTTTTTCTAACAAACATATTATTTCTTTTCTTTTTAACCACATTCTTTTCTTAATAAAAATATTATTTTTAAAGAATCTTTTTCTTGTTTCTTTTCTTTCAAGACCCCTTTAACTAATAAAAAGTGAGAAATAATCTTTTCCTCTTCTTAATATCGTTTATCAATTAAAATAGAATAATCATATGTACTCTTTTAACTAATAATATAGGTCATATATATAAGATCATAGTAACCCGATCATTTAACTTTTATTTAGATAACGATAAAATATTTTTTCCTAATAAAATAGAAAAGATTTTGTTTTTTAATATTTTTCAAATCGAAGTAGGATAAACAGTTCCTAATATGGTCCTTGATTTTTAAAGTTAGATACAATAATCATAATATCATAAAATACGAAAAATTATTACATTATTTCAAATGGAGTTATTGTTGACCCTTTCTCATTTTAACTTTAAAACCAAGAATTATATTAGCAAATTTTTTTCAAATGTTTATCCTACTTCAATTGGGAAAATATTAAGAAATATATAAAAGTATTTTCTATTTTATTAGGATTTTTTTATCTGTTATCTAAATAAAAATTAATGATAGGTTACTATGATCTATATATATATGGCCTATATTATTAGTTAAAAAGTATATGAGATTATTCTATTTTAATTGATAAAACGAGATAAAGAAGGAAAAAAGATTACTTCCCACTTTTTAATTAGTTAAAGGGATCGTAAAAGAAAGAAACAACAAAAAGGTTCTTTTGAAAATAAATATTTTTTATTAGGAGAAGAATGTGAAAGAAACAATACGTTTATTAGGAAAATAGCACCTTTGACCCAATAAAGTAATACTAGGGGCATTTTTGGACCAAACTATTAGCGGTATGGACATTTTTTTATCAAACTATGTAACGGAGTAAAACTTTATTCAATTTCGCAAAGTTTAAGGGCATTATTTTACCCTTTTCTGTGGAAAATATAATTTTCTACTTTTGTTTTTAGGGAGAATTAAGCTACAACTTAGACATTACTAAATTATTTTTGCTGCTACTTGAAAACATACAATTAAAATATCATCTATAAAATAAATAAATAAATAAATCACATATATTTAATTAAACTTTAATTATTCGTATTCGTAGATTCGGATGATATTCAATCATATTAAACTTAATAAACAAGTTACTATACGACGATTCACATAAAATTCTATTCTTTTATATACAATTATTTACTCAAATAATATTTAATAATATTAATTTTATTTTACAAATTATGTACGACATAACTAGGCACGCATGTGCCGAAACACGAATAAATAAAATGAAATAGGAGAGTAAAACTTAAATAAAAAATACGAAATCATTATCTTGATATTAGAAGGTGAAAGTACATATCAGAAGCTGTCATGCGCTCGTTATTGAGCTAGTACAGTATATATCAAATCCAATATAGTTAATTTCCTGAAAGATCATTCATGTTTTCATAATTATTTTTTAATATTATTTTTATTACTTTTAAGATTATAATATCATTCAACTATAAAAAAAAAATACCACAAAATCCTTATTCTATTTTAGTTGGCATGCTATATCACTTAAAATTTTATTTATTAATAATAAATTTATGAATGTAATTTCAAAGACCTTCATCTAAATTTATCTTCATAACACTTAGTTTCCTTGTGGTTTGAGTATTACACTAACCTCCCTTATTTTAAGTCTTATGTAACCAAACTAGTTGTAAATACTAAAAGCTATTTATGTTCCGAATATACCCTTTTGTAACCTTACAAGTTACGGCCCCCTCCGTAGACTCTCCTTCTTCGTCTCTTTCTTTATTGTTTCCCTTTTACAGTTTTATAATTTTTAAATTGTTGACAATGATAGCTTCTCATTGATCGTAAGATTTTTCCTAATTTATAGCCATTTACAACAATAACAATAACAATAACATATCTAGTGAAATTTTATAATGTGGAATTTGAGAAGGGTACAGTGTATGCTGACCTTATCTTTACATTGGTAGGTAGAGCGACTGTTTCCGAAAGACCCCGGCTCAAGACAAGCAAAAGCACCAGCAAAGCAAGAGACACGGTCAGACCCAGACAAGAAATTTAAAGCAGTATAAAAATGATGGTAACAAAAGCGAATAAGTCATGATAGCGCATTCTGAAAAAGAAAGCAGTAACTAACGCAGGTAAATAAAATAGACAATGTACACTAAAGAACACATAGCAGCAGAAATCAAACGACAATGGACTATAAAACAATACTGCGCCTACTAGTATGATAGGCTAAGTAGGCCTACAACAATAACACTACAACCATCAGTTTGTAAGCGTAAATAGAACTACGCTAAACTACCTACTACCATAATCTGTGTCCTCCACAACCTTCTATCTAAGGTCATGTCCTCAGTAAGTTGCACCTGCGTCATATCTCATCTAATCACCTATCCCCAATACTTCTTCGGCCTACCCATACCCCTCTTGAACCCGTACATAGCCAACCTCTCACACCTCCAATTTATAGCTATCTAATTACGGGTAAAGTGAGGGTTTGTTTTTTTTGGGTTTTGCTTGAAATTTTTCATCTCAAACACTAAAACATGAAATTCAACAACTGTTATATGAAAATTGACCCAAAAAACTTGGGCTTCAAACTGCTTCATTAAGCCTCACGCTGGATATAGTATACAGTTTCCAACCCTTTTTCCGTATATATAATTATGTTCCTTCTACAAAAAAAATAGTTTAAAACTTATTGCAGATATACAACTATTAAAATTTTAAAAATGGATTATTCATATCACTGAACTCTAAATGCTAAAAGTGAAATGCTCTTGTTAAATATACACTTACCATAGGTAGTGTATATCACGGTTTTGTGTAATATTGGACCCGTGATATACACTTCCCATAATTAGTGTATATCACGGTTTTATGGCTCAATTATAGTGTAAATAATTGTATTAATTAGCATTGTACACTTACCATAATTATAGGACTCTTGTACTACTAGAATAAGGTTTGGGAGTAGAATAGGAATATGACTTTCCTATTATGGAAAATTGTAAATTGTATATATACTCTTTCATTAATGAAAATAATCAAGGGATTATTTCTTTCATCGTATCAGAAGTCTAGGTTATATTTTTCTCCCCAAATTTCCATCCAATTTTTGCATCAGTTTCCGAGCCCCTTCTCTCTTCCTAAATTTTCTTCCAAAATCCCTACATCACGTCTTTGTGTTGCTATTATGGCTAAGAACACGTTTCACCCTGCCCTTACTGTTTCTAACATCGAGAATCACATATCTATCATTCTTGAAATAGAAAACGCCCAATACGCGATGTGGGCCGAACTGTTCAAAGTTCACGCACGCTAGCATCAAGTCCTTCATCACATTATTCCCTCGGCTCCCACGGCTACGAGAATTCCTAAACCCGAGGATGATCCTCAATTATGGACGACTCTTGATGCTACCGTTCTTCAGTGGATTTACTACACTATCTCTACTGACCTGTTGCAAATGATTATCGAACCCGACGCTACATCGATGGAAGCTTGGAATAGAGTACTTGATATATTCCAAGATAATCAAAATTCTCGTGTTGTTACCCTTGAGCAGGAATTCTCCCACATCAATATGGAAGATTTCCCCAACGTTTCAGCATACTGCAAAAAGGTTGAACGAATTGGCGGACCAACTCCCAACGTTGGTGCGCCCGTTACCAACGACCGCCTTGTCCTTCAGATGGTTGCAGGTCTATCTGAGGCCTATAATGGCATCGGTATGCTTCTTCGTCAGAGCAGTCATCTTCCGCAGTTTTATCAGGTCCGTTCCATGCTCACGCTCGAAGAAGCCGGATTGGCTAAGAATGCGGCCATTGGGGCCCCGCCTGTCGTCAGGATGACCGAGTCTAATTTTTCTCCCTCCGATTCCAATAATTCCAGCCACAACCGTAACAATAGTGGCAGTAAAAAAAGTCAGAATCGGAAAAATTATGGTAAAAACCATGGCGGAAACTGAGGAGGGAATAACGGGGATGGCAATGGGCCTCGGGGCAGTGGGCCACAAGCCACCTGGCCACACCCCTGGGGCCCATGGCCATGGAACTGGGCTAGTGGGCATGGGCCACACAACCCCTATTTCCCGTCGTCTGCCCAACCATCGTATTGGGCCCAATTTCAGTATTCAACTTCCAGGCCCAATTCTGCCCAGAATCAGTGGGTATCGAGAGTTGTTTCTGGGCCGGGCAGTAGGCTTGTGTGCTTGGGCCTCGGCCTCCGCAAGCCCATCATGCAGTGCACCCCACCCCTACCGACATTGAAGTCGCAATGCCCACACTTGGATTAAATCCCTTATACCCGAATTGGTACATGGACACTGGAGCCACTACTCACATGACGTCTGACCAAGGTACTCTCTCATCTTATTCCAATTTGAGCAATAATCGTGGCATAATTGTTGGTAATGGTAATTCAATTCCAATTCGTGGTTACAGTCATAAAACTTTGTCTCCCCCTCATCCACCTCTTCTCTTGAAAAATACCCTTCATGCTCCTAAATTGATTAAAAATTTGGTGCATGTCCGTAAATTCACCATTGATAATTCAGTTTCTGTTGTTTTTTATCCTTTTGGGTTTTCTATGAAGGATTTCAAGACGGGGATTCCTCTTATAAGATGTGATAGTAGGGGAGATCTTTATCCTATCACGCCCACATCCAGTCTCTCGAGTCAAGACTTGCCATCTACTTTTGCAGCTCTTGCTCCTTCCTTGTGGCATGCACGTCTAAGTCATCTGGGGTCGTCAATTTTGTCTTCCTTGGATAAAAATAATTTTATTTCTTGTAAGGGTACGCGTAGTACTCCGATTTGTCAATCTTGTTCCTTAGGAAAAATTGTTAAATTGCCGTTTGTAGACTCTAAGTCTCGTACTTTAATGTCATTTGATATTATTCATAGCGATTTATGGACATATCCTATTCTAAGTTCTTTGGGTCATCGTTATTATGTTCTTTTTTTGGATGATTATTCTAACTTTTTATGGACTTTTCTGTTGGCAAACAAATCTCACGTTTTTTCCACGTTTTTAAAATTTAGAGCTCTCATCCGTACCCAATTCGAATGGAAAATTAAGAATATTCAATGTGATAATGGAAAAGAATATGATAATGGGTTGTTTCGGGATTTTGTGGTAATAATGGTATCAATTTTTGTTTCTCTTGTCCTCATACGTCCTCACAAAATGGGAAAGCCGAACGCAAAATTCGTACCATTAATAATATTGTCCGAACTTTATTGGTCCATTCTTCCGCACCTCCTTTCTTTTGGCATCATGCTATACAAATGGCTACTTATCTTCTTAACATTCTTCCTACCGAAAGTTTGGCATATTCTTCCCCCCTTCAAATATTATATAATAAGACTCCTTCGTATTTACATCTTAGGGTCTTTGGGTGCTTATGTTACCCGGTATTTTCATCCACTACAATTAACAAACTTCATGCCCGCTTTACCCCTTGTGTGTTTTTGGGTTATCCGTCTAATCATCATAGTTACAAATGTTTTGATTTATCATCTAATAAAATCATCATTAGTCGCCATGTTATTTTTTATGAATCCCAATTTCCGTTTGCTAAGGTAAATAGTCCCGTGCCTAGTTCGTATAATTTTTTAGATGACGATGTCTCCCGATATATTATCTACCATTTATCAGACATGTCCCGCACCCAAATTCTGCCAGCGGGCCCATTGCCCGCTGGTTCTTCTGTCACTGTCTCGGATGCAGCAACTGGGACAAATATTCAGCCCAATTTTGCACCACTGCACTCGGGTCCTGCCACTGTTACAGGTTCTCATGTTGGGCCAGCAGGCCCACTCCCTGCTAGCCTGTCTGTCACCCTTCCACATTTGATCCAAAATTCACCTAATTCTTCCCCGAGTCACAGACCGGTCACTTGTAGTCAACGGGATATTTTTAAACCGAAAAGACATTTTAATTTAAATTCTAATGTTCTTAAATCACTTCTACCCCGTAACCCAGTGTCCGCATTAAGTGACCCGAATTGGAAATTGGCTATGACCGACGAATATGATGCTCTTATTGCAAATAAGACGTGGGAGTTGGTACCCCATCCTTGTGGTGTTAATATTATTCAGTTTATATGAATTTTTACTTATAAAGATAATTCTGACGGTTCATTTGTGAGGCATAAGGCTCGTCTTGTAGGTGATGGTAAGACTCAGGAGGTTGGCGTTGATTGTGGTGAGACATTTAGTCTGGTGGTCAAACCGGCTACCATTCGCACTGTTCTCATTCTGGCTCTTTCCAAAGCTTGGCTCATTCATCAGTTAGATATGAAGAATGTTTTCTTACATGGTGATCTTAAGTAGATAGTTTATATGCATCAGCCCTTGGGTTTTCGAGATCTGTTTATTGAAGAAGTCCTTGTGTGGGCTTAAGAAGGCCCCACAGACTTTGTATAAGAGATTTGCAGACTATGTTTCATCTATTGGGATTTCGCACAGCATGTTTGATAATTCGTTATTCATATATCATCGTGGTACTTTCTTGGCTTATATTTTATTATATGTTGATGATATTATCTTGACCGCCTCCACTGATGCTTTGCGCAAGTCTATCATGACCATGCTCAGTTCTGAGTTTGCTATGAATGACTTGAGGCCCTTGAGTTATTTTTTGGGAATTGTTGTCTCTCGTCATGCAGGTGGGTTGTTCTTATCCCAACGAAAGTATGCAGCTGAGATCATTGAGTGAGCTGATATGTCCTCGTGCAAGTCTACTTCCACTCCCGTTGATACTAAACCCAAGTTGGGTGCACGGCTAGCTCACCTTACGAGGATTTGACCCGCTATCGCAGTCTTACAGGGGCCCTTCAGTATCTTACTTTCACGAGACCAGATATTACGTATGTCGTACAACATGTGTGCTTATTTATGCATGATCCTAGGGTTGAACACATGAATGCGCTCAAAGCGCATTATTCGATACATCCAGGGAACACTTGACTATGGCTTACATTTATATTCATCTTCGACATCTACACTTGTCTCGTATACAGATGTTGATTGGGGTGGTTGTCCGGATACCAGACGTTCCACGTCTGGCTATTGCATGTTTCTTGGTAATAACTTGGTCTCATGGCCTGCGAAGCGACAGTCTACATTGTCACGCTCTAGTGTAGAGGCCGAGTATCGAGGGGTGGCCAATGTGGTTTCTGAATCATGTTGGTTACATAATCTTCTTTTAGAGCTTCATTGTCCTACTCATAAAGCTACCTTGGTTTATTGTGATAATATTAGTGCCATATACCTTTCTGGTAATCCAGTTCAACACCAGCGCACTAAACACATCGAGATGGACATTCACTTTGTTCGCGAAAAGGTAGCTCGTGGACAAGTACGCGTCTGTCATGTCTCTTCCAGGTATCAAATTGCAGACATCTTTACAAAGGGTCTTCTCTCGGTCCTTTTTGAAGATTTTCGAGACAGTCTCAGCATACGAAGACCGTCCGCTATGACTGCGGGTGTGTGTTAAATATATACTTACCATAGGTGGTGTATATCACGATTTTGTGTAATATTGGATCCGTGATATACACTTCCCATAATTAGTGTATATCACAATTTTATGGCTCAATTATAGTGTAAATAATTGTATTAATTAGCATTGTACACTTACCATAATTATAGGACTCTTTTACTACTAGAATAGGGTTTTGAGAGTAGAATAGGAATATAATTTTCCTATTATGAAAATTTATAAATTATTTATATACTCTTTCATTAATGAAAATAATCAAGAGATTAATCTTTTAGCTCTTTATAGCATATTGTTACTAGTAACATGACCGTGAGAACAAAGAGAAATATTAACGTAACACTAATTTAGGATTTCTTATTTAGATATAGAAAGTTTTAAATTTTTAGCCTAACTATTGTAATATAATATAATTTATTGGAGAGAAGTGTTATGAAAAATTGTTCAAATAATTAAGTTATAAAAGGGTATATTAGGAACATAAATAGTCTTTAGTGTTCAACTTAGTTTGGTTACAAAATAATCAAAATAAGGGAGACTAGGGTAATATTTCAAATCATAAAGGAATTAAGTGTTACGAACACGAATTTGAAAGGAGGTCTTTCAAGTTAAATTAATAAATTTATTATTAATAAATAAAATTTTAAGTGATATGGCATGACAACTAAGAGAATGATGATTTTGTGATATTTAATATTTTTGAAAAAAATAATAATAATTGAATAATATTTTAATTCTAAAAGAAATAAAAGTGATATTATAAAACAATTATCAAAACATAGGTGACCTTTGAGGGAATTAACTCAACCCAATATTTATCCAGCAAATACGTAGCCGGCAACACTTTCCCGGTCACCGGACTTACTTACAGTCCGGCAAGGGAGAGCCACAAAGGCATTTGTTATGAAAATAAGAGTATACATCAAAGCTCTGCAACTTCCCACCTTGTGGAATCTGTCCACAAAGCCTATTATAACTCACGTTCAAATACTGTAACTGTACGTCTTTCAATCCTTCTGGTAAGCTACCAAAAATCCTATTATGGTTCAAATCCAATGATGATAAACTGTCCGGGAACTCCAATTTCGAAAGATCAAACTCCAATATATTCCTCGACAAATCAATATTCTGAATTGTCTTGTTCTTACCAAACAAGAAAGAAACATCACCTTCAAGATTGTTCCTTGAGAAATCAAGTGTGCTAAAGTTCAATTCACCTAATGATTTTGGGACTGGTCCAGTGAGGCTGTTATGGGAAAGGTAAAGATCTGGGATTTGTCCTTTGAATTTCCCAAATGAATCTGGGATTTGTCCAGTGAGTTTGTTACGGTCTAAGTGAATTGCTAATAAATTAGGGAGCTGAGAAAGTGATGGTGGGATTGTTCCAGTCAATTGGTTGTAATTTAACTCCAACAAAGTTAAATTCTTGAGCTGGCTAAGAAAATCAGGAACAGGGCCTGTGAGATTAGTAAAGCTGAGTCTTAACATTTTGAGATTAGTGAGCTTAGCAATAGTGGGTTGAATGGTTCCAGTGAGATTGGTGATGTGATGGAATTGCAAAGTTTCGAGATATGGGAGGTCGCCGACGGCTGCCGGAATTTGGCCGGAGATATTGGCTTGGAAGACGTGGAGAGAATTTATGCGGTTGGTTCTCCGGTCACATCCTACAACGTACCAATAACAGCAATCTGTGTTTGGATCCCATGAGGCTAAGTGGTAAGGATTGCCTAAGTCTTTCTTGATCTGTAAAAGGACTCTTTTGTCTTCTGGATTGCATCTCACTGAGACTGAAGGGGAGGGAAAGGACAGGAAAACGAAGAGAGAAAGGAAAACAACTGCAAGGAAAGAGGACTTCATTTTCATTTTGTTTTCCTAAATTCTACTCAACTGCTATTTATAAAAAGATTTCGTTGGTCCTGGGGTAGCCAACGGGGAGGGGTACCGGGCGAGCGGGTCCCTGCGGGAACGGGGAGGGTGGGACCGGTCCTTAGGCGGGACTGGCGGGATCCGCCGATGTTCCGTCCCGTTTTCGGTCCCGTTGGAAAAGGGGACCGGCCTTATCGGGTCGGAGTGGGGTCGGGTCGGTTACGGGATTTTTTATTTTTTTTTCCACTTAATTTCAAAACATAACATATATAAGCAACTCAATAATTGAACAAGAGAGTGTAATAAAAACATCCCAAAACTGTTTTTGTGCATCTTATATTATTTAATAGAAATGTGATTTTTTTTGTAATACAATTTCAAAATTGCAACTTTGTGGTGTTGAAAGTTGCAAATAAAATAGTAAAATTTTAATTAAAAAAATTACATATTTAAAAACACATTTTCTAGTTTCTTCACAATGTCTTATGGTTCTTCGATTGTAATTAGAATTTGTTGGTCAAATTACTCGACGTCGCTTCCACCTCCGTCGGATAGGATTTTGTTTTAGTTTTCGTCGTCTTCTTCGTTGATCTCCAGTTGACCGCACCTTCTACGCTCCGCTCGTATACAATCTCTGAAAGATCTTTTAAAAGTCCAATAGCATAATTATTAGAAGAAACATTATCTAATGTAATAGTCATAATTTTATCAGCTATTCCATAATAATCGCAAACTTGATGAATATTTTCTGAAATAAAAGTTTCAGTGTTCCTATCATCAATATATTTATATGCTAAAATACGTTTTTGCATAGACCATTTATAATCTATCCAATGACATGTTACAGTTAAGTAATTATGGTCGTTACTACTACAACCTATATCAGACGTAATAGATATTTTTCCAGGAAAATGATATAATGAATAATGTAAATATTGTTGATATTCATGTGCAAATTTAAAAACATCTCTCCTAACAGTTGATCTAGGAAAATCGTTAAAAGCATGATTATACATATCTCTAATGTAATGAATAAAACCAGGAGATGAAGGAAATGAAAAAGGCAAACCCTCCACTACAATTAATTTTGTTATTGCTTCCCTATCTCTATGTTTATCGTATTTAGGGCCTGCAATTTCCCCTGTCATCGGGTTAAATTGACCCTGTACTTGGTACAATAAGTGAACCTTCTCCTGACTGAGAGCGCATTGGCACACCCGATTTTGTAGCCTCGTATTCATCCCACCTAGCTTTGTGAAAGTTTTTGTACATGTCTCAATAAACCTCCCGTCCCACCCTGACCTTTTCCCATTTTAAATTTATAAACATTTTTACAAATTTGAGATCTAACTACTTGATTCTCTTGGTCCCTATAAAAAAAGCCCATGTATCTGATTTTAATTTTCGTTGTATTGTGTCTCGTCTCATACTAGGGGAATAAGAGACGGTCCAGTTTCAGTTTGAGGTGCATTGGTGGGTGTGTCATCTAGATTAATTGGTGTGTCATCTAGATTATTTTCTAAATTAAAGTCTGGTTGAGTTGCAGAAAATATCACATCGTCTAATGGTATATCATTAAAAAATTATGTTTCATCTATATGTGTGTAATCAATCAAATCATCTTGTCTAGGAATATGATGACTAGAAGAAGTACCCCTGCCATTGTTACCCCTACTAGAAGAAATACTATTATCCTTACCCTTAAACATTCCTCTTATTTCTTCCATTTTAATTATGCTAATAAATAATTAAAAATAATAAAATTAAGTACGCTAATTACAATAAAGTAACAATAATAATTTAAAGAAGGAACGAATGTATCAAACGCCAACGTAACGTCGACGTGTAATCGAGGTTGAAAATTGAAATTTTCCTCGATGGATGATCCTCAAGCTAGTTGCCAACTTCACTCTCAATTTTTGAACTTTGATATAGTTATATAAATGAACAAATAAAATTTAATATTTAGTAGACAATGTAGACTTGTAGAGAGATAGATTAAGAGATTAGAGAGACTGTAGAAATATTTGTGAGAAAAATGAAGAGAAAATGAGATATTTATAGTCGGAAAATTGAGTTAAAGTGTAAATATACTTAAGGGTTAAAAATAAATATTAAGAGGTTTGGGGGAGGCCAAAAATGGCCGTTGCACAACAGCCAAAAAATAAAATGACTGTTGTGCAACGTGTATTTTTTGTAAAGGGGAGGGGATCGGGCGGGACGGGGGCGGGTCGGCGGGTCGGCGGGTCGGGGTCGGGGTCGGGACGGGCCCGGGCGGGATGAGTCCGGACGGGATGAGCCCAGGTCCCGTCCCGATTCGAGTCCCATTCCCCCTTTTTTTTATGCGGGATCAGGGCGAGACCGGACGGACCCGACCCACTGGCCGGTCCCAATAAAAATGGGAACGGATGAAAGAGAGATACTGTTGATATAATAATGTGGTATCTAAAAAGAATTATTCAAATTCGTGTCCGGACTCAAATTTTTAGGTTAATCCTTTTGAATATATTCCTAACATTTCTTTGTGGCATATTACAGAATTCTTACCTCTTAAGTCTTCATTAAACAATCATTATGGTAAAACATTTATTTGCTCCAAACTCATTGATCCGTTACTTTGTGGTTTAGTACTATCATTTCTCTCTTCATTAGTACCATTTATTCTTCTTTATTGGTATTAATCCTTAGTCCTTTATTGGCATTTATCATCATAAATCCGTTGGTGCTTCCACAAGCCTGACTAATGAGACATCTTCATCTATATAAACTTAAGCCTCTTCCTTTCTATGCGGTGTGAAAAATATATCTCAAGAGAAATTCTTCTTCCCAAATTAAAGAGTGATAGGTTTTCTTCTTTAATCTTTATTACATTTTGACTTCTAATTTTATACTAGAAGAACTTATTGAATTCTGAGGAATACATCCATATCGGGTGAAATATTCTTACGGAAAGTGTCTTTGACATGCTTCAAAATTTCAAAATTTCTTATAAGTGTTCGTGATCAAGTATTTTTCGTAAGATTTCTAACAGATACTTGATGCTGAAAAAATAATCTCTTGATTATTTTCATTAATGAATGAGTATATATACAATTTACACTTTCCATAATATAGAAAATCATATTCCTATTTTATTTCCAAAACTCTATTCTATTTATACAAGAATACTATAATTATGGTAAGTGTACAATGCTTAATTAATTACAACTAACATATTACAATTATGGGTATACACAGGGTATACACGGTTTAGTAAAGATGTCCTTTAGTAAAGATGTCTGCAATTTGATATCTGTAAGGGACATGGCAGACACGTACTTGTCCACGAGCTACCTTTTCTCAAGCAAAGTAGATATCCATCTCGATGTGTTTAGTGTGCTGGTGTTGAACCGGATTACCAGAAAGATAGATGACACTAATATTATCACAATAAACCAAGGTAGCTTTCTGAGTGAGACAATGAAGTTCTAAGAGAAGATTACGTAAAACATGATTCAGAGACCACATTGGCTACCCCACGATACTTGGCCTCCGCACTAGAGCGTGACAACGTAGACTGTCACTTCGCAGACCATGAGACCAGGTTATTTCCAAGAAACATGCAATAGCCAGACGTGGAGCGTCTGGTTTTGGACAACCACCCCAATCAACATCCGTATACGAGACAAGTATAGAAGCCGACGACGGATAAAGATGCAAGCCATAATCAAGTGTTCCTTGGATGTAGCAGATAATGAGTTTGAGCGTATTCATGTACTCAATCCTAGGATCATGCATAAACAAACATACCTGTTGTACGACATATGCAATATCCAGTCTCGTGAAAGTAAGAAATTGAAGGGCTCCGGCAAGACTGCGATAACAGGTAGGATCCTCGTAAGGTGAGCCAACCGCAACACCTAGCTTGGGTTTAGTATCAACAGGAGTGGAAGTAGACTTACACAAGGACATACCAGCCCTCTCAATTATCTCAGCGGCATACTTCCGTTGTGATAAAAATAACCCACCGGCATGACGAGTGACAATAATCCCCAAGAAGTAACTCAAGTGCCCCAAGTCTTTCATAACAAACTCAGAACTGAGCATGGTAATGATAGACTTGCGCAAAATATCAGAAGAGGCAGTCAAGATAATATCATCCACATATAATAGAATATAAGACATGGAAGTACTACGACGATATATGAACAATGAATTATCAGACCTGCTGTGAGAAAACTGTGAGAAAACCCAATAGACAAAACATAGTGTGCAAATCTCTTATACCAAGCCCGTGGGGCCTGCTTAAGCCCATACAAGGACTTTTTCAATAAACAAACATGATGAGGATATTTGGGGTCTCGAAAACCCAAGGGCTGATGCATGTAAACGGTCTCCTTAAGATCACCATGTAAGAAAGAATTCTTCACATCTAACTGATAAATGTGACATGCCTTTGAAAGAGCCAGACTGAGAATAGTGTGAATGGTAGCCGGTTTAATCACCGGACTAAATGTCTCACCACAATCCACACCAACCTGCTGAGTCTTACCATCACCTACAAGACGAGTCTTATGTCTCGCAAAAGTGCCATCAGAATTATCTTTATGAGTAAAAATCCACATAGACCGAATAATATTAACACCAGAAGGACGGAGGACTAACTCCCACGTCTTATTTTCAATAAGAGCATTATATTCGTCGGTCATAGACAATTTCCAATTCGGGTCATTTAAGGTAGACACGGGGTTACACGGTAGAGGGGATTTAGAGATATTAGAATTGAGATTAAAATGCTGTTTTGGTTTAAAAATACCCCTTTGACTACGAGTGACTGGCCCATGACTCGAGGAGGAAGCGGGTGGATTTTAGGCAGTGGGTGGGCTGGTGATGGACTGGCCAGCAGGCCCACACTGGAAATAGTAGCTGGGTCAGAAGCAAAACGTGAAGCAGAAACAATTTTGGTATTGGGTTGGGCAACTGGCACAATAGCCGAAACTGGGGCAAAAACAGTGGGTCTAGCTGGCAGTGGGCTCGATGGTGGATAATGGGTGCGGGACAAATCCGATAAATGGTGGATAATAAACGAGGAGACCTCATCGTCTAAAAAATTATACGAACTAAGCCCGGGACTACTCACTTTAGCAAACGAAAATTGGGTTTCATAAAAAGTAACATGACGATTAATTATGATTTTATTGGATGATAAATCAAAATATTTGTAACTACGACGATGGATAACCCAAAAGCACACAAGGGGTAGAACGGGCTTGAAGTTTGTTAATTGTAGCTGACAGAAATAGTGGATAACATAAGCACCCAAAGAACCTAAGATGTGAATACAAATGAGTCTTATTATAAATGAATTTAAGAGGGGATGAATATGTCAATCATTTGGTAGGAAGTATGTTAAGAAGATAAGTAACCATTTGTAGAGCATGATGCCAAAAGGAAGGGGGTACGGAAGCATGGACCAATAAAGTGTGAACAATATTATTAATGGTACGAATTTTTCGTTCGGCCTTCCCATTTTGTGAGGACGTATGCGGACAAGAGAAACGAAAAACTATGCCATTAGCATCACAAAAATTCTGAAACAACCCATTATCATATTCTTTGTCATTATCACATTGAATATTTTTTATTTTCCATCCGAATTGGGTACGGATGAATGCTCTAAATTGTAAGAATGTGAAAAAAACTTGAGATTTTTTCACTAATGGAAAGGTTCATAAAATATTAGAATAATTATCCAAAAATAGAACATAATAACGATGGCCCACATAACTTAAAACGGGAGATGTCCATAAATCGCTATGAATAATATCAAATGACATGAAAGTACGAGAAGTAGAAGCTACAAATGTCAATCTAACATGTTTTCCTAAAGGATAGGAATGACAAATTGGAGTAATATGTGTACCCTTACAAGAAATAAAATTGTTTTTATGCAACGAAGAAACAATGGACGACCCTGGGTGACCCAAACGTGCATGTCATAAGGAATGAGCTAGAGCAACAAAAGTAGATGGTAAGACTTGACTCGAGAGACTGGATGTGGGCGTGATATGATAAAGATCTCCCCCACTATTACATCTCATAAGAGGTATCCCCGTCTTGTAATCCTTCACAGAAAACCCAAAAGGATCAAAATTAACAGAACCCCAATTATTAGTGGTGAATTTATGGATATACACCAAATTTTTAATTAAGTTAGGGGAATGAGGGACGTTTTTCAAAACAAGAGGTGGATGTGGGGGATACAAAGTTGTATGACTGTAACTGCGAATTGGAATAGAGGAGCCATTACTAACAATTATGCCACATTTTTGCTCAAATTGGAATAAGACGAGAGAGTGCCTTGGTCGGACGCCATGTGAGAAGTGACGCCGGTGTCCATGTACCAATTCGCGTCTAAAGGATTTAATCCAAGTGTATGCATGGTGGCCTCAATATCTGTCGGAGTCAGGATCAGATTCAGGCCCGTAGCATGGAAAGCCTGCGGGGACCGAGGCCCAGCAGTGTGCCGAAATCCACTGGGCTGTGAAACTTTGGGCCTGAAGGGCGGCTGAGAAGCCCAATGCCCTTGGTACGCTAAGGCAGGAAAATAAGGGTTGTTGGGCCACTGCCCACTGGCTTATCCCCACTGCCAAAGGGCCCATAGATGGAACCAGTTGGGCTGCGGCCCACTCCCACCATGCCGAGGCCCACCGCCACTGTTTTGGCCACCTCCACCACCACTGGTACTACCACGATTGCCACCGCGATTTTTATCATTATTTTTTCAATTCTTTTTGCCGCCACCGTGAGTACGATTTTGGCCCGAATTATCAACAAAACTTTGAGAACTATCGGAGGACGTCATCATCATTACGGGACTAGCGCCGGTAGCCGCCTTTTTTGACAAGCCAACTTCTTCTAACGTGAGCATTGAACGGGCTTGATAAAAAAGTGGAACTGAGTTACTTTGACGGAGGAGGGTCCCAACGTTATTATAGGCCTCAGATAGGCCTGTAACCATTTGTAAAACAAGACGATTATTGGTAACAGGAGCTCCGACATTACAGAGTTGGTCTGCTAATTCCTTGAGTCGCTTACAATAAGCCAAAACATTCAGAAAATCTTCCATGCTAACTTGGGAAAATTCCTGCTCAAGGGTGACAGTTCGAGAGTGTTGGTTATCATGAAATATATCACGCAATCTATTCCAGGTAGCCATAGCCGTAGTGTCTGGTCCAATGATCGTCTGTAAAAGATCGATAGAAATAGTGGAGTAAATCCACTGAAGAATGGTAGCATCAAGAGTAATCCATAACTGAGGATCCTCCACGGGAGGAGGGATAGTGGGAGGAATTATGTGATGGAGGACTTGATGAGAGATTGAGTGAATTTTGAACAATTTCGCCCACGTTGCATATACGAGGTTTTCCATCTCAAGAACAATAGAGATGTGGTTCTTGACATTGGAAACAGTAAGGGCAGGATGAAATACGTTCTTAGACATAACGAAAGAATGAAGGGATTGGGATGAAAATTTGGGAAGAGAGGAGGTAAAAAGTGACACGAAAATCGATGAGGTGCATGAATTCCGATGCAACTCGACCAATAAGGGAAGAGGCGAAAAACCGAGAGAAATTGCGGAAGTAATTTAGACCTAGATTTCTGATACCATGAAAGAAATAACCCCTTGATTATTTTCATTAATGAATGATTATATATACAATTTACACTTTCCATAATATGAAAAATCCTATTTCTATTCTATTCTCAAAACCCTATTCTATTTGTACAAGAATACTATAATTATGGTAAGTGTACAATGCTTAATTTAATTACAACTAACATATTACAATTATGGGTATATACGGTTTATGGATATACACGGTTTAGCTTGTCAATCCGTGATATACACGGTATACACAAGGCAGTGTATATACCGTGTATATTATGGGTATATTTATCAGATGCTACTTGATATTCAATGTTTGACTGACTGATTACAAATCTTAAAATATCAGAATGAAATACGGAGTATTAGCTTAGAGGTCATAAATTTCTACGAGTAGAGAGTGCATAAAAATATTTGTACATGTTTGAAGCATCTTTATGTTTTTTATGTACCCTCTCTGTCTCAATTTATGTGATATAGTTTGATTTTTGAGAATAATTTTTAATTTTAATTGTGAATTTGGGCAAGAAATCTATAGATTTTTTGAAATAAAATTTACATATTTAAAAACTATGTAAATAATTGACAATTCAAATATTTAAAAGACAAAAATTTGTGTCAAAGAAAAACTCGTTTGAAACTCAAAATCCAAAAAATGTCACGGATATTGAGACACACTTTATATGATATTGGAGATTTGTCAGTACATTGAAGCAAAATAATTAGTATTTTCTCTGTTCTAATTTATATGACATCTTTCAGATTTTGAGATTCAAACAAATTTTTGTTGTACACAATAATTTCATATGCCCTTTAATCATTTAAAGGAAGGGTAGATGTAGTGTTAGTTATGGGTTCAAACCCAATAATATAAATAAATTGTAAAAGGATTATGAATGAACTCATAAAATTTAAATTAGGTAAAATTTCAATTGTGAATCCACTTTTTTAAAGGATAATTTGAAAGAATGAATGGAACCATTTCTATTCCTGCAGCTGTTATTTCTAGCACAAATTGTATCAAAAAACAACGTCACTTGTGATGCAATTACAACTTCCTCAGTTGATTTCTCCAAACAACAGAAAAGGGGGGAAATATAAAAAGAAGGCTAGATTACTTGGGGTAGTAGTTTTAGCGTAATATTTTGACTTCGTAGCAACCTAACAAAATAATTGATGTCGTCCTAATTAGTAATCATGGAAATATAGCCTATCGAATGAAAACGCCGAGGAGTCGTATTCAGGTATCTCAAGCAATTACTTTTTCTCGTTTAATTTGTTTGTCTGGTTTTGATTTGATATGAAATTTTTAAAAATATATTTTTTTAATTATGTGTATTAAATTAATGATATGAATGTATCAAAATATATTTTAATTTTATAATTTTAAATATGTCACGTGAAAAATTGAAATTATATAATTATTAAAAAATATTTTTTTTAAAAGGGGACTAAGAAATAAGTGAAGTATATTACATTAGAGGGAGCGGAAAGGGAAAGGGAAGGGTGAGTTGAATCCAAGATTTCATTCAAGGTTTTTATTTTGGGCTTAACTTCTACATACTACGTAACAATCAGTAAAGAGTTTTTACTCTATCAAGTCATTTAAAAAGTTAAATAAGATAATTATCAATAATAAGTTGAGTTAGTCAACTGAAAAAAAAAACGAATAACATTCGATAATTACATTGATTATATACGAACTCGTTGATGGTATCAATTAGGGGTGTCAATAATACAATTCGATCGGTTATTTTATAGAATTTTTACCATATCAATTTTTTGGCTATTTTATTTTTTATAATCAAAACTAGAGTTTTCGAAACCATCCCATTATATCGGTTTTTCTTCGGTATTAATTTTTGGTATTTTAAAAGGTCACCTAATGGCCAATACAATTCCCAAAAACTAATTGAAGTTATGAATTAAAAGGTTATAAACAAACTGAAATACAACATTACTGATAAATCTCACTAATGAATGTCACTCATAAATATATACTTATACTTGTTACTTCTAATAGAATATCATTAACATAAAAAATATTAAATAGAAGAACTATATTAATAAATTAAATTGATAATCTTCACACCAATCAGTTAATTAATTTGAAATAGATGAACCAATTCTTATAACTTATGTGAACTAGTAAAGCTCAGGTTAAAGGGTAATTGTACTAAAGTTTACGCTAAAGAATTTACAAGACAGAGTTAAAAATATAAAGAGAGAAGAAAAATAAGAAGAATATAGAACAAACCTTTTAGTCTTCTAGAATTGTTGATAAGTAATATTACCTTAAAGTAGAGTAATATTTGAGACCTTTTGTATATTGTTTTGATAGGGTAGAGTAGATTTAGATTTTAATTGTAGCCCTCTCCATCTAAATTCAACTCAAGGCAAGACTCAAATTAAAAAAAAGTTAATACTCTGTATTTAAAATTTAATACATAAAATATATTTTCTACATATATATTTATTCAGTTCGATTTGATATTTTTTTGATAATTTCTATAAAATAAAAAACATAACCTAATTTTCGGTACGATTATAAATTTATATCTAAATTTTTGGTTTTATTAAAAAAATGCTTAAAAATTATTTCAGTACGAAACGATTCGATCGGTTAAACCGATTTTTAAAAAACCATTGACATCCGTAGTATAACTTATATAAGTTAAAAAATAAATCCTATTTTAGCACGACTTTGTCAAGGAAAATCACGTTTCATTATTCATGATGTAGTCTGTGACCACAATATATATAATGCGGTGGCTTTTGAGATTCAAACTTCAAAAAGAGATCTTGAATGATATGATGAATTTAGAAAGAAACCTTCGCCGCGTGAATCCTATCTAGATGTTCCTAGCCAAACCAAGTGGACAACGATACAATGTAGAAATATAATTGATCAGAATTACCCTCAAACATCTTTATAATTATCATTCGTTATAACAATATTTTATTATAACGATCCGATTTTCTTCGAAAATAATTTTTCATATTATATTTTATTTTTTTTATAACAATAATAACATTCATTATAACATTACATTCTTTGTAGATTACCTCTTTCTAACAACCATACTAAAAAATTGTATCATAATATTTTATACTAAAATATTATTATGTATAAAAATAAAATATTAAAATATTTATGATAATCATTGTTAATGTCATTCATTTTAAATGCATATGTTCCTTAGATTTTAATTCTTTATCAATATGATACAACTAGTTTTTTTTTAATTTTTAATTAATAAGACATGAAAATCAATTGAGATTTTAAAATTAACAAGTATATTATTTTCGTTTTAAAAATAAAAGATACAAAAATTGATTGTTTGCATATTTTATTTATAACAACTAAATGAGATCTAACATCAAATGTCAATATACTACATAACAACACCTCACTATAGCATTTATCAAAGTTTCGGACAAATATTGTTATTATAGAGAGATTTAATTATATTTATTATCTATTAATTATGCTAAACTAACTACTTTGAAAAAATAGATATGCACTACTACATGAAGTAAGCTCAAAACATACCTTTAATACCGACCGCCGGAGGTCAATTTTTGGGCAATACCGATAAATTGACCGCAAAGTGGAGGTTGATTTTTGGGTAATACCGATAAAAAATTGACCTCAAAGTGGAGGTCGGTATTGTTCTGGTCGATATCAAAACCGATCCCAGGAGGTCAGTACTACCGAGTGCACGCGGTCTGTATTTTTTTTTCAACCTAGCGATTTTTTGACACACGACCCAAAAAAATTAAAAATACCAACCGCCTGAGGTCAATATTTTAATTGTTGTTAATCTTTTTTAAAATACCGACCGTATGATGTTGGCATTGTGCAAAATAAAAATTAATTTTTAGAACAAACTGACAACAGGAAGTCAGTGTTTGTGAAATATTTTTTAAAAAAGAAATCAACCTCGATTTTTTATTTTTATGGGAAAAAAGTCACAAAAAATTGACCTTCAGTGGTTGGTTGGAGACTGGGTTTTTTGTGGAAAAAAAAGAGAAAAGAAACTGCCAGCAAATGCATATTTACTCAATTCTGCCTACCTGCCAATTCAATCCAATTACAATAGAAAACTAATTCCAGCACAATGTGCTGCCAATAATTCACTCAAACTACAAACAACTGTCAATCAAAACTACATCAAATTCAACATAAAACTCCATAAACTAATAATCAAACCACCATACTAGTTATAAAATAGTTAGACAAGTCATAAGAGGTATTCATCAAATGTACAAGTAACAAAAACAATAAATAAATTTCTAATAGTCAGTCTACAAGTATTTAAATACAATCAAGATGTGTTTGCCACCACATCCTCTTCTTCACTACTAGAAGACTCATCGACAAGAACTCAGACAGAACAGCCATACACAACATGATTGCGTGGACGTCGAGGTTGGGGGGTTACATCACAAGATACCAAGAAATCAGAAACGTCCCTATATCAAGTAATGCGTCTAATTGAGCCTTAAGCCTCGCATACTACTCATGTGTTCTCTAGCCTCTGTCACTTGATGTTGGCTGGATATACTTGTGGTTTACAACAATTGCATAAAGCGGGAAGTAAGTAAATATTACAAATTTGCTAAAAAGGATAAACTAAGTATTACAACAAAACTGGAATCAAGAATGGTACAAACTGCTTTGTGATTTACTGAGTCGAGTGATGACACTCTGTCTTTAAGACACGATTGCCCCGTATATATCCTTTTACGTTGACGGGCAATAGTCTTCCAAGATACAACAACAACTTAAAAAATGAGCAAAGGAAACTCAAGTGTTACTCTTGAAGAACTTTGAATATAGTAAACTTTCTAGAGAGGAAGAAGAAGATTTCAGAAATTCTGTAAGTGTTTTTCTTGTGTTCAACAATTGAGCCAAAGGCCTCAATTTATAGTGTAAGGAGATGACCCCTCAACTAGCCAACTAATGGCCTTCAATATCCATGTAATGTCACTTATTGAGGGGTTACATTCAGCCAAATAATGGTTGAATTCATGTGCCAAATAATGGAGATTCAATGCTCCAAAACCAGCCCAAAAGTCAGAATTTTCCATCTTTCCGTCGCAACATTCTGACTCCGAATCGCCGCGACTCTGTGAATTAGCGCCGCGGCACCGCGCCTCCAGTGACTGACCACCCAATTAGCAACGCGGTGCTGCCTGGGAGGTACCGCGACGCTTCGGTGCCTCGGCTCCGACGGGGCTGCGCCGCGGCCCTTCGCGGCGATTTCCGACTCGTTTCATCTTATACTTCGTACACTTCTTCCTTCGTTTACCAACGTGAAATACTTTAACCGTCCATCATTCTATGTCTCAAACATATTACTTACGTACCAATATCTCTTTGACTAATGAAATTTGCGATACTTGGCATTACGTGTGCACGTGTGTGGAAATGATGTTTCCGACGTGCGGGCCCCCAATTGTTCAAGTCATAAATAATGGGATAAAATTAATTCCACATTAGTAAAATTTCCAACAATACTTCTGCTCCATAACCATAATCATCGCCCTATACATTGGATCAACCTCTAAGGAAGTTCATATGCCTTGCAACCAAGACTGGTGGCGGTGATATACTCGTTGAGAAGCCATAAGCTCTCCCTTTTCTTGGGCCACCAATAATATCCAGCCAAATTTGCTCCATGTCCTCGTTCGAAGTTGGTGCGGTCTGGTCACTGATTGGTTGAATGCGACGGAATTTCTCCAAGAAACTTTAAAATTAATCCTAAAATTAAAAGAGAAATTTAGAGTATAAACTAAAAAAGACAGTAATTAGTATTTTAAGCTAGTGTAATTGCTTACGTAGCTAGCCTCAGCTTGTGGCTCGACCCACGTATCTTGATTTTTGAGGTTTTTCTTCTTCCTCGTGTGAGTGACCTCGAATAACTCATCCTGGGTTACTTTCTATAAAACTCCATAAATTCGGGTTAGGTGTGAAGACGTGTAATGAGTGTTGATGTGACATTTTAGCTAGATGAATCATTTCAGGATGAATTCAGGTGGAAGACAATCGTTTTAAAGTATAACTAAATAGTGAGATTCGTAAGAGTTCTTAAATTCATCTAAGTCTGTGGTAGTCTTGACTTATACAGACGTTTTGGTAGTTTTACTCGGAATCTGAGAAACCTCAAAACATGAAAGTTGTAGATCTTTGAAATACCTTTACAACCATATATAGTAGAGCTCAAACGGAGCTCTGCGCTAGGAGTTATGCCCATTTTACATAACACTATCAGCAAAGTAAAAAAATGCAAAATTTTGAAAGTGTGAAAATGGACCTAGGAGCTCGCTATGCTAAGATAAAAGCGAGATAGGGTCATGATATAGACATTGCTCAATGAGGTGTAGGGTCCCACAATGCTCCATCCTATAAATTCAACACTTAACTTGAAATTTCATTTATCAGACATTACAACTTTGTCGAGAACCCTTGGAGGACGATTTTTCTCTCATCTCAAACCCCCACACCAAGGTAAAAACATCTCTTCAATTCTTAATCAATCCTATCCCTAAATACTGATTCTTAAACAAAAATATAGGATCTCCAAGGTAATCCTTCTCAAGTGATTCAAGCTAGGGCTATGGGTGTTCTTCGTTAGAAAAATAAACTAGTTTGTTGAACTTGAAGGAATACGTTTGAGCGGAAATTGAGGTATGTCTCTTTTGAAATATACTTTTCAACCTTTAAAAATGATTTTTTTGGCAAGGTATTATGTGCGTGAGGGACACGTCCTCATGGAACTTTAGGTGTATCGTACTATATATATATGTATTAGTGATTTTTTCTATCAAAGAATTACTGAAATTGAATTATAGTGATTTAATCGTTGAATATGCTTTGCCATATGAGGGATGGTTTAAACTTATTTTAAAAAGCTTCATATTTAAATGTGTTTTCCGTTGCTATGGGATGATCAAATTGACTTCTATTGTGATAATCTTTAAATGCGAGTTTTCCTATTATGGGATGATTGAACTTGATTTCTAAAATATTGGGTTTTTATGTGTTTTGCCCTATGAACGGATTTTGTTGAAGTTTAACTTATTTAATGACTTGAACCTAGTTTCTCAACCTATTAATGACTTATATACCCATATTAACGGGATGATAAACATAATCCATAGTGAGTGATCGACTTCTATGCTGTGATTGTGATTCGGCTAACTTACCATGATTTTTTTTTGTGTTTGGCCTAGCTACTCAGGAGGAAGGGTAGTCACTATGGATCTTAGTGTGGTTTGCTAGCTATTCTGAAGGAAAAATAGACATCAAGGGTCAATAGCCCCGATGTAGTTTTGCCTAGCTATTCAGGAAAAAAGATAGCCATTGAGGGTCAATATCCCCGATGTGATTTTGCCAAGCTATTTGAGAGGAAGGATAGACATAGAAGGTCAGTATCCCCGATGTGGTTTGCCTACCCATTTAGGAAGAGTGGCTATCGAGGGTTAGTAGCCCCTGTGTGGTTTTATCTAGATATTCGGGAGGAAGGGTAGCCATCGAGGGTGACAACCCTGATATTGTGTTTCTATGCAGTTTAGGGAACCTTAAGTGGTCATCCCTTCATTAATTGATTTGGGCTTGTATTGACATGTGTTATACATTTCTTGTGAGTGACTTATTATTTACTTGAGTTCATGATTGAAAAGACTTAACGTGATGAACGGTAAAATAAGTTGAAATTGATATATTTCTATGTTATTGACTCTTACAGGTGATTTTACTAAGGTTATTAACTTACTCCATCTTTGGGATGTCGAACTGTTTTTGAAAGAACTGAAGGTAACAAGAACGACTTAAAGATTCAAAGTGATTATTTCTTCATCATTGACTTATACTGGATGTTTATGAGATGTTATAATTTGTTTTGAAGAGTTTCTCAATTTTATTTTTAATTATACTTATTACTTATATATTTTGCTATTAACTATTTTCCTAGAGACACTCACTGAGTACCCAATACTCATGTATACCATTGTTGTATTTATGGTATGCTAGGTAACAAAGAAGAGTAGGTTTATGATACGCGTACGTAGTAGGAGAACTTGCTGCTTTCCAGACTTATTGGCGCACCCACATGCTTGTTCGTGGGATACCCTTCTATCTTTATTTATTATTTTAATTTTCGGGCTGCATCCCGAAGTTAGACACTTGATTTGTTTATCTTAAAAGCTCCATAGATAGTATATGAGTGTGGGTAGATACGAAAGTCTCGTATAACTTATTGAGGTTTGCCATGTTTATGACGAATTATTTATATTAGACTTTTGCTGATTTTATTTTATAAGTGTGGGCATGATTTCAGTTATCTTTAAATGACTTGTATTAAATAAATTTAAAAAGATTAGGTGTTTATTGATTTTTATAAGGTGTTTCTGGTGTTGTTCATGGCATCAGATTCCTATCGCGTCCAAGGTGGATTTTGGACTGTGACAAGACTGGTATCAGAGCCTAGGTTTAGCGTGCCTAGGTTGTTTTTGTATCTGTGGAGTTGTGTCTAGTGAAGTCTTCCTTTTGCAGCCTGATCACCTGCATGATCGAAAGACTCCCAGGACATTTATAGGTGTTTCTCATTCTTCTCGATTCTACATTGTGCTATAGAGCTTGACCTTCTCTTTGGGATCGTTCTGACGTGTTCGTTATTCATGCCTCGTGGAAATGAATTTGACTCGTGTTGTAGTTTCTAACCTAGTGAACAATGGTGCTAGGAGGTGCACATTGGTTATGACTTAAAAATTGATGGATGGTGCAAAGTCGCTTGAAATTTAATAGTAAGTGCATATAATTGGTGATTGTAGGATATGGTTTTTTATAAATTGAGACATGTATAGAAACGGGAGTAGTTATAATTCACGAGTATTGTTAAGATGGATAGAGTTTTCATGTGATGGACATAAAATCTTCTAAGAAAGGGAGATGTATTAGCTAAAAGATGATATAGTAATGGATGAAAGTATCTTGTTGAGTGTCATTGATTTGTTAAGTGAAGAGTGTGATAGCTATGTCCTTAGGTATTGAGAAAGAGGTAATGTTATTTGAGGATATTTCGTATTAGAAACTAGATAAAAACATATTTGAGAGTTACATTCAAGAGATTAAGGTATTAAAACTTGTACTTATTCCTTGTTACCTTACTTTATAGTAGCCACCTTTGGAGAATATAATGATATTATATTTTATTTAACAAATGAGAACGATAGAGTTTATTAACGGTAAATTTCTCATGAATTCTATTTTTAAGACCAACTCAGGAACTTTGCACAATTTTTTTTTTACATTTCTCATAACATGAGATTAGTGATAGTGGTTACTTGCATTAAATTAACTGGTTATTAGAATATGTGGTGAGACTTTGTTATGCTATAGTTAATTTTCTTATTATAAAATGATTAAAGTGTTGTAAAGTTATGAGACTTAGAGTAAATTCTAAACTAGGATGAAATATTATGATGGTCTGTCATTTGTAGTGTTGATCATAAATGAGATCAAGTATAAGACACGAGTAACATGATAAAGTAGTCAGGAATTGAAAGGTATATGCTATACTTTTGGAATTCTTGAAAGAGACTGCTTTTAGGTTACATCCTTTGGCTTTTATTCTTACTTCTTTTGTTTGTTCTTTTACGACGTTTAGAGTTTAGGGTTTGAGGTTCGAGATTTGATTATATATGTAAATTTGCTGGTGTGAATGCAAGGAACAATCATAGGTGTATTTCTAGATTGTGACATGATGCTACATTTCTCTTTACGGGTTTAAGAAAAAAAAATCTATACATTATTATGGATTTGAGACATAATTAAGATGTGATATGCTTAGCATACTGGAGATTAGAATGAAAAGAAATTTGAGGGAGTCTCCTAGTAAATTAAGAAATATTATACAGTGAGGCTATATTCTTATTGGGATAATGAATATGTGTTATTTTGATGTTTCTTGGGAGAACTATATTTTAGGCTTGAAACTCGAAAACAGCCTCTTGTGGAAGAATGACTTAAGAAGATGATGGAGTATGCTTTAGGCTTAAATTTGTTATTATAGTTTTTGATTTAAGAAATTATGATTTGAGGCTAAAATTAAATGAACCTGTGTGATTTAGATAGGCGAATTTCGTCATGGACTCTGATGAACTAATGTTCCCTTGATTTTACTTTCAATAACTATATTCCTTGTAGCTCAAAAGGATTTGCATTGAACCCCATGATTTGTACTAGATATTAGGATGGAACCTGAAAGAAATTACCGTGGTGAAAGGATGATAGTATGCGAGTGGTAAAGACTAGATTTGATCTAGTAGGTTTGCTATAGAGAATATAAAAACTAAAGTAAAAAAAATTCTAGAACAAGTGTGAAGGTGCAAGTATGACATATCTGAGCTTTAGAGAAATAAGTGAATGAAGTTTAGTGCATTAGATAAGTATGAAACCTTAAGAGTTACAAAAGTATGACATATCTGAGCTTTAGAGAAATAAGTGAATGAAGTTTAGTGCATTAGATAAGTATGAAACCTTAAGAGTTACAAAAGTAAGAAGATGTGCCCTAAAAAGGTATATTATTACAAAATGAGGCGCTAAGCTTATTTACTATGGGAGTCTAAATTAGCATTCTGGAGTTGCAATAAGTGGGAAGACATTGAGTATAATTTTTATGGTGTTCTTAGGATTCGAGTTGAGATGTGATAGAACTAAGATTAAAATAATTATTGCACTTAAATGTGATGATAATGTTGCAGGAAAGTCATTGAGTCGAGAAACTTGCTTATATCGTATTATGAATATTAAGGTATTTGTCTTAAGGTCGATCTATTATTTATCATGTTTAGAAGTATTGTTGTCTTGCTATGACTAATGAGATTATGATTGTCCTACAGATATTAGAGAACAAGATCCAGGTGATAAGGTGTCATAAAGTATCTAGCCTCAAAGAGCAGGTCACTGGAGTTATAAAAGCTTACAAAGAGACCAATGGCCAAGATCTAGGGGTGGTACCCCAGGTTATTAAAAAAACTCTAGCGAAAATTTTAAAATTTTGAGGTTTAGTGAAAATATTAGGCCATGACTTTCATTCGAGGACGAATGATCCTGAGAGAGGGATAATATAACACTGCGTAAATCCAAGTTAGGTGCGAAGGCATGTAATGAATATTGATGTGACATTTTAGCTATATGAATCCTTTCGGGATGAATTCAGGTGGAGATAGTCGTTTTAAAGTCAAACAAAATAGTGAGATTCGTAAGAGTTCCTAGATTCGTCTAAGTATGTGGTAGTCCTGACTTATGCCCAGTTTATCGGGTAGTTGAACTAGGAATCTGAGAAAACTCAAAATATGAAACTTGTAGTACTTTGAAATACCTTTCCAATCATATAGTGGAGCTCCAACAGAGCTCTGTGCTAGGAGTTATGCCCATTTTACAAAATGCTATTGACAAAGTCAAAAAACGTAAAATTTTGACTAACTGTGAAAATGGAACTAAGAGCTCGCTGAGCTAAGCTCAAAGAGAGACAGGGTCATGCTATAAACCTCGCTCAGAGAGGTGTAGGGTCCCAAAATGCCCCATCCTATAAATTCAATACTTAACTTGAAATTTCATTCATTAGACATTCCAACTTTGTAGAAAACCCTTGGATGATTATTTTTCTCTCATCTCAAACCCCCACACCATGGTAATAACATCTCTTTGATTCTTAATAAATTCTATCCCTAAATACATGATTCGTAACATGATTTCTAAACAAAAATATAGGATCTCCAACGTAGTCCTTCTCAAGTGATTCAAGCTAATATTTTGGGTGTTCTTCGTCAGAAAAGTAAACTAGATTGTTGAACTTGGAGGAATACATTTGAGCGGGAATTGAGGTATGTCTCTTTTCAAACATACTTTCCAACCTTTACAAATGAGTTCTTTGGAAATATTTCATGTGCGTGAGGTACAAGTCCTCATGGAATCTTAGGTTTATCGTATTATATATATGTATTAGTGATTTTTCCTATCAAAGGATTATTGAAACGGAATACAGAGTTTTAATCGTTGAATATGTTTTGCCCCTATAAGGGATGGTTTAAATTTATTTTTAAAAGTTTGATATTTAAATGTGTTTGCCACTGCTATGGGATGATCGAATTGACTTCTATAGTGTTAATCTTTAAATGCGAGCTTTCTTGCTATGTGATGATTAAACTTGATTTCTAAAGAATTAGCCTTTTATGTATTTTTCCATATGAACGGGCTTTATTTGAAATTGAAACTTATTTAATGACTTAGACATGGGTTCTCAACCTATTAATGACTTGACGTGCCCTTATTAACGGGATGATAAACATAATTCATAGTGAGTGATCCGGCTTCTATGCTATGATGGTGATTTAGTTAACTTGCCATGATTTATATTGTTTATGTTTAGCCTAGATATTCGGGAGGAAGGGTAGTCACTATGGATCCTAGTATGGTTTGCCTAGCTATTCGGGAGGAAGGGTAGTCACTATGGATCCTAGTATGGTTTGCCTAGCTATTTGGGAAGAAGGATAGCCATCAAGGGTCAATAATGTCGATGTGGTTTTACCTAGCTATTTGGGAGGAAGGATAGCCATTGAGGGTCAATAGCCTCGATGTGGTTTTGCCTAGATATTCAGAAGGAAGGATAGTCATCGAGAATCAATAACCCCGATGTGGTTTGCCTAACCATTCGGGAGGAAGAGTAGTCATCGAGGGTTAGTAGCCCCGGTCTAGTTTTACCTAGCTATTCGGGAGGAAGGGTAGCCATCAATGGTGACAACCCCGATGTGGCGCTTCTATACAGTTTAGGAAACCTTAAGTTCCATCAATGGGCATGTATTAGCATGTGTTATACCTTGGTTGCATGTGAGTGACTTATTGATGATTTTGAGTTCATGACTGAAAAGACTTAACGTGTTGAATTGTATAATAAGTTGAAATTGATATATTTCTATGTTAGTGGCTTTTACTGATGATTTTACTAAGGTTATTAACTTACTCCATCTTTGGGATTTCAAACTATTTTTGAAACAAGCGAAGGTAACGAGAATGACTTAAGGATTCAAAGTGATTATTTCTTCATTATTGACTTATACTAGATGTTCATGAGATGTTATCACTTGTTTTGAACTGTTTCTCATTACTATTTTCAATTACACTTATTATTTATATATTTTGCTATTAATTATTATCCCGGAGACACTCATTGAGTACCCAGTACTCATGCATATCATTGTTATTTTTGATGGTATGTTAGGTAATAAAGAAGAGTAGGTTTGTGATATGCGTACGGAGTAAGAGAACATGTTTTTTTCAGACTTATTGGTGAGCCCACATGCTTGTTTGTGGGACACCCCTCTATCTTCATTTATTTATTTTAGAAGCTCCATAGATAGTGTCAGAGTGTGGGTAGATATGGAGAGTCTCGTATGACTTATTGAGGTTTGATATAGTTACGACTAATTATTTATATTAGACTTTCGCTGATTTTATTTTATAAGTGCGGGCATAACTTCAGTTAGCTTTAACTGACTTGTATTAAATAATATAAAAAGATTAAACATTTATTGATTTTTATAAGGTGCTTCTGGTGTTGTTCATGACATCGGATGCCTGTTGCGTTCAGGGTGGTCTTGAGGCGTGACACTTTCCTATCCAATTACTTTTTTTGCAAATTGTGTGATTAATGAAGTTTAGTCAAGAGATTATTTCTTTTATGGTATCAGAAGTCTAGGTCTAAAATTCTCTCCCAAATTTCTGCCCCTTTGCATCGATTTTTGAGCCTCTCTTCTCGGTTTTCGTGCCCAATGGTGCCTTCTCTCTTTCTAAATTTTTCTTCCCAATCCCTACATCACGTCTTGCGTTGCTATTATGGCTAAGAACATGTTTCACCCTGCCCTTACTGTTTCTAACATCAAGAATCACATCCCTATCATTCTTGAAATAGAAAACGTCCAATACACGACGTGGGCCGAACTGTTCAAAGTTCACGCATGCTCGCATCAATTCCTCCATCACATTACCCCGCGGATACAGAGGTGCCTAAACCCGAGGATGATCCTAAGTTATGGACGACCCTTGATGCTACCATTCTTTAGTGGATTTACTCCACGATATCTACCGACCTATTGCAAATGATTATCGAACTAGACGATACTGCGATGTATTCTTGGAATAGAGTGCGTGATATATTCCAAGATAATCAAAATTATAGTGTTGTTACCCTTGAGCAGGAATTCTCCGACGTCAATATAGAAGACTTCCCTAACGTTTTAGCATACTGCAAAAGGTTGAAAGAATTGGCGGACCAACTCCGCAACGTTGGTGCGCCCGTTACCAACGATCATCTTGTCCTTCAAATGGTTGCAGGCCTGTTTGAGGCTTATAGTGGTGTTGGTACGCTTCTTCATCAGAGCAGTCCTCTTCCGAAGTTTTATCAAGCCCGTTCCATGCTCACGCTCGAAGAAGTCGGCTTGGCTAAGAAAGCAGCCATTAGGGCCCCTTCTGTCATTATGGTGATCGAGTCTAACTTTTCTCCCTCCGTATCCAATAATTCTGGCAAAAACCGCAATAACGGTGGCGGCAAAAAGGGTTAGAATCGCAAAAATAATGGTAAAAACCGTGGTGGAAATAACAGGGGTGGCAATGGGCCTCGGGGCAGTGGGCCTCAATCCAAATGGCCACATCCCTGTGGGCCATAGCCGTGGAACTGGGCCAGTGGGCCTAGGCCCAACAACCCCTATTACCTGTCATATGCAACCAACCCGAACTGGGCACAGTTTCCTCCATCAAACAGTCCCAGTTATTCAGGCCCACAGTGAACCTCGAAAGGAAATTCTGGGTCGGGGCAGCAAGCCGACGTGCTTGGGTCTTGGCCCCACCAGGCCCACCATGCAGCAAGCCCCACCCCTACCAACATTGAAGCCTCGATGCACACGCTTGGATTAAATCTCCCGACGTAAATTGGTACATGGACACCGGAGCCGCTACTCACATGTCATCTGACCAAGGTACCTCTCATCTTATTCCAATTTGAGCAACAATCGTGGCATAATTGTCGGTAATGGTAACTCAATTCCAATTCGTGGCTACGATCATAAAACTTTATCTCCCCCTATCCACCTCTTGTCTTGAAAAATGCCCCTAACTTAATTAAAAATTTGGTGTCTGTCCATAAATTCACCACTGATAATTGGGTTTCTGTTGATTTTGATCCTTTTGGGTTTTCTGTGAAGTATTTCAAGACGGAAATTCCTCTCATGAGATGTGATAGTAGGGGAGATATTTATCCTATCACGCCAACACCCGGTATCTCGTGTCAAGCCTTGCTATCCACTTTTACAGCTTTAGCTCCTTCCTTATGGCATGCACGGTTGGGTCACCCTGGGTCGTCTATTATTTCTTCCTTACATAAAAACAGTTTTATTTATTGTAAAGGTACGCGTAGTACTCCAATTTGTCAATCATGTCCTCTAGGAAAACATGTTAGATTACCATTCGTAGCTTCTACTTCTCTTACTTTAATGCCATTTGATATTATTCATAGCGATTTATGGATATCTTCCGTTTTGAATTCTATGGGCCATCGTTATTATGTTATATTTTTGGATGATTATTCTAAGTTTTTATGAACCTTTTCGTTAGCGAAAAAATCACAAGTTTTTTCCATATTCTTAAAATTTTGAGCATTCATCCGTACCAAATTCGATCGGGAAATAAAAATATATAATGTGATAATGACAAAGAATATGATAATGGGTTATTTCGGGTTTTTTGTGACAATAATGACATAGTTTTTCGGTTCTCTTGTACTCATACGTCTTCACAAAATGGGAAAGCCGAACGTAAAATTCGTACTATTAATAATATTGTCCGCACTTTAATGGTCCATGCATCCGTACCCCCTTCTTTATGACATCATGCTCTACAAATGACTACTTATCTTCTTAACATACTTTCTACCAAAGGATTGAGATATTCTTCGCCCCTTCAAATCCTATATAATAAGAATCCTTCGTATTCTCATATTAAGGTCTTTGGGTGCTTATGTTATCTCCTATTTTTGTCAACTACAATTAGCAAACTTCAAGCCCGTTCTACCCCTTGTGTGTTTTTGGTTTATCCGTCTAATCATCATGGTTACAAATATTTTGATTTATCGTCGAATAAAATCATCATTAGTCGCCATATTCTTTTTTATGAAACCCAATTTCCGTTTGCTAAAGTGAGTAGTCCCGAGCCTAGTTCGTATAATTTTTTGGATAATGAGATCTCCTCGTATATTATCCACCATTTTTCGGACGTTCCCGCATCCAAAATCCACCAACGGGCCCACTGCCCACTAGCCCTGCTATTCCGTTGAACCAACCCGATGAGGCGGACTCCGCCCGATCGATCTCTCAGATCGCTCCTGGTCCACCATCGCCTCTAGTCACTGTTCCAGATCCAGTTTCTATTATTGGGCCCGCATGCCCACTGCCTGCTGGCCAATCCGTCCCTAGTCCGTCACCAACCCAAAATCCACCCGCTTCCTCCTCAAGTCAAGGTCCAGTTACTCGTAGTCAACGCGACATTTTTATACCAAAAAGGCATTTTAATCTTAATTCTAATGTCTCCAAATCCCCTCTACCACGTAACCCTGTTTCTGCCTTAAATAACCCGAATTGGAAATTAGTTATGACCGACGAGTATGATGCTCTTATTGCAAATAAGACGTGGGAGTTGGTCCCCCGTTCTTCTGGTGTTAATATTATTCGGTCTATGTGGATTTTTACTTATAAAGATAATTCTGATGACTCTTTTGCTAGACATAAGGCTCGACTTGTAGGTGATGGTAAAACTCAACAAGTTGGCGTGGATTGTGGTGAGACATTTAGTCTGGTGGTCAAACCGGCTACCATCCGTACTGTTCTCAGTCTATCTCTTTCCAAAGCATGGCTCATTCATCAGTTAGATGTGAAGAATGCTTTCTTACATGGTGATCTTAAGGAGACCGTTTACATGCATCAACCCTTGGGTTTTCGAGACCCCAAATATCCTCATCATGTCTGTTTATTGAAGAAATCCTTGTATATGCTTAAGAAGGCCCCACGGGCTTGGTATAAGAGATTTGCAGACTATGTTTCATCTATTGGGTTTTCTCATAATTTTCTCACAACAGGTCTGATAATTTATTGTTCATTTATCGTTGTGGTTCTGCCATGGCTTATATTCTATTATATGTGGATCTTATTATCTTTACTGCCTCTACTGATGCTTTGCGCAAGTATATCATGACAATGCTCAGTTCTGAGTTTTCTATGAAAGACTTGGGGCCCTTGAGTTACTTTTTGGGGATTGATGTTTCTCGTCATGCAGGTGGGGTATTCTTATCTCAACGAAAGTATGCCGCAGAGATAATTGAATTGGCTGGTATGTCCTCTTGTAAGTCTACGCCAGTTGACACTAAACCCAAGCTAGGTGTTGCGGCCGACATCCTATACGAGGACCCCACCCACTATTATAGTTTTGCAGGGGCACTTCAGTATCTCATTTTTACGCAACATGATATTACGTACGCCGTGCAGTAGGTATGTTTGTTTATGTATGATCCTCGGATTGAGCACATGAATGCGCTCAAACGCATTATACGCTACCTACAAGGCACTATTGATTATGGCTTACATCGATATCCGTCGTCCGTTTCTACACTTGTCTTTTACACAGATGCTGATTGGGGTGGTTGTCCGGATACCAGAACGTCTGGTTATTGTATGTTTCTTGGTGATAACTTGGTCTCATGGTCTGCCAAACGGCAAGCTACCTTATCCCGCTCTAGTGTAGAGGCCGAGTATCAAGGGGTGGCCAATGTGGTTTCTGAATCATGTTGCCTCCATAATCTTCTCTTAGAGCTTCACTTTCCAGTTCACAAAGCTACCTTGGTTTATTGTGATAATGTTATTGCGGTATACCTTTCTGAAAATCCGATTCAACATTAACGCACTAAACATATTGAGATGGATATACATTTTGTTCGCGAAAAGGTAGCTCGTGGACAAGTACACATCCTGCATGTCCCTTCCAGGTATCAAATTGCCGACATTTTTACCAAAGGTCTTCCATCGGTTCTGTTTGAAGATTTTAGGGATAGTCTCAGCGTACGAAGACCGCCCGCTATGGCTGCGGGGGTGTGATAAAACCCGTGATATACATAGGTTTGTATACAATGTATATCACGATTTCACAAGGCAAATTACCTAGTGTGAAACCGTGATATACACGGTATACATGTCAGTGTATGTCACGATTTTGTGCTATATTTAGTGTAAGGTTTTGTGCCATATTTAGTGTAACATTATTGTATTAAATTAGTATTGTACACTTATCATAATTATATGATTCTTGTACTACTAGAATAAAATTTTAAGAGTAGAATTGGAATAGAATTTTTCTATTATGAAAAATTGTAAATTGTATATATACTCTTTTATTAATGAAAATAATCAAGAGATTATTTCTTTCACTGATGAAGAAGGATGTGACCAGTAGGACCGAGCTGGTGTACCACTAGACGACGACCGTGAAGCGGCGGAAGACATTTGAGTAAAGCCCTGCGGGATAGTATAACCCGATATGGGCATAAAAGGAGCGGGTGATTAGGGTGGACCTGTACAGTGATAGGACTGTTGGACCATACCAGGATAGGTAGAGAAAGGATTGAAGAACCCTGTAGTGCAAGAGATGCCAGGTAAGCAATATTTGGATATCGTGACCTCACATGATCCCCAAGCTCTATCCTTTAAAAATTATTCAGTTACATCATTATTTGAATTATAGACCTATATCTTATCAAAAATTCCTAGTTAGCAGCATAATGTGTTTTTTTTGTAATTATATAACCTTAGAAAGATATCATAACACTTACGTAGTAGTTAAATCACGTTGTAAATGCTGGGTATACTTGATCATGCCCAAATTAACTCTTGAAGTAACTGTCCAATATAATGAAGATTGAGTTAGTTGCATAGCCTTGAAAATAAAATTTAGTGTAAATCAATAACACAATTAACAACTTACTTTAAAAAAGATTGAACTTTCCAGCAATTCAACGAGACATGTGTCCCTGATGACCTTTACTTTAAAAAACAAAGAGTTCGTCCTGTACGTTGTTTTAGAACCTTTACCTGGTTGATTGAAAATGAATATAAGTGAGGCTAAAATATCATTCTCACCTTCTTCGCTGTGTTGATTGGGTCCATTTCTCAAATATGACACGTGACGGTTGAACTTAGTAAGAACAAAAATGAGTTGTTTCTTTAGCAAGATATGCTTCGCATATCAAGGGATCCACCCTATTTTTATGCTTGGCAACCGTTTACACTTGTCAATGGTCCTACATAATATTATATTAGGCATGAATTTTAAAAAACATATTATATGAATACTTTAATAAATGCATTACCTCTCAAAGGGATATATCCTGTTGGGATTAAATGATAGATTGAATGGGAAATTGAGGGAGTTCCCTCTTGCTCTATAAAATAATCATTTGTCCCACATCGGTAGTGGAAAGAAAAGTGGGAGTTATCCCACATCGGTAGTGGAAAGAAAAGTGGGAGTTGTCCCACATCGGTAGTGGAAAAAAAAGTGGGAGTTGTCCCACATCGGTAGTGGAAAGAAAAGTCCTTCTACTTATAAGTAGAATTACTCCTTCTTGTCAGTAAAAGGGTTGAGGGGGCAAGGACCCCTCCCGCCGTCGTCGTCGCTCGCTCGGCTCGGCTTCGGCTTCGGCTTCGGCTTCGGCTTCAGATTTAGATTCGGATTTAGATTTGGATTTAGATTTGGTCAAATGATCTGATTGATTGATAATCTTTTTGGACCAAATTTTCTTTAATTTTTAATTATTTAATTAATTATTATTTAATTAAATTAATTAACTTATCCAATCCTACCCGTTAGTGACCCTGACCAGCGACCTGGCCGGATCCGCTTCTGACCCGCGACCCGGTTTCTTTCCCACATTTAAATTTCCCACCAGTTTTAGTGACTGTTCAGAAGGGTTGCAAACCTTCAGAAATAGTACTTCCATGGCTATAAATTCATTTGATTCTTCAGAATTTTACTTACTAATTTTCTGAACTACAAAATCTTCTTCTTCTTCTGCACGAATCAATTCTGTGTGATATACTACTGTTGAGTGGTTCGCCGCTACCAGAGTTTGGAGTACTACTATTCTGGTAAGATAATCGTTCTATCATGGGAGGGGATATTCCATCAACCTCGAGTACTGTGAGGGGAATAATTTCCTTAAGGACACACTTTGAACTAAGTGGACTCGATTATATTCTGAAAAGTTATTCTTATTTTTTCAACACTGATTTTGTTTATTTTCAGTGTTTATTATTTACTGGTTTTTTTGGAATACAGATTAATAACAATCTTAAGGAAATTATATTTTTAGATTAATCTGTATTATGTTTTGGAGACTAAAACCTGTGTGGGTTTCTACTCCGTATGAAATTTCATATTCTGACTCGAAGATATAAAAATTTTGTTGGAATATTAAAGTTCATACTTGTACAACGATTTGAAGAACATAAAAACTCCATCGTTGTTGTATTCTGGTTTGGAGATTAAAACTTGTGCAGTTTTCTACTCCATATGAATATTAGTATTCTGACTCGAAGATATAAAAACTTCGTTGGAATACTAAAGTTTCATAATTATACTGCAATTTGAAGAAATAAAATCTTCATCGTTTAAGTCTGTGATTGAATTGCTATTCTGGTTTTATTAACTAAAACAGTTTGTCGATTTGACAGTGACAAAAGAATAATGGCAATTGAGACTGGAACTACCTCTGCAATTACTGCACCAGCGGTTACTCCTACAACCCGTACCGCTGTACCACCGGCTGAGAAACCTGCGAAGTTCACCGATGCCAACTTTAAAGGATGACAGCAAAGAATGTTCTTTTGGCTTAACACCCTTGGTATGCAAAAGTTCACCAGTGAGGACCCTCCTGTGCCTGCCGCCGACATGCCTGACAACCAAAAGTTCATGGTTACTGAGGCTTGGAAATAGGCTGATTTTTTGTGCAAATGCTACATTTTGAGTGCCTTAGAAGATGACTTGTACAACGTCTACAGTGCAGTAGAGACTTCCAAAGAACTATGGAGTGCATTTGAAAAGAAGTACAAAACTGAAGATACTTGCTTGAAGAAGTTTGTGGTTGCCAAATTCTTAGACTACAAAATGGTGGATGGAAAAACCGTTGGAACCCAAGTTCAAGAGCTTCAACTTATCTTCCATGACCTTATTGCTGAAGGTATGGTAGTAAATGAAGCGTTCCAAGTGGCTGCAATGATTGAGAAGTTGCCGCCCTCATAGAAAGATTTCAAAAATTATCTTAAGCACAAAAGAAAAGAAATGAAGTTGGAAGATCTTGTGATTCGTCTCAAGATCGAGGAAGATAACAAAACCGCTGAGAAGAGGTACCGTAAGACTTCACCAATTGAAGGGGCAAACATCGTTGAAGATCTTTGCTCACGAAAAAGAACAAGAAAAGGAAGAGGCCTTCTGGAAAGGAGAAGGATTCCAACAAGAAAAAGTTCAAGGGCAACTGCTTTAATTATGGGAAAGCTGGCCACAAAGCCCTAGATTGTCGTCTCCCGAAAAAGAACAAGGGAAAAGGACAAGCCAATATGGTGGAAAAGAATGATGATATGGATGATCTGTGTGCAATGCTATCGGAGTGCAATTTGGTTGGAAACCCAAAGGAGTGATGGCTTGATTCTGGTGCCACTCGACATGTTTGCGCTACAAAAGAAGCATTTGCAACCTATGCTCCCGCTGGACCCGAAGAGGTACTGTTTATGAGAAATACTGCAACAGCCAAGGTTGAAGGATATGGGAAGATACTTCTGAAGATGACTTCCGGCAAGGTCCTGACTCTCAACAATGTTATGCACGTTCCAACAATTCGGAAGAATTTAGTTTCAGCCGGACTACTCGTCAAAAACGGGTTTAAATGTGTGTTGGTTAGTGAGAAAATTGTAATAAGTAAGAATGATTTGTTCATAGGAAAGGGCTACCTCACCGAGGGCCTTTTCAAACTCAATGTAATGGTTGTTGACAGTATTAATAAGAATTCAGCTTCGTCTTACTTATTGGAGTCAAATAATTTATGGCATGTTCGTTTAGGACATGTCAACTACAAAACCTTGCGAAAATTGATTAATTTAGAAGTATTGCCTAAATTCGAGTGTAATAAATCTAAATGTGAAATCTGTGTCGAATCTAAGTTTGTTAAACATCCATATAAGTCTATTGATAGAAATTCAAATCCTTTAGACTTAATTCACACAGATATATGTGATATGAAGTCAATACCATCTCGCGGTGGGAAAAAGTATTTTATAACTTTTATTGACGATTGCACTCGATATTGTTATGTGTATTTGCTTAATAGTAAGGATGAAGCAATTGATGCATTTAAGCAATACAAAAACGAAGTGGAAAATCAATTGAATAAAAAGATAAAAATGATTAGAAGTGATAGGGGAGGAGAGTACGAATCTCCTTTTGCAGAGATATGTTTAGAATATGGAATTATTTATCAAACTACTGCCCCTTACACACCACAGTCAAATGGAATTGCGGAAAGGAAAAACCGAACATTAAAGAAAATGATGAATGCCTTACTAATAAGTTCCGGTTTACCGCAAAGCTTGTGGGGGGAAGCTATCCTTACAGCTAACCGAATACTCAACAGGGTGCCCCACAACAAAACACAATCTATTCCATATGAACTATGGAAAGGAAGAAAACCCAACTTGAAATATTTCAAAGTGTGGGGGTGTTTAGCAAAGGTCCAGGTTCCTTTGCCCAAAAGGGTAAAAATCGGACCAAAAACTGTGGATTGTGTTTTTATTGGTTATGCTACAAACAACAAAGCTTGTCGGTTTTTGGTTCACAAATCGGACAATCCCAAAATTCATGTAAATACGGTAATTGAATCAGATAATGCTGAATTCTTTGAAAATATTTATCCGTATAAAACCGAATGTGAGTCGTCAAGTGAAAAACCTAAACGACCGCGGGAAGAACCAAAGGAACTTACACCAAGTAAAAAGGATGCAAGGCGTAGCAAACGTCAAAGGACATCTACTTCCTTTGGACCAGATTTTGTGACATTCTTGCTTGAAAATGAGCCTCAAACATTTAAAGCAGCAATGTCTTCTTCTGATTCAACATTTTGGAAAGAGGCAGTCAATAGTGAGATTGAATCAATTTTGAACAACCATACATGGGAATTGGTTGATCTTCCTCCTGGAAATAAACCTTTAGGATCAAAATGGATTTTTAAAAGGAAAATGAAAGTTGATGGCACTATTGACAAATATAAGGCAAGACTTGTGGTCAAAGGTTATAGACAAAAAGAAGGCCTTGATTACTTTGACACATACTCGCCGGTAATAAGAATAACATCTATTCGGATGTTAGTAGCACTCAAGCGTCAGATATGGTCTTGAAATCCATCAAATGGATGTCAAGACAGCTTTCTTAAATGGAGAATTGGAGGAAGAAATTTACATGGAACAACCTGAGGGCTTTTTGGTTCCTGGTAAAGAAAGGAAAGTGTGCAAACTTGTTAAGTCACTTTATGGACTTAAACAAGCACCCAAACAATGGCATGCGAAATTTGACCAAACAATGTTGGCAAATGGATTTAAGATTAATGAGTGTGACAAATGTGTTTACATTAAAAATACTCCAAATCATGAAGTCATTGTTTGTTTATATGTTGATGACATGTTGATAATGAGTAGAGATATTACCAATATAAATGCTACGGCGTATCTTTGGCTAGCAAATTTGATATGAAAGACTTAGGAGTTGCTGATTTGATCTTAGGCATCAGAATTCATAAAACTCCACAAGGTCTAGCATTATCGCAGTCTCATTATATTGAAAGAGTACTTGACAAGTTTAAGTATTTAAATTTCAATGTTGTGAAGACTCCAATTGATGTAAGTTTTGCACTTCAAAAGAATAAAGGTGAAAGTGACTCACAATTGGACTATGCACGAGTTTTGGGAAGTTTGATGTATATTATGAATTGTACACGACCAGATATAGCATGTGCTATAAGCAAGCTGAGTCGATTCACGAGTAATCCCAATCAAACTCATTGGATGGCAATGAAACGAGTCTTGGGGTATTTAAAACACACCCAAGACTATGCTTTGCATTATAACAAATATCCCGCCGTGATTGAAGGATATAGTGATGCAAATTGGATCACCGGGTCATTTGAAGTTAAATCCACGAGTGGTTATGTTTTCACAATTGGGGGTGGATCAGTGTCTTGGAAATCATCAAAACAGACATGCATCACCCGCTCTACAATGGAATCTGAATTTATAGCTTTAGACAAGGCCGGTGAAGAAGCTGAATGGCTTCGACATTTCTTAGAAGATATTTCATTCTGGCCCAAACCTTTGGCTCCTATATGTATACATTGTGACAGTCAAGCAGCAATAGGTAGGGCAGGGAGCGTAATGTATAACGGAAAATCTCGTCACATACGACGAAGGCACAATACCGTTAGACAACTCCTCTCTAGTGGCGTTATCACGATTGACTATGTAAAGTCAAGAGATAACGTGGCGAATCCGCTTACAAAAGGCTTATCTAGAGAGGGAGTTAGTAGATCATCAATGGGAATGGGGTTAAGGCCGAGGACAAGTCATCATGGCGGTAACTCTACCTAGCAGACTGGAGATCCCAAGAGCTAGGTTCAAGGAGATCAAATAAAGTTGTGACTGACGGTTCAACATTGTCAAATAACTCAACCCATTTTCGGATGAAGACAATGTTCAGAAATAAGGATAAAACCTTATGGCTTGTTAATGAGTTAATAAAGCATTAAGGTTCTTTAATGATTATCTAAATCTGGCAGTGTATGACCAGATAATGTGGATATAGGACCACATGTTTAGAAATCACCTATGTGAGTGTTAAGTGTAATCCGCTTTAAAGGGGAATGACAGTAAAGGCCCATTCTCTACACACTCATGAAACCAGGAGGCGTTCATGGCTGAAACGAACGAAACCGTGAGAACCATAAACGGTTGAGGGTTGATTGTGTGACTTATGTTGTCTAGGTATACAACAAAGTTCGACGGTTCAAAGATATCAAATCTACCGATTGATCGAGTATATCTGATATAAGTTCACTACAAAAAGTTCAAAGGGAAACCTACTTATCCAGATGCAGTCAATTCTCGCTTGTATATCACACTTGTCAGCGCATTCCTTTATCTTATAGCCATTCCCCATTCATGTGGGGGATTGTTGGGATTAAATGATAGATTGAATGGGAAATGGAGGGAGTTCCCTCTTGCTCTATAAAATAATCATTTGTCCCACATCTGTAGTGGAAAAAAAGTGGGAGTTGTCCCACATCGGTAGTGGAAAAAAAAGTAGGAGTTGTCCCACATCGGTAGTGGAAAGAAAAGTGGGAGTTGTCCCACATCGGTAGTGAAAAGAAAAGTTCTTCTACTTATAAGTAGAATTACTCCTTCTTGTCAGTAAAAGGGTTGAGGGGGCAAGGACCCCTCGCGCCGTCATCGTCGCTCGCTCGGCTCGGCTCGGCTCGGCTTCGGCTTCGGCTTTGGCTCGGCTCGGCTCGGCTCGGCTTCGGCTTCGGATTCGGATTCGGATTCGGATTGGGATTGGGATTTGGATTTGGATTTGGATTTGGTCAAATGATCTGATTGATTGATAATCTTTTTGGACCAAATTTTCTTTAATTTTTAATTATTTAATTAATTATTATTTAATTAAATTAATTAACTTATCCAATCCTACCCGTTAGTGACCCTGACCCGCGACCTGGCCGGATCCGCTTCTGACCCGCGACCCGGTTTCTTTCCCACATTTAAATTTCCCACCAGTTTTAGTGATTGTTCAGAAGGGTTGCAAACCTTCAGAAACAGTACTTCCATGGCTATAAATTCATTTGATTCTTCAGAATTTTACTTACTAATTTTCTGAACTACAAAATCTTCTTCTTCTTCTCGCACGAATCAATTCTCGTGTGATATACTACTTTGTTGAGTGGTTCGCCGCTACCAGAGTTTGGAGTACTACTATTCTGGTAAGATAATCGTTCTATCCTGGGAGGGGATATTCCATCAACCTCGAGTACTGTGAGGGGAATAATTTCCTTAAGGACACACTTTGAACTAAGTGGGATCGATTATATTCTGAAAAAATTATTCTTATTTTTTCAACACTGAGTTTGTTTATTTTCAGTGTTTATTATTTACTGGTTTTTTTTGGAATACAGATTAATAACATATCCATCTATATTGAATCGGACCTTCAAGTCGTGCTTCGTGAATAAGGTGAATGGGAAGATAACGAATCCAAGTAGAATAATCTTCTCCAGCTTATTTGTGATTATATGAATTTTTTGATTAATCTAAAATAGGTTATCTTCCTCCAACGTATTGGAATACAATTCTTTAAAAAACAAACTGATCTCTGTCATAGGTTTTCATATTCTTTTAGACAAGCCACTAAATGTAGTGGTAATTGATGAATACAAGGTTGCATGAATACTAGATGTAATGACTTGTCTGATCGTTTTTAGCTAAAGATCCTTGATTGACTATATTATCCTTTTTATATACTCTATGTGGGGTTTATGACGCGCAGGGATGAGTGGCACGATTCCGAGGTTCCTTATTGTGATTTTCGGAAGAAAAACTCAAAATAGAGACTTTAGAATTTGTAAGTTTGACCCAAAGTTGACTTTTGAGTATTTGAATTTATTTATGGTTTCCGTTGCTTCCGGTAGTTATGGAGGATCATTTATGATTTAGTCGAGTCATTGATTCACTTCTCTAGGCATTTGAATATACTTTATGGCTTTATTTGTAAAATTGTGGAATTCAGATATTTTGGGCATTTTCATAGAAAATTATGTCTTAGCTTGGTCGTATGAGAAATCCGAGGATGTGAGCAAATTTATAGCACTGTTTACCTTGGGTATCATATTTGTTTTGTATACGGGGGGTCCCGGGAGCGATTTAGGTGTTTGGTGGAAAAATTGTCTAGTTTTCATGTTGCTGGTGTTTGGTGTCCGCACCAGCGGTTGTCTGGCCTCTTCTGCATGTCCGCCTCTGCGGAGGTCGGATCGCAGATGCAAGTCTTATGCTTTGTTGAGGTTTTCCCTTCTACGATTGCCTTCTCGTAGAGGAGATGGCGCATGTACATATTCTTTATCGCTCCAGTTCTAATGCAGGATGTTAAGTGATTCTGCCTCAGCAGAGCTGTTTTCTGTTAAAGCGTGACCGTCCCTGCGAAGTCGATTCCGCCGAAGCGGAATCGCTGTTTCAGTCAGATTCTTAAAATGTCCCAAAATGATTTCATTCCCCAAAATACTTTCTTTTGGGATTAGAGCTCCGCTAAGGGTGAATTTCTTGAGGATTTCACTTTAATTCTTCATTGGAGGTATAATCTCACCCTTTTCAATTATGATTCATCTTTTAATTCTTCTAATCCTAGTATAGATTTTATTTGGGGAGGAGAATGTCTTAAGCTTTCATGCTATAATAAGAGGACTAGAATCTTGATTTGAGGGTTGATTATTGATTAGATGAATATTATATTGTGAACTAGCGTTGACTAATGTTAGATGCTGATGTTGTGATGATTAATTTGTTAATAGAAACTCTTTTGAAATTAGGGGTAAAACCTAGGGTTTGGAAATTTAAATCTTGCAATTGAGGGTCCAGTTGGGTTTAGTTTTTAAATTAACTTAAGGATACGATTACTTAGTATGTTATTATGCTTTTTGGGTAATAAAATTTGGATTTTACTACCGTGGGCCCAGAGTCAATTTTAGGATGAATCTTTATATTGTTTGAAAGTACTAAGTTCTTATCTTCGTATTAGATTACTTTTAATGTAGAATCTATATATGCTAGACTACGAGTATTCCGAGGCGCTGCGAAAGGGCAAGGCATGCATTGTGGGTTGGCGGTTCGTGGCTCCTACTCGGCTTTAAGGTAGGCTACATTTTCTCTTCTGTAGACTTCGATAGAAGTGTGTATTACTTATAAATGTTGAGGGGTATTGGGCGTGTTTAGCGGTCTCACCTTACTGTGATAAACGCCTTGGTGTGTACAAGTGTTGAGTTGTGATGATGTGTGATTTGGAGAATCAACCTTAAGCTGATTCCGACTGCTGTTGTTTGGGATTATCGCCATTATGTTGGTTTGTCATTACTATGTGGGCTTGTCGCCATTGTTTGGGCTTATTCTAGCATGAAAGCTTAAGACATTCTCCTCCTCAAATAAAATCTATACTAGGATTAGAAGAATTAAAAGATGAATCATAATTGAAAAGGGTGAGATTATACCTCCAATGAAGAATCAAAGTGAAATCCTCAAGAAATTCTCCCTTAGCCGGGCTCTAATCCCAAGAGAAAGTATTTTGGGGGAATGAAATCGTTTTGGGGTATTTTTAAGAATCCCACTGAAAAAATGATTCCGCTTTGGGGGAATCAACTTCGCAGAGGCAGTCACACTTCAGGAGAAAATAGCTCTGTTGAGGCGAAATCACTTAACATTTCGGATTAGCACTGGAGCGATAAAGACTCCGCAGAGGCGCCATCGGCTCTGCGTGAAAGCAACCGTAGAAGCGGAAACCTCAACAAAGCGTAGGACTCGCATATGCGAGCTGACCACCGCAGAGGCGAACACGCAGAAGAGGCCAGACAGCCGCTGGTGCGGGCACCATACACCAACAACATGGAAACTAGACAATTCTTCCACCAAACACCCGAAACGCTCCCGGGTCCCTCAAATATAAACCAAACATGTTTTCCCCAAGGTAATCAGTGCTACAAACTCGTTCACACTCTTGAATTTCTCATACAACCGAGCTATGACATACTTTTCTATAAAAATGCCCAAAACATCCAAATTCCATAATTTGACAAATAAATCCATAAAGTATATTTGAATTCCTCGGGAAGTGGATCAATAACTCTACTCTATCGGAAATGACCCTCCGAAAGTACTGGAAGTGACAGAACCTAGAAACGAACCCATATACTCAAAAGTCAACTTTGGGTCAAACTTATCAATTCTAAAGTCTCTATTTTGGGTTTTCCTTTAAAAATCACAATAAGGCACCTCAGAATCCGTGCCACCCATCCCCATGTATCACAAACCCATATAGAGTTTACGGGAAGGGTAATTTAGTCAATTAAGGGAATTTAGCTAAAAACGACCAGACGAGTCATTATATCAGTTACCAACTAAACAAATATTTATCCTCGAACGAAAAAAAGTGTGAAAGTTGATGAGTACCAAGTAATCCCATCATAGACTCAAAGGGCAGAAATATATCGATAGCACTGTCTATTCACTTAGATAGTCAAAACTACCTTTAACTTAGCTCAACCCCCAAATTTCTATTCCTTCATATCGAAATTTCTTTCACTGCTGATCCTCGAATGTGAGCACCGACTCCGCTCGAATTCCCTGATATTATTATAACCATACCTCTACATGCATTCGATTAAATCCACAAATATCACATTAATCACCATCATCCTTTAGTTGTAGCCAGAAACCATTTTCCAACATGTAGCGATTAAATATCATGCTTATACAAATCCTTCTCTCATACCTTCCCAGACAGTCCTTTGCACCAAAATTCCTTAGAAACACATAGAAACACGCCACAAGCTCAAATCATGACTTTTTTTTATCTAGAAAAGAATTCTTACTTTATCTGAAAAAATTCTAAGTAATTCCATTCCAAAACTGATCTTATCCAAAGCCGATTATGCTAATTCCTGTCTCGTTAGTTTGTATCCCGAAGTTGAAATCACCATACTAATATACATATCTACTGATCATTCTAAAGACTCCCCATAACTATTTGTACCTCCTCAATACATTGCCAAGTACCAGTGTAAACCATTAGAACTGTACGAATCGTGGTCATTCAAAAAATATCATCAATCCCACTTGCACACTTCAATGAGAACTGATAAAACTGTCATACCTCCATTCTAAATTGAAATCCATCAAACCCTTTCCAAAAATCCCTAACCGAAATAATCATTCTTCTATATTGGTTCATAAGTTACTGACTAGATCATCGATACCCGAGCTTTTCACAACTAAAATTAGTTCGAACCACTATCAATCTGTTACCATAAATATCCCCATTGACCAACACTTATTCGACAGTCCTTAAATGATGCTCACCCGCGAAAAATCACTTCATTCCTTAATTGCCGAACCGGAACACCTTCAACGCATCGCGTGACTATTCCTCTTAACCAATCCACTTTGCAAAATCACACCACTCGTAACTGTATGAATTTCTCAAATATTACCCTTTACAAACTAGGCCCGCAAGCCTTATCCGAAACTAGATGCAACATTCGGTAACTCCTTAGAATAAAACTTCACCCTTGTCCAACTCTAAAGTTATTTCTATTAGTCGATCACTGACTCCCATTAGCTTATGACGTAGTCTAATGTACTAACTTATATACTATCTCTTACACTTACTCTATACTAAACAACTGCAAAATAACTCACAAATCAACAATCCTTTGGTTTCAACAATCTCTTTTTATCACTAACTTCGAAACGCCAAGTGACCCTACGAACATACTCTTTATTTGAAGAAATGCGACTATCTATTTCCATAAGCTTCACTTGTCAGAAGTAACCTTTTCACTTGACCTAGAACAGATAGTCATTCCCTGAAAAAACCCACTACTGCTAGTTCTCACTCCTCTACTACAATTCTGTCATGTCGAAGCCAACTTAACTTTCATAAACTTATACGATATCCACCCTCGTACGTCTTGCAACCTTATCCTGACGATCATGTCAGATACTAATTTTTCCCTTCATATAGCGGAGATTGATCCATCCAACTTCTTTTTATTGCACCATTGTATTACCATTCACACCTTTCAAAGATATCACCAAATTGGGGGATCCCACACATAACCCCGATCAACTGAACCTTCAAATCATAGCTGAAGACTGAAGTTGGTCGTGCATCCGTACCACGGTATCACATCTTATACCCTACCGCGCGACATCATAACAAACCACCCACGCATGAATTTAAGAGCGTGTTCCCACCATCGGTGATAGAATAGGAAGAAGAAGTTTGAGTTACCAACAATCAACCATATACCAATTTGAACGAAGTAGCATGACATAATGAAAGAAGAAAAGATTTCCTAAATGTCTTATAACCTCTCGATGATGGATACAAATGTATACATATCTATCCTTAAGAATCTACTAAATATTTTTCTTGTATTCGTGAGATCGGTGAACCTAGAGCTCTGATACCAATTTACCACGACGTCGTGATTTGGGTCATGACACTGAAAGAACTAGGTCCTTTGTAGAAGAATCAGAGATTGTTTAGTCCAAGCAGGAAAAAATATTCCATGTGCAAAAAATATTTAAAGGATTGAGATTAAGGCTTAATCCAACTCTACAAGGAATACAAATTCAAGATATGGTTTACCATGATTGAATATATGGAATTAATTTTGAAATAGGAGAAACAAAGGAGGCTGATGTGCATGATGAAAATCGAGTAAAATTTTGATTAGGTTCTTGGATTCTTGTACTTGTCCTTCAAGAATTTGAAGAACAAGAAAAGGTCATTTCACTCCTATAAGGTGTCATATTGATGTTGTTGAAGATACCACCAAATAAAGAGAGACACTACCGCACAAATAGAGAAAATATTCATTCAAGTGTCAAGTGAGAGAGAATGAACTGCAAGGAAGAAAAACTTGTTACCGTCAAGATTTACGCTTACAGTTCTTTGAGTTATAATAATTAGATTCTTTGTTTTAAATTGTAAACCTATTTACTTTCATAACCCTAAGACGATCATCTCGTGACTATTGAGAACAAATTAAATTAGATGGTTCTATTTTTTAATCTTTCTAACTTGCTCCTACGAAATCAAGATCGAAAAGATTGAAAAACTCAGTCATTAACAACCACTGATGAAGGAATTTTCAAAAAATTAAGGATTAGAAGATTTGTAACATGTATTGTTTTGAGTTGTAAGGGGCTTCTTTAACTGGGTAGAATCTTTGTAGTAAGTTACAATTACTGAAGAATTGTAGAAGGTGAAAGGTATTGTAGTTGTCAGTTCCTTAGGTTATTGGAGTTGTAACCTTAAAATTGCTCAATTGTTTTAGCGGAGATTTGAGAAAATCTTATTGGAGATAGGTCGTGATTTTTGTCTCCTTTGAGCAAGGAGTTTTTCACATAATTTTTTTATATGATTTACTATTCCGTAATTTACTTCTTGTTTATTGCTGAAGAACCTGGTTCTTCGGTAATTTAGGTGATAACATAAATTAATAATTGATATCAAAGCATGTTCTTTCAAAGAGTCTAACATCTTGAAAGAATAAGAGATGAGTGCACCACCTAGAGTGCAAGAAGGACAATCAACATCATTCTTCAATTGAAAATATTATGATGGGTGGAAGCCTAGAGTGCAAGAGTTCATTGTAGGTGAAGATTTTGAGCTATGAAACATCATTATGGATGGTCCAAAAATCCTCATGGGCACAGATGACAAGGAGAGGAAAGTTGTTCCCAAGGCAAGAGAAATATAATGATGAACACATCAAGGTAGTACAAAAGAACGTCAAGACCAAAACTTTTCTTATTTTAAAAAATATACTGTCCAACACCGTAGTTATATCTATGTAGGTACATTTTTAATTTTTTAACGGCGTAGATAATATTTTTACATCAATGTTTATACATCCTTATATATTGTTATATAACAGTTATACAACATTTATATAACATCTTATTTACCTTAAATAAAAGTGTAAAAAAAAGGAACCTAGCATAGAAAAACTGTAAGATGATGTTCAAAAGTGTATATAACATCATTAGCTACAGTGATGAACTATTTCTAAGAATTTTAGTTGTAATTCTCGTTTAAAATCAATTCAAATCTCAACGAAATGACTTTAAATTTTGTACACAATTATTTTATTAGATTATTTTTAATAAGTCTAAACAACATCCACTATTAAAATTTCTCATAAAAATCAAATTTGAAATACAAATCACTTCTTCAAGCTTGTTTGACACTAGTGATTTACCTTGTAATCTGATTTTCATCACTCAGATCTTAAAAAGTTATTAAATTAATCGAGATTTAAGCTCCAAACACAATAACAAATTGAGTTTCTCAACTAACAATCAATAGGACTCACAATTTTCATATTCAACTTTCAATATATGAAATTAAATTTCAATAATGGAAGCATTCTAAATTATTAGGAATTGTATACAAAGCCAGCTATTCCGAGTAAGAAAACATGTAATAACACCCGAATGAACATAGTCTTTGCTCTATCCCGCTTCATTTGTTCTTTTTTCTCCATTGTTATTTAGGGCAAGATTGAGTTGACGACCTTAACAGGCTATTGGCACTTAAATACATTTCTTAGTAATTATTGACATATTTTTAGCCAACGACCGATATTTGTATATATTATCTGATATATATATATCATTTGACATACATATAATGTAAATTGATATTTGTTACATTATTCTCTATATATTCTCTCCCTTTCTCCCTTGTTCCTTCTAGTGTTGCATTAATATTGGTATCATAAAATACGTTTTGATTCATCACGAACTGTTGTACTCTTTAGAAACCAGTACATATTAAAAAGCCCATCAGCCTATCAAATAACCCAATTCTTATCATTCAATCACCCATCTTTTTTTATCCTTCTTGAATATTGGAGGCAGTTAATAGGTTTTGCAACATATCAATACAAGTGGAAATTATATCTACTCTAATTGGCGATTGAACCAAAATCTTGTTCAATATAAGGATCATCACTTGATGCTACATGAACCGAGTATGAGATATATTCCATAATTCTAGAACTTTTGGAGTTTGGCTACCATTTGCACTCATCATAGTCATGTTTTTCTCCTTCCAACTGAGGGAAAATAATGTAGTTCAATAAGACATTGCAATATTACGATGTTTAGTATTAATTTACCCTTATCTTTATTTTTTAGTTGGAATAAAGTATACAATCTTTTAAAAAAATTTAGATAAGGTTTTATTTATTAGTTAGAGACCATACTTTTTTCTAATTAGAGAAAACACATGATGGAGTACCTAGAGAGGTCCTTTGTCGGCGTTGGAGAAGAAACGAATGCATATTAAATAATCAAATGCCATAAAGGACATATATGAAGAAGTCGTCACTAGTGTGAAAACAATAATAAAAGATACAAAGGAGTTTCCGATTACCATGGGTTTACACTAGGAATCAATATTGAGACCGTACTTGTTTACTCGTTTGGTGGATGTGCTAACCAACATAACACAAGCTGAGATCTCATAGTGCATAAATGCAGTTGAAGAGTATCGATAAAAAAAATGAAAGTCTTAAAAATCAATGAGCATCAATGGTCTAGTGGTATAATAGTACCATGCCACGCTATAGACCTGAGTTCGTTTCCTGGCGGGTACATTTAAAAGTGCTATGAATATAATTGTGTAATTTAAGAAAATCGAAGGACTCCTCAGTTCTTTTTTTACCAAGGGGACTCTGTCAGTCTATGTTTTACTTTTTTCCCCGTTTATCAGAATATATCGTCTTCTTTTTAATGTAATTAACTATAATAATTTAATTAACTGATGAGACCAGATGGGGAGTTAACGCTAAGTTGGAGGTTTGGAGACAGACCCTTGTCTAAAGGGTTCAGGTTGAGCAGGACCAAGACAAAATATTTGGAGTGTGCATACGTGTTAGTCTTGGGTCTATTATTTAAGGTAATGAAGAGATTGATGATGATGTCACACATTATATTGGTACGAGGTGGATGAAATGGAGGCTCGCATCCAGAGTCTTGTGTGATAAGAAGGTGCTATCAAAACTCAAAGGCAAGTTCTACAAAGTGGTGGCTAGACCAACTATATTGTATGGAGCAGAGTGTTGGCCAATCAAGAAATCTCATGTCAAGAAGATGAAAGTGGCGGAAATGAAGATGCTGTGGTGAAGTGTGGGCATACTAGGAGAGATAGGATTAGAAATGAACATATCCCGGACAAGGTGGGAGTGCCTCGATGGAGGACAAGATGGGGGAAGCGAGGCTGAGATGGTTCGGGGATGTGAAGAGGAGAGGCGTGGATGCCCCGGTGCGGAGGTGTGAGAGGTTGTCAATGGATGGCTTCAGGAGAGGTAGAGGTAGGTCGAAGAAGTATTGAGGAGAGGTGATTAGACAGGACATGACGCAGTTGCAGCTTACCGAGGACATGATCTTAGATAGGAAGTTGTGGAGGATACAGATTATGGTAGTTGGATAGTAGGTAGTAAAGCGTTGTAGCACTTATCCTTCCATACTAGTGGTCGTAGTATTTCTTTTGTAATTTCTTGTCCTTAGGAATTTCTTAATTTCTTGTCCTTTGATTTTTGGAAGTATTTTTAATGTCTCTCGTTCTTCGCATAGCATACTATTTTGACTTGATTTGTTATTGCTCTATTGCTTTATTATTTTGTTCTTAGCTGAGGGTCTATTGAGAACAACCTCCCTAACTTCCAAGGTAGGGATAAGGTCGCGTACAACCTACCCTCCACAGACCCCACTAGTGGAATTAGAATGGGTATGTTGTTGTTACTTGATATACATTATTGGACTATTATATATCAAAAGCTAAAATCCAGGTTATTTTGTGCCAATAGTTTGTTCGGATTCTATTCCCACGTCAATCTTTCTTTAAGAAAATTCTTTGAACCCAACCCGCCATTTCTTACTCGCACAATTCTACCAATTAAATATTCTGTACAAAACTGGCCAGGTTTTCAATCCATTATGTTCTTATGTAGAAAATACCGCACATACTTGCATGACGATTTATGCATTAAATATATGATTCAACTCTTAGTAAAGGAAACCAAGACTGAGTGCAAGAGTTTTTTTAAACAAATTTGGGTGCAGCATCTTCAAGTAATCTATCAATATATACATATAAATAATCGTCCAAGATTTTGACCAACAAAAGGTACCAAAGAAAGGAGAACATGAAACAAAGGGACACTTATAAAAACGAGAGGAATAAGGCTAACCGATCACAATCACTTCTTCCGATCAACCAGTAAATCGTCATTAAGAAACTACTAATACAAACTTGATGTAGCAAGGACGATACCACCGTCATCCTGATAAAAACGAACTAGTGCCATACACCTACAGTTTCAACAAAGTGCATTAGACAACAAGAAAAGAAGGTGGAAATTTCACCAAAGATTCCAATACTTTTTTGACAGCTCCCAACAAAGACTACTTGGAAGTAATACAACAGAAAGAGAAGTAAAGATGGAAGATTTTCCAGCACCCTTTTCATTTTCCAGCAAATGCTTAATAATATCAGCTGTGGTCCAGTGTATCAACTATCAATTTCAGTGAGAATTAGTGGTGAGGAACAACACCTAATAATTACATGTTGTGTTACTCACAACTATGGCAATGTCACAAAGGTTACTCCTTCCATTGTAGTCTGTTAAGGCCGTCCACTATCGCCCTGCGAAATGCACCATTGTGGAGAAGGAAAGACGATACATGCCCTCCTCTAACCCATCTAACTTCTGAGCCAGGCCAAGCTTTTTCGAGCTCTAGCACTGAGTGCCTTGGAATATAGCCATCATCCTGAAAAAAGAACGGTTCATGAGATTCCATGTGGTTACGAACCCTAAATGAAGAAATTATATGAGATGCATTATATTTTGATGAAGTAATGAGCGTTTGCATGCATTGCTCTCATACATAAACGTTCACTGGATGTATAAACGACTTCCTCCAGTAGGTTCATAACCCATTAGACAGGTTAAGTATTTTTTCTTTCTCTTCAACTATCATAAAGCTATGTAATCAGCTCCATATTACCTTCAATGTTTCCTTCCTTAGTATAGTGGGTATCATGTACAGCTTTTTCCAGACAAGGTAATGCAAAGCACTTAGGATTCCAGCGTTCAATGGAGTGTTTTCATGTTTGTTCTTCAGTCGGAGCTGTATGCGTGATTAAGGTCACAATATTAAATTAGACTGGAACCCTAAAGAGGCACTTTTCAGGTTTGAAGGCACGCTCTTTCAAGAGAGGAAGGCAGTTCTAGGCCTGTAACATCATACCCTCAACTTCTAAATGAGGAAGCTCAATGGGCTTTCCACGATTGCACCAGTGCACACCACCACCAAATCAAATGATTGTGGAGTCCAAGCTCCAATTGCTTTGCATAGATAGTGGTTTAATGCAAAAGCCGACAAGGTAGCTCGGGAAGGAGCCGCTGCCGCATGAGATGGAAGTCTCAACTCTTACATATGGTTTCATAAGAAGGAAGAATCTACCTGCTGGGGTTCTAAAAAGCACCATGATTCCCGTTTTCACCATGGCCATTTTAGACTCTATCATTATCATAGGGGTATTATGTTCAAGGCAAAAAAAGATCAAGATGACATATTAGACTTACATACTTCCTTTACATCAACCTGATATGGTTTAGATCAAACTGCTAAACAGAAAATTATACTATTGGAAAGCAGCTCTGCCCCCACCACTCACAAAAATGAAACAATGTGAATTCCAAAAAAAAATTAGTTCGACATTGGTTCTGCTAATATTTCAGCTACTAAATAAAGATTAGTTTGGTTACCGACATGACAAAGATGTATCAAGGAGGAATGCTGAGAATAGACATTTATTTGACAGGAATTTACACATGCTTGATATGGAATACACACTAATCGGAGTCAGAAGTCCAGGGCCTCCTCAAGTAAACCATACCATGCAAAGAGTGAGATCTAACACTTACTGTGGCAGCAACAAGTATTACAGCATTGGGATTTTTTGGTATTGGAAACCGTGTAACATCTGTGAGAGACAACACATTTCGCATCCGTTCTCTCACATCCTCAAGAGTCATAGCAGCTTCCTGCACGGCAAGATCATCTCTCAGTGCTTCCCATGCAGTGGCATGCTTTAATACCCCTTCACAGAATGCCACAACAGCAGAATGTGGAGAGAGAAAAGGGAGTGTAGCAATAGGTGTGGGGTGCAATGATCCAACCATAGCAGCATGCACTCCTCCTAGATATCATCAAAGAAAAAACAAATTTTGACAGAAGGAAAAAATCCTTATAAAATTTATATGCTTGTTCTGTTTAATATGTACTAGGTAAGTTATATTCATGTGCAAAACGGTTGAATACACATGTTGGTATCCATCTGCAATCTCTTTTATTTCAGATAATAGTAAACATCTCAAAGTAGAGGGGGGGAACCTAATAGCTAAATTTTAAAAACCAAAGAGCAAAAAAGGACAAAGGTTAAAACACCTTTGTTTTGATAATTAACAGGTTAGCATAACATGTAATTATCCAAAAAGAAAGAGGTTCTTTATTACTTTTCCTGCAGTGACTGCATAGCCACTCTACCCTTCTCCTCAACAACAAATCTCTCTGCCAGCTTCAATTTACCATGTGCCTCTAAATTTTTTTCCAGCATACACAAAGTTTTAAACTTTTTCGAATAGGATCAGTTTCAACTATTCGAAAGCATTGCATATACTTGCCATCAACACACTTTTTGGCACTACATGCACACGTAAAAATCCACTAAAGATCTTTCTTATCTATCTCGCACACCATCACACACAAAAACCAAGATAGTATTTTTCAAACTGGATCAACAAGTCAAACTAGGTTGAATTTTTCAAAGGACCAAATAATATATTCATCTTTAAATGCATCAAAAGATGGTGAATTGGGTTTACCAATCATAAAAGTTAGAATTTTCAGTAGAGGCTTATGCCTTACCCATGCTAAGTCCACATATACCCATCTTTCCGAAACCTGCTTCACAGTCCAACCAATGTAAAAGACTACGGGCTTCTTCAATGGTGGCTCGTCCTAATAGCAGCAGGTCACTAACACATAAGAGCTTTGACCCACGCTGCAGCAGTGGACGTCTTTTTCCATAGAAAGGGCTGCAGAACATGGCCGGGCCATTAGAACAAGAGGAAATGTATACTCAAAGAACCAAAAAGAAGAAAAAAAAACTAAAACATTTCTCTATGGATTTAATTGTTACCTCTCAAGCACCATAGTTGCTATATTTTCCTTTAGTAATGGACCGCCAAGACGCAATCTTCGCTCGAAACTATGATCTCCAGTACCTGCAGATGGAAAGTAAAACAATAAGAACTCAACAGTGTAAAATGTAAAGGAGGAGTTGGTCAGGAGAATGATATTATCAGTAATGCATTTACAACAGGTCTGGATAGGTAAGACAAACATAAAACCGTTGGTCATTTCTTCTCTTTTTCTTTTTTAAATTGAATAATTTTTGCATAGGTGTGATTCTATCTGTTTGGAAGCAGCAATAGCTTCTATTTGAAATGCATCCAACAGTAGAGGATAAAGAAAGGAATATTATTACATTCTAGGAAAAAGAATAACTCTCCATTCTCCAGTACAATAATACCCTTCTGTTTAAAAGATTGCAACCCAAAGGGGCCGAAATAGTTGATAAATTTGGTGAGCACAAACAGAAACTTCACAGATAGACCATAACATGATACATGTACAAATGACTAAAACGTGTAAGAGAAAGTTGTGTTACTAATAAACCATAAAGGAGACAAGTGGAGGAAGAGTCAGGTTCAAGGAGATGACTCAACCTGACTTGAGGAAGAGAATCAGAGGACCTATTGGAGATTTTCACTCATAAGGACCATCAAGAATATATAAGCTAATTAGCATGACACTAGAGGCAAAAGTTGGATATGACGTGTTATGGGTATAAGCCAGGTGTGACTGACTGAAGTCTAAACAAGTACTGCATCTTTTTTATCCCTTGATGTGAAAGGTAAGAATTTATAGTTAGGAGTACCAAGAAGGTAAAAAGAGGACATCAGAAAAGAAGTGGAGGACTTCCTTCCATAGATGAAACAGTAGTGCACTATGATCCTCAATGATCAGCTCTTGATCTTTCTTATGCCGACCCGTAGTAGTTGCAGCTTACGATCAAAAGTGTAAACCCTCAAAAAGGATGGTGTCTACTATTACAATGGCAGTTTTCTAGTCATCTATGAGCAGATGAACTTAATGCAAGCAAAGGAGAATAAGAAAAAGCAAGAATTTAATCAAGTTAAGCCACCTAAAATTGTTTGACTTCGACCAACTTGTAGTTTATGAACACACATTACATGTTTTAACTTGAACACATATTAAAAGACAATGAAACAACTTGCTTTCCTCATATAAATAGCACAGGCAGATAGAAAATCAAACTGTTCCTACAATTTAGAGTATCAATCTACTACAGAAACCAACTCCAAAGATCAGCACTAATCTCAAAATCTGCAACTAGATTAGTCTATCAAGAAGAATATAGCAATTAATCAATCAAATAGGCTTCAATCCCAAATTAGTACAGCGAGAATATACTACAACAACAACAACACCACACCCAGTGAAATCCAACAAAGTGGGGTCTGGGGAGGGTAGAGTGCTCGCAGACCTTACCCCTACCTGTAGAGAGGTTGTTTCCGATAGACCATCGACACAAGAACAAGCAATTAAAAGGAATAAGGAAAAGAAATAACAGAAGCGAATAAGTCACGGCAAATACTGTAAAAGCATGATATGGCAGACTGAAAAAGGAGCAGCAACTACCACAAATTAATACGATAGTCGGACAGCAAAATTGAAACAAAAATCAGAGAGAAAGGGAATAGCAAATTACCAGCAAGATGAACGACACAGGCCATCTTATGAGGCGAGGTGTATTTGGGGGCAAGGAATGCAACTCTTGCAATGTGACTCTCAGGAGGCAATGCACTTAGCAGTTGCTCATCACAAGGTGTCCTAAAAACTCCTTCTCTCAGAGTAGCTGATTGTGATTCCCAAACAGTTTTCCAAACAGGTTGTACCAATGTGGGAGGCCAACTCTGGCCTTCAACATTGGGAAACAACTGATTAATCATTCTCTCTAAAAGCACAAGCTTTGTACCTCCCCATCCTCTAGAAAAGAAAGGTGGGCTTAGTTTTGTTCTGTGTACAAACGCACCATAAACATGGTCCAGTACATAATGGAGCATTCCAATATTCACTGTCACCATCTTTTTTCAGCCAAAATTCTGAGGTAAACCCAGATCAGAAAAACACAGTTTTCAGATAAAACGTATCAAATTTATACAATTTTGATATGGAATGCAGTAATTAAAATCCCCTTTATTTGTATTAGATCCAAACTCCAGGAAATAATGTAATTTCACCTAAAAAAGATGCGCGTCGAAGAAAAATTCATAGATGAAAAGCCAAAAGAATGAATCATTGAACCAATCAACATTGGGTTTTACCAATCAAAAAAGAAAAAGAAAGCGGTAAAAGAAAGGGCTATGATAGGTTAAAGCGAAGAAGGGTGATATGCGAGAAACATAAAAAGAGTGTAGGGATCTTGGCCAGACAAAGAAGAGAAACTATGGGCGGAGGAGAAACCGGCGTTACTAGTAAGAAATTTTGGTTTACTATAATGTAACTGAAGAAGGCCCCAATATTGCCACATAAGAGGATCCCGTAACTTTTTTTTCCTGTTTTGCACTTTTGATCTCTCAAATATGATCATTTAGATTTTGGTCCTTGATAATTTTTATTAAGTATATTTTTAATTTTTAATTAATGTTTTTTTATTTCATTATATATGATTTTTCAAAAATTTAATAAATTAATATGTTAGTTTTTAATTATCGATGTGTTGTTTTAAATTCATAAGATTACTCTATATTCAAGCATAATGTACATCTAAGTAATTCAAATACCAAATATTCCTTACATAAAGGATAACAATTCTCTCACCGTTTCAATATATTTATCTTAATTTTTTTAATCTATTTAAAAGAGGATGTCATTTTTTTATATTTAGTAGTAACTCTTTAAAGTGTGTTTTATACAGTACACACATCTTTAATTTAAAATAATAAAATTAAAAAATCTTCTTTATTTTTTAAAGTTTTATATCGAGTCAAACTAAGACAAATAAATTAAAGCAAATGGAGTATATAATTTAATTAAGTGGAAATTAAATATGCTAAATTAACTATTATAAGGAGTAAAATTAAAATATGTCATAACTAAAGGACTAAAAGTTCAATTATCCTTTCATCCTTTCTCTTCCTTGTTTTGTGCAATGATGGTGACTATGGGCCAAAGAAAGGAAGTAGTGGATAAGATCTGAGCTGTAAGTCTGTAACACCCCTTAATTATTATTTTTGATTGAAATTGATATCACATATTATGGTTAAAATAATATTTAGGTACGATTGCCAACCTTAAAGAAAGAGGATTAATTGCTTATTGGGTTGGTGATTTGGAGTTTGAATTGGCAATGGAATAATTCTTGATTAGTGCAGCTCATCATTTGCCTGCAAAACACATAAGCCTTTAGTTTAGACTACCATTTGATTAAAGTTGTTTATTTCTGTTTTTACATCAAGTAAAAAAGCAGAAAAAACAAAGAAACTAGATGCTCATGGGAGGATCTAAAACCTAGGCTCGAATACTAATTTTTTCCATGATCTAAAATTCCGGGCCTTGTGATCGGAACCCAACAACCCAGTTGCATGTTTGTATGAATGACCCTCTTGGCATGCTTGTATGAATATTCTATCGGTAATGTTTGTATAAATGGCATCTTGACATGTTTGTATGAATGATCATCTCGACAATATTCGTATGAATGACCCTCTTGGCTAGATAATCTTTCTTTCGTGCTTTGTGTCGGCTATGTTCCTAATGGTTAGATGTGACGTCCTTTTGACGCTCCCTCCATTATATAGCCCTCTTGGCTAGGTTTGTGTCGTCCTTGTGAAGTTTTACTCATTATGTGGTCCTTTTGGCTAGATTGTGTCGTCCGTGTGATACTTTGTTCATTATATAGCCATCGTGGCTAGATCATGATGTCCTTGTGACGCTTTATCCATTATATAACCCTCATGACTAAATTGTGTTGCCTTTATGACGCTTTGTCCATTATATAACCCTCGTGGCTAGATCGTGGCGTCCTTGTGATACTTTGTCCATTAGATAACCCTCGTGTCTAGATCGTGCCATCCTTGTGATGCTTCATCCATTAAATAGCCCTTTTTGTCCAGATCATATTATAGGGTGTCGATCAATCTCCTCTCGGCGAGCTGCATCTTACCTGTCTTTAACATCACGAACAAACATGTTAGTGAAATAAATTGTCATCCTCTCGACGACATTGGGGAACCTACATCTACAACAAATGTGCGAATTTTAATAAGGCTGATCTGTGTCGTTGATCCTCGTCGTGTCGTTCCTTCATCTTGTCGGGTATGACATCCACTTGGTTTTTCCGAACCACGGTAGTATAGAAGATGAATTCAAAAGATGAGGGTTTGAAAATGTTAGTTCTAATAGTAGAATACAATTTTAAAATATTTTCCATCATTGTCATGACATGTGTAATTTGAAAGAGAATCCTTTGTAGCTGTTTGTGGTGTTCCGTTGTGGAGCCTTCACAATTTCCTGGCTTGTTGTGGTGGAATTTTTTAGACCTTCTCAAAAATTCTTCTCCAGTTTGAGGTTATAGCAGCGAACTCTTGTATAGCATCTTATGAAGGAATTTTTAAGACCCTCTAAAAATTCTTCCCCAATTGAAATTGTGCGGGTGAACTATGTGTAGCATCTTGCAGTGGAATTTTTGAGACCATCTCAAAAATTCTGCCCTAGTTAAAATTGTGTCAGCGAACTCTCATGCCAAGTCTTGCAAAGAAATTATTGAGACCTTCTCAAAAATTCTACCTAGTGGCTTCCTAAGGGTTTTGAGATTTTTTTATTGTGCGCCTAAGCTCATAAAGCGCCTACGTTCCCGTAATAAAAGGAATCAGGTAAAACTTATAATGCAAGTAAGGAGGGGTGTTGATGTGTAGTTGGGTCGGATGTTGGTTATGTTTGGGTTGACCCGAAAATAGATACTAAAGTAGGGGTCTCGGGTTCTCGATTTGACTGGATAGTGGGGTGTTTGTTGGCTATTTCGGGTGTAATTACAGAGAGTTGTGTTATGGCACTTTGTGGGATGGTTACGGGTGTTTTCAGGGTTGTAGTAATGGTTGGGGTTCAGTGGTTTGATAGTGTCAAGGCCACAGAACAGACCTGAAATAGTGAGGTCCTCAGTTGGGGTGTTACGGCCCGGCAGTGTGGTGTTGGTGGTTGTTTTGGGTAGTTATATGGGGAATTGGGCCAAGGCGTTTTATGGGGAAGTTTTAGATAGACTAATGGTGTTCTTTATGATCAAGGTTGATGGTTGGATGGTAGTAAGGACACGGAACGGAACTGAACCAGTGAGGTTCCGATAAGGGTTGACTTTGTGGACTGTTTGGTGTTGTTGGGTTTAAACGGGGAGGTACGCTTGGTTTTGGATGTTGGCATTTATTGTGAGTGTTTATGATGTGTTGTGGGAGGTGAGGGTGGTCAGTATTTGGCGGTATTTCAAGGGTTGCACACGAGTTGCGAGTAACAACCTTGGGTGAGGGTAGAATTGATTTGGTTAAGTGTTAGATCGGTCGGTATGGCTCAAGTGAAGGACAGTCGATATGGTAAGGATAATGACAAGGGGGACTTAATGCCAAAGTCTACACCTTGATAAGGGTTACCAATTTAACAAGGACTAGACCGGGGTTGCTAAGTACAAGCTCGAATACAAACTAAGTAAGGTTGGCCGGAAACCTTAAGATAGACCCGAAGGCTTGGGGGTTTGGTTGGGTCACACAGTCCCAACGTCCACTCGCACCAAAGGGGGTTCCTTAATCTTAGGTTTAGTTAAGTCACAAAGTCTTAACCAAACTTACATCGAAGGGAAACCTTAGTTTGGATTCGACTAAGTCACACAGTCTTAGTTAAACTTACGTTAAGGGGTTTGGCTTACACACGAACCAACTAAAAGCAGACACACATAAGTGAATACAATTAGCTATTGAGTAAAACTCACTTTTTATATTTCGTAACTCTGAATATTTACAAGTCATAAGGGTCCTATTTATAGTAGCAAATGGACCATTCTAGAAGACAAACTAAAGGACACAAACTCTAACTACTTTCTCGGCCTAGTGGGAACAAATGGGAATGGGTTTGAGTTTACTTGGTAACCAAGGGTGTTTCGATCAAACCAAGACAATGGGAAAGGTCTTGAATTTTCTTGGGGACAAATAATGAATCTTTCACACTCCCTTTGTGGATTCCAAGTAGAAGAGTGGATGGATTTGGCTTCTCAAGACTTCATCTTCTTGGAACTAGCTTAGAAGCTTCCATCTTGATTTTGGATTGCCTTGGCCGAATGGAGAAGGGAGTATTTTGACCACCCCTTCATCTTCTTGGTGTAGCCAAATACATGGATGAATTATCCTCTTGGAAGCTTCATCTTCTAGACCATCCTTGTCCTTGCCAACTTGTCCTCCAACTCACGGCCTAGTTATCTCATTGGAAGACTCTCGGTCTTGTCACCCTTTACATGACCTATTAATTGTGTCCTACGGTAGTTATTACATGGCATACTATATCCTAACCTAAGAGCTAAAAGCAAGCTAAGAAATAAAGACAAGCTAAAAGAAAACCTGGTCTTCGGCCAAGACCTACATACAAAGCCAAAATAAACATGCTTCTCAGATCTTCACGCGACAACTCTAACTCCACTCCATTTTCCATGCCACATTAGGCATGTTAGTGTACATTGGCCGGCCATCATTTGCACTCTTAGCAAAATATCTCTCGCCTTAGTTTGAGAGTTTAAGTCCGCGGGCTTTCTTTCATCAATCTCCCATTCGTTGAAAGAATTTTCCCTCAAATTCGTGTCATCTAAATGGGGTAATAATTTTTCAACAACAAGTGTTGATCTAATACTTCCACCATTAGATAAGTCTAAAAAATTTATCTTGTGGGCGCCTCCCTCGAAACTTGCCAAATAGGAATTCGAATATAAGCCAAATGGTTTTGACTTAGAATGATGTTCGTATTGTGCCTCGAATCCCATAAAATATAATGCTTTGCCATAGGTAGCATAATGGCATCGTACACCATTCAATCTTGTGCTCGGGCAAAAGATGGCACCAACTCTCGTTTTATGTTTGACGTCCAATGGATTTTCACGGCCAGGCATCGTTAGGACCGGGGCTTCACAAATCTTCCTTCTCAAGGCTTCAAAGACTCTTGTGGCTCCTTTGAACCATTGGATAGGGGCAGCAAGGGAACAATAATTTCTCATTACATGATGAGAAGAAGAAGCCCAACCAAAAACACTTTTTGCCACAATGACCCTCGTAGACTCGGACCACCTTTGGCTAGATCCCATCGTGATTAAATTTTCACATATGCCCTTGGATGATGTGGTGTCATTCATGGATTGTTGTAGCATCTTGTGCATGAAGCTCATGGTAGGAATTGTAGCGTTGCACAATGGCATAATGGAAGTTTTACTCCGTGGTGTTCTTGGGTGATCGAGAATAAGATCCAAGTTCCTATCTTCCTTTGGTTGTTCCGAAACCGGTAACGGAGTATATGATTCTTGGTGGAAGAACCTTCCAACCCTTTGATACATGGAACACTTTCTTACTACATTTTCGAACTTGGGGTATCGTTTATGGAACCCTTTTAACACTTCCAATACTCTTGACCTTGGTTCAAGCATGGTCAACATCATGAGCCTTCGAAGAAGTGTGTCCGCCACCATAATGGACTTGTCATCTTCATGTCTTGTGGAGGATGTGGGAGTTTGTAGATGTGCTACCCAATTAACAAGCTTCGGATTCAACTTCCTTTGCACCACATAAAATTCCGCATCGTAAGTATAACAAGGAAGCCGTGTATCGCCCAATCTTCCACTAGAGGAGGCCATGGATTATTGGCCTCGACGTAAGATGACTCCATCATCACATTCAACTCCATGTTTTGGAATAGGGGCAGTAAGGGCCCAAGAGTTTTGAGTGAATTGACGAGGGAAGGAAGCCGAATCGCGGAAACCTTTTGCCACACTTCCATTCAACGGTTCGGGCCAACTTCGAAAAGTTAACACCATGGATGGAACATTATACATGCCTTCGGAAGATGTGATGTAATCCATAAGTGGTTGTATCACTTTGTGTATTGAACTCACGGGAAGTCTTGGAACGTTGCACAATCCTAATGGCATCACAAGACATTCATAGCAACCATGCTCGATTTTGGAAGCCATCTCTCTTTCATCTTCATCTCGGATTCTTGCTTGAATGTAGCCTCTTTTTAAATCTGTCTTGTAGAACAACTTAGCCCTACTCAAGTCATCCAAACAATTGCTCATTCTCGGCATAGGAAGTTAGGACTCCATGGTGATTTTGTTGGCCACTTGGATTTCAACATACATGTGCCAAAATTCACTTTCTTCTTACTCAATCAAGATTGTTGCCTTGTCCGGATTGTAGCTATACGCTTGATGATTAGATATTGAACTTCTTGGAAATAAACCAAGAGTATGTTCAACACCTTCCATCGTTGATGATCCGGTTGCAAGCTCGTCCGCACATACATTTTCCAAGGTCTCATTTGAGTCGACAATTATAGTACTCTCCTTCTTAGACTCTTTCTCCATCATCGGTGTATCGAGCAAGGGAGTCTCGATTTCTTCTTATTCTACAAGTAGTATGGGTTACATAATAGCCAAGAAAAACACACACTCTCGATATTCCTTTCTAAGCACGGCCCGGGAATTAGGACATTCACTTACAAAGTGCCCTACTTCTTGACATTGAAAATATATTTTTTCCTTTTATCTACCCCTTTTGTGACTTTATTACTTTCATGTTTATACAAAGGGTTAGTAAAGAAAGTACTATCCTTTTCTACCCTTGTATCTTTCTGTACTCTCCCGCGGCTATACAAGGGGTTTGTGAAAGTGGAATCGCCCTTTGCCTTATCATTAGTGCGCTCCACGTAGGGCCTTACATGGGACTTTGGGACATCTTTCTTTTCAATACTTGGACTATTTTTCACAACCCTTGAATTGGCATTGTTACTCATGGTACATCCCACAAGTTTTCTTTTCAAAGCTTGCACATGTTCCATAACTAGCTCGGACATAACCCTCCTTGTTCCTTGTTTATGTTAGCCATAGCGTTATTGCGTAAGACATGAATGCTTGGCTCTGATACCAATATGATGCAAGTAAGGAGGGGTGTTGATGTGTAGTTAGGTTGGATGTTGGTTATGTTTGGGTTGACCCGAAAATAGATACTAAAGTAGGCGTCTCGGGTTCTCGGTTTGACTGGACAGTGGGGTATTTGTAGGCTATTTCGGGTGGAATTACAGAGAGTTGGGTTATGGAACTTTGTGGGATGGTTACGGGTGTGTTCAGGGTTGTAGTAATGGTCGGTATTCGGTGGTTTCATAGTGTCAAGGCCACGGAACAAACCTGAAATAGTGAGGTCCTCAGTTGGGGTGTTACGGCCCGACAGTGTGGTGTTGGTGGCTGTTTTGGGTAGTTATATGGGGAATTGGGCCAAGGCATTTTATGGGAAAGTTCTATACAGACTAATGGTGATCTTTATGATCGGGGTTTGATGGTATTAAGGAGACGGAACAGAACTGAACCAGTGAGGTTCCGATAAGGGTTGACTTTGTGGACTGTTTGGTGTTGTTGGGTTTGAACGGGGAGGTACGCTTGGTTTCGGATGTTGGAATTTATTGTGAGTGTTCATAAGGTGTTTTGGGAGGTGAGGGTGATTAGTATTTGGCGGTATTGCAAGGTTTACACACGAGTTGCGAGTAACAACCTCTGGTGAGTTTAGGATTGATTTGGTTAAGTGTTGGATCGGTCGGTATGGCTCAAGTGAAGGACAATCGATATGGTAAGGTAATGACAAGGGGGTCTTAATGCCCAAGTAGACACATTGATGAGGGTGACCAATTTAACAAGGACTAGACCGGGGTTGCTAAGTACAAGCCCGAATACTAACCAAGTAAGGTTGGCCGAAAACCTTAAGATAGACCCGAAGGCTTGGGTTTGGTTGGGTCACACAGTCCCAACGTCCACTCTCACCAAAGGGGGTTCCTTAACCTTGGGTTTATTTAAGTCATAAAGTCTTAACCAAACTGACACCGAAGGGAAACCTTAGTTTGGATTCAATTAAGTCACACAGACTTAGTTAAACTTACGCTAAGGGGTTTGTCTCACACAAGAACCAACTAAAAGTAGACACACACAAGTGAATACAATTAGCTATTGAGTAAAACTCACTTTTTATATTTCATCTAACTCTGAATATTTACAAGTCCTAAGGGTCCTATTTATAGTAGCAAATGGACCATTCTAGAAGACAAACTAAATGACATAAACTCTAACTACTTTCTCAGCCTAGTGGGAACAAATGGGAATGTGTTTGGGTTTACTTGGTGACCAAGGGTGTTTCTATCAAACCAAGACAATGAGAAAGGTCTTGGCTTTTTTTGGAGACAAAGAATGAATCTTTCACACTCCTTTTGTGGATTCCAAGTAGAAGAGTGGATGGATTTGGCTTCTCAAGACTTCATCTTCTTGGAACTAGTTTAGAAGCTTCCATCTTGATTTTGGAGTGCCTTGGCCGAATGGAGAAGGGAGTATTTCGACCATCCCTTTATCTTCTTTGTGTATTAAAATACATGGATGAATTATCCTCTTGGAAGCTTCATCTTCTAGACCATCCTTGTCCTTGCCAACTTGTCCTCCAACTCACGGCCTAGTCATCTCATTGGAAGATTCTCGGTCTTGTCACCCTTTACATGGCCTATTAATTATGTCCTGAGGTAGTTATTACATGGCATATTATGTCTTAAGATAAGAGCTAAAAGCTAAGCTAAGAAATAAAGACAAGCTAAAAAAAACATGGTCTTCGGCTAAGACCTACATACAAAGCCGAAATAAACATGCTTCTCAGATCTTCACGTGAAAACTCCAACTCCACTCCATTTTCCATGCCACATTAGACATGTTACTGTAGATTGGCGGGCCAGCGTTGGCACTCTTAGCAAAATATCTCTCGGCTTAGTTTGAGAGTTTAAGTCCGCGAGCTTTCTTTCATCAACTTAGTTCGGCATAGGGGAAATTGTATTTTTTTTCTAATGATGCCAACGAGTCCTATGTGGACTGACTACGTATCCCTTCTTGGAAAATCAGGTTATCATGTAGTTCATATTACAAAGAACGCTATTTTGGGTTTTTTTATTACAAAGGGATGACCGAGCCTGATATGGATTTTTTGCGTATCCCTACCATTATTGATAGGTCAGATGTAGTTGATTACAAATAAATATGTCTTTGATGGCAGAGCACTGTGTGATCATATTGGCCTTGCCAGTTTGGCGCAACTTTCCTTTGTACTCATCTTAATGCAAATATATATGCTTAAGTACCAACTTCCCTATCTTGAAGAGTCGGGTCTTAACTCTTTTATGGAATGCACGAATCATCCTTTGCTTTACCACTGACCATGGCATACAATAATCATTTTCCTTTCGTTGATCAGTGTCAGTTGTTCATATCTGTTACGAGCCCATTCTACATTTTCTAATTCTTCTTATTGTATGATTTTGAGAGAAGGTATATCCACTTCTATAGGTATTACCACCTCGGTGTTCTATAGACCAATGAGTATGAAGTTTCTCCTGTTAAAGTTTTGATCGTTGTGCAGTATCCCAGTAGAGAATATGGCAATTTCTCATGCCAACACTTGTAGTTATTAGTCATATTTTTAATATCCTCTTGATATTCTTGTTGGATGCTTCAACGACTCCATTCATTTGCGGCCGATAGGTGGTGGAGTTCCAATAAGTAATCTTGAATTGCTCACAAATCTCCTTCATCAGATTATTGTTCAGATTATCCCCATTATCTGTTATGATAGAGTCTGGCACACCGAATCGTCATATGATGTGGTTTCATACAAAGTCGGCTACCACTTTTTTGTCACTAACTTATGTGACGTGGATTTCATCCATTTGGTGAAGTAATCAATGGTGATTAAAATAAATCGATGTAAGCAGCCGGCTCAATGGAGCAGATAACATCCATGCCCCAAGCGATGAACAGCCAGGGCGATCTTATTTCATTGAGTTCACTCAGTTAGACTCTAATCAGATCTCTGTGGATCTGACATTGGTGGCATCTCTGTATGAATCTGCTACAGTCCATTTCTATTGTCATCCAGAAGTAGTCTGCTCGTAGGATCTTTTTTGCCAACATGAGTCCATTCATGTGTGGCATATAAGTCTCGGCATTTACCTCTTCGAGCAATTTCATGGCTTCTGTGGTGTCCACATACCTTAAAAGTCCAAGGTCGGGGGTCTTTTTGTAAATAACTTCTTTGTTCAAACAGAAACCGTTAGCCATCTTCGAAATCTTATTTTATTGCTTGTGATGCTTTCGAGATTTTCTTCCTTTCCCAAATATAGCTTTATATTGGCCTACCACAGTTTTCCATCCGGATCTGCTTCCACATGAGAAATAGTAGGCATGCTCTTCTTTCAATTTTATATCAAGTGGATCGATATGGCTCTTTTCCGAATGTTTTATCATAGATGATATGGTGGAGAGAGCATCAACAAACTCGTTTTGTGCCATTAGTGTGTGTCTGAACTCGATCTTCTTTGAATTCTTTGCACAATCTCTGTATTAGGTTTACATACGACAGGATTTTGGAGTTCTTTATGGCCCATTCTCCTTGTACTTTATAAATCAACAAGTCTAAATCGCCTACCACTAGCAACTCTTGTATGTTCATGTCGAGAGCCATTCATAGACTTAGGTTACAAGCCTCGTACTCTGCCATATTATTGGTAAATCGGAACCTAAGATTTACAGCCATCAGATAGTGTTGTCCGGATTATGATACCAACACCGTTCCAATTTTAGAACCTTTATAATTTACTGTGCCATCAAAGAACATTCTCTATCCTGGATATAGTTCACATATATCTTCGTCCACTGCTAATACCCCTTCATAATGGAAACAAGTTCAGAAGGGCTCGTATTCCTCTTCAATCAGATTATCTGTGTGGTGATCGGCTAATGCTTGACCCTTGATTGCTTTCCGGACCACGTAGATGTAATACCTCGTACCTTCAAACTAAGCCTTGTTCATGATTCAAGGGTTTAGGGAACTAAAACGGGGAGTTTTAGTTAAAAAACCAGCTTCAGTTCTGCAGATCAGATTTTACGCCCAACTTATACGGACCGTAAAATAATTTATGGAACGTCGATTTGGATCATACAATTTCTTTAAAAAACTAACGGTACATAGTAAAATATACGGACCGTATAAAATGTTATGGTCCTTCCTTTTCAACCATCTCAGTCTCTCAAGTTTTAGAAGTCATTGGAAATTGGCAATTTACAAGACTATCCGATTATACGGACCGTACAATATTTGACGGTCCAAACTCAGACTGTCAACTTCAGTGGTAAAACCTCCGATAACTGGAATAGTATAAATACACAGACTTAGTTTTAAAAATCAGTTTTCTTATTTCTCTAAGCCCTAGAACGAAGCTCTCTTCTTTCATCATCCCCATTACTCAAGGTAATTTCTTTTCATATAATTTCACGCGATTCTAGTCAAGTGTATTCATTTCCTAAGCAAAAGATATTGTTCTTAATAGGGTTTTCAAGATAAACCCATCTCAAGGTTCCAAGGTTCAAGCTTTGGGTTTCTACTCTAAAGTTTAGATTTTTAAGACAAGACTAAAAGCAAACAAGGTATGTAGAGCTTCTATCCACGTGTGGGAATCTATGTTCTTTCCCACACCACGTTATTTCATGAAACTATAAAATTCCATAATTTAGGGTTTTATTCTATTATCATGATAACCCTAATTACATGTGATGTTTCTATTACAATTCGTCAATTGAATTCATGATTGGTCATTATGATTGTCATGAACCTGTCTGTAATCCATGAACACATGTTTTGAATTCCATGAGTTCTTAATTATCAAGTTATGAATCATTATTACTTAACCTATGAAATTATTCATGTTTTCTTAACAAGATATATTATATATTCATGCTCATGTTAGATTATCACATATTATGTTTACAAGTTATTTCATGAAACTCATGGAATTACAAGCCAACTATTTTCAAGTACATGTTTTGGGAGTTGCACAGATTACCGAGAAGGCTCTAGTAGCCTCAAACTACGTATGCCACTGTAGGATAAGGGTCAATCCGCCCAGAGGACGATACCTTCATATTAATGATTGGATCTTTTCATGTCATGTTCATGTCTCATACCCCGACAAGGTATGAGTGTGCTCTATTGGTCGGGCCAAGTACCAGACTTCACGTACCCACGTGGAGATTTCATATTATCGGTTATACTATTGCTCTCCCCACAGATATACAAATATGCAGATATACAATTTATAGATCTTACACATGTTATTATATTCATATTCATGTTTCGCCTTTCAGTTTTAGCTCATATTCCTATTATTTCATGTGCCTAGTTATTCTTTCAATTGCTTTACATGTAGTACAATTCAAATATACTAACGTCCCTTTGTGCAGGGACTGCACTTCTCGGTGCAGATACTGGGTTTCAAGATGACGGACCTACTCGTTAGGATTGATTCAGTATCAGCTACTTGGTGAGCCCCATCTCATTCGGGGTGTCAGTCTATTATTTTCATGATTATGTTTTGTAGTAGAGGTATGTCAGGGCCTTGTCCTAGTAAACAATTTAGTAGACTCATGTTTCAGAGGATTCATAGATTAATCTAGTTAGAATGGCATGACAATATTATTTTTAGACTTATCATGTTTTTTCAGATATTTCCGCTATGATATTTCATACTATTTTCAGTATACAATTTTACATGTTTCATTATCATTACTATTGCATGCTTTTGATGCCCATGTTGATTCAGCAAGCCATGTGGTTTGCTTAGTCACATGCAGTTAGGCACTGAGTGTCGTATTTATCCTAGGCTATGGTTCGGGGGTGTTACAAAACTTGGCATTAGAGCACTAGGTTCAAGTGTCTTAAGGAGTCCATGAAACCGTATCTAGTAGAGTCCTACTTATGGGTGTGAAGTGCGCCAAATTTATAATAGGGAGGCTAGAGCGCATGTAGGAAAAATTATAATTCTTTCAACTCTAGATCATGTAATAGAGATATGTTGTAAGAAATCACTCGAACGTGTGCATTGTTCCCTTTCTATCGAATGCTCCTCATCTTTAAAAGAAGAAGAAGATGTAAAGCTAATTATTATCAACGCGTTGCTTTCAGATGGAATCGTCAGGAATGGAGCAAGTTGCACAGGAACTTGTGGGGAGAATGGAATGAGCCCTTGATGCATTTAAAGCTCTAGTTTTAAAGAGATATGCTCTTATTCCCCCTATCGATAATGTAACTTTGACCCTGACTCCTAATAGAGTCGGTCATACAACAAAAGGACCAAAGAGGGCCGCTTATATCGACATACCGGATTGCCCTACATGTGAGAAACACCACTTGGGTGAATGCTACATGAGACTTGAAATATGCTACCATTGTGGTAAGAGGGGCCACAAGAGGTCCAACTGCCCAAAGTTAGACCGTGTGGAGCACTGCTCAGCTCTTTATGATAAGGAATTTTGTGAATGCTCTATTTGTAAAAGATTAGGACATCTACAAAATGGTTTTCCCCAATTTAATAACCGTATGAATTCTGAGTTTCAACAACATACTCCTTGTAGAAAATGTAGCAAAGACACGTAGGAAAGTGTCGTATGGGTATGGATATGTGTTATAATTATGGTTTCTGGGTCCACATGTAGAGAGAGTGCACTTCGTCCAGGTATAGTAGTGCCAACAAAGGTGGTGCAGTTCATCCCATCGGACCAATCACAGCCAATTCAGCATCACCTTTCGCAGCCTAAGACACTCGTGCACTAGCAGGCCGAGGCACAGGTAGGGGTGAAGTGTTAGGATCAAGTGGGGGGGGGGGGGTCAAACACGTTATCATGGTATGGTAGGTCGCTTGGATTTAGAGGCATCGCCATATGTTGTCGTATGTATGTCATGAATTTTCCTTCTTGGTATGTATGAGATGGTGTGCCCCTAGATCTACTGTGTCGTTTATGGTTATCATGCGATTGAAAGTTCAGAGTAGAGTATTTTAATTTTTCCTTTAAGGATGTAGACATCCTTTAGTGTAATTGTGTACATGGCTAAAAGAAGGTAGTGTTCGATCAGAATATATGATCAGATGATGTCGAGTCTCTTAACATAGTTCTAATTTGTTTAAGTGGTTTAGGCCGAATTACAGGGCATGGTGTTAGTAAGTTTCCATAAGAATATTATTGTGATGGATAATATAGGAGATATGTATGGAAATAAAAAAACAAGATTTATGGAGATAGTCTTAGATAAAAAATAAAATTAAGAGAAGAATAAAAAGAACGATTAGATGACCACTTATCGCTAAACTTAAGGGATCCAAGCTTTAAAATTTATCTTTTGAACTAAGGGGGAGATCGTACGATAAGGTGCCGATATAGATTATGTGTTTCATAAATTGATAAGCGTCAAGAAAGATTATGGTGGATGATCACGGTTTCATGTAACTATGGTTAGGTATATGTGGAGAATTTGTTTTTTTATCATGTCTGTTAAGATCAAGTATTGGATAAACCTGCATGAAAAGGGATGTCCTAAGACCAAGTTTCAGAGAGAGAAAGAAAACTTTGAAGTGAAGTTACATTTCCAATTGTACTAGGTGGTACTTATGTCCAGATGTACTATACTCACACCTTACGTACTTATATCATGCCCATGTTAGAGATTTACACTCCATGTTTAAGATTCACGAATTAAGACTCCATATGATAGTAAGCTATGCAAAATAAATGTTCTTTCATGTTTCGCCCATCAGGTTGTACTCTTGTCTAAGGTTAAAAATCATATTCATATCCCACGTATCTATTGTGCTTTTATACCCATGTCCATGTTCTAGCTTTTAAGTGCTTTCCAAATATGATGTTGATAGGTAATGATAAAAGTAAGTCGAGATGGATGTCCTACTCATGATTCTATATAATTCGTGCTTATGTTCCTCTAGATAATGTATTACGATTATGATGACAAAAATCAATTATGAGGGTAGGTTATGAGTAAAGGAAATGTTGGGCTAATGCTGAGTTTCCTCTCCAATGAAATTTTCTTTTAGAAACTATCTCATAAATTGGCACAAAGAATGTCCTTTCTCTTTCACTAAGTACATATGCCTTGTTTATGTTCGAAGTGACTTTCTACGCATGTCTTAGGTGCTTGATGAATGAAGTATTCATGCCTATAATTCTTTCCTTCATGTACTTTATTTTTTGAAGATGGTGTAGACTTACAATGACAAGAGCAAGATATGTTGAACCATGTCCCATTCTTTCAGTTGTCCAAGTTCGGTAATGCTTTATTTACGCCCTACGTACCTGAGTACCCAAGAGTGAATTCTATAATCGTACTCCATGCAAGTCACACTTATGTGTTATTCACACTTTAATACTCATGAGCTCATCTCCAAACTCCAGGGTGTTCAACTTCCATGTACCCATGCAAATGTCATATTGCACACGTCCCCATGCCCCATGTCATTCTATTTGCGTAATCATATTTTATTCCATATTAATCTTGTTTCCATGTATGTATGTCTATGTTACGTCTTTTATGTTCAATGTACCCATGGCACGTGTATACTCTAAAACTAAGGGTCTCATATGGTTTGTACCTACGAACTCCTTTTTCCTCTCAATTCTTCATGATCTGGTCATAACAATGGAGTCGATGAACAAAGAGCAAGATACTCTAAGGTATTTGTGTCTAAATTTTAGAGCGAGCAAGATAAGGTTCAAACTAACGGATGTTTCAATTTAAGAGTGAGTTCCTTTCATGTACCATATAGTACTTATTTCAGAAGTATTCAACTCAGATTTGACGTATTCATGTCATGCCTATGCTCAAGTTTTATGCTATATGTTGGGATCCAATTCCTGTCCTATGACTCATATCTGTATCATTCGCACTGAGTTGCTCTTTCAATTAAGGACTAATACGCTTATCTCATAAGTCAATCGTGGCGATATCCGAACATCTATGATCAAGTCTCTAAGTGTTCAGATCCCATCTCTTGTGTGGTAATACTCATGTTTTCTGCATTCAAATATTATGCTATGATATCCATATTTTTCACGTATTTGGATCGCATGTCAGTTCAACACTCATGTACCCACGTTGGCCGGTATTCATGTTCTATGTTTAAACTCCTCCCGTCCATGTAACATGTTCATGCTTATGTTATAGTACTAATGACACTCGTGCCTATGAATTTTTTTCCAAATCTCATGTATAGTATTCATGTATTCATTCCATTCAATACTTATGTGTTCATGTCATACCGATATTCATGATAGTGGTATTCACGTATTCAAGCCAGTTCAATATTCATGTTAGTCATGTCCATGTTTCAGTTACCGTGTTATGTAATGTCACACGTATTAAGGTGCTATGTGAGGCTTGTGTTGTCATACGTATTCAAGTATCCAATACTCATGTCCCCATGTTCATGTTTTTATGTAATCATGTCATTTAGTCCCCATGTTCCCTGTCACGTTTCTTCACATTGATGTACTCATGCTATACCCAGTATTATTCTTAATCATGACCCATCATTCGAGAATGAATAATCCAAGGGAGATATATTGGAACACCTCATACCTTCAAACTAAGTCTTGTTCATGATTCAGGGATTTAGGAAACCAAAATGGGGTGTTTAAGTTGAAAAACCAACTTCAGTTCTGCAGATAAGATTTTATGCTCAACTTATACGGACCGTAAAATCATTTACGAACTATCGATTTGGACCGTACAATTTCTTTTATGAAATTGACGGTACACAATAAAATATACGGACCGTATAAAATGTTACGGTCTGTCCTTTTCAACTGTCTTAGTCCCTTAAGTTTTAGAAGTCACTGGAAATTGGACATTTACAAGACGGTCCGATTATATGGACCATACAATATTTGACGGTCCAGACTCAGACTATATAAAGTTTGACGGACCATCAGTTTCGACTGTAAAACCTCTGACGACTGGAATAATATAAATACGCAGACTTAGTTCAAAAAATCAGTTTTCTTATTTCTCCGCCCTAGAATGAAGCTCTCTTCTCCCATCATCCCCATAATTCAAGGTAAGTACTTTTTATGTAATTCCACGCGATTTTAATCAAGTGTATTCAATTCGTAAGAAACAATCATTGTTCTTAACCTAGGGATTTCAAGATAAACTCATTTCAAGGTTCCAAGGTTCAATCTTTGGGTTTCTACTCTAAAGTTCATATTTTTAAGACAAGAGAAGGATCGAACAAGGTATGTAGAGCTTCTATCCACGTGTGAGAATATCTATGTTCTTTGCCACACAACGTTATTCCATGAAACCATAAAATTCCATAATTTAGGGTATTATTCTATTATCATGATAACCCTAATTATATGTGATATTATGTCATGTCTCTATTACAATTCGTCAATTGAATTCATAATTGGTCATTATGATTGTCATGAACCTGTCTGTAATCCATGAACGCATCCTTTGAATCCCATGAGTTCTTAATTATCAAATTATGAATCATTATTACTTAACCTATGAAATTATACATGTTTTCTTACAAGATATATTCTGTATTCATGCTCATGTTAGATTATCACAGATTATGTTTACAAGTTATTTCATGAAACTCATGGGCTTACAAGTCAACTTTTTTCAAGTACATATTTTAGGAGTTGCATAGATTACCGAGAAGGCTCTATTAGCCTGAAACAACATATGCCACCGTAGGATAATGGTCGATCCGCCCAGTGGACGATACCTTCATATTACTGATTGGATCCTTTTATGTCATGTTCATGTCTCATTCCCCGGTACGATATGGGAGCGCTCTGCTGGTCGGGCCAGGTACCAGACTCCACGTACCCACGTGGTGATTTCATGTTGTAAATTATACTAATGCTCTCCCCACAGATATATAGATATGCAGATATACAATTTATAGATTTTACACATGTTATTATATTCATGTTTCACATTTTTAGTTTCAGTTTATGTTCCTATTATTTCATGTGCCTTCTTATTCTTTCAGTTGCTTTACATACAGTACAATTCAAATGTTGTAACGTCCCTTTGCCCGGTGCCTACACTTCACACTACATGTATTGAGTTTTAGGATGACAGACCTACTCGTTAGGATTGATTCGGTATCAGCTACTTGGTGAGACCCATCTCATTCGGGGTGTCAGTCTATTATTTTCATGACTATGTTTTGTAGTAGAGGTATGCTAGGGCCTTGTCCTGATAAACAGTTTTTTAGACTCATGTTTCAGAGGTTTCATAGACTAATCTAGTTAGCATGGCATAACAATTTTATTTTTAGACTTATCATGTTTTTTTCCAGATATTTCCGCTATGATATATTAGACTATTTTCAGTATACAATTTTATATGTTTCATTATCATTACTATTGCATGCTTTTTATGCCCATGTTGATTCAACAAGCTATGTAATTCGCTTGGTCACATACAGTCAGGCACCGTGTGCCGTGTATCGCCTAAGCCATGGTTTGGGGCATTACAGTAGATGATGTCAAACTCTCCCACTAGCATTTTCCATTTGGATAATTTTCCTACAGGCATGGGTAGGCTGAAGATGTATTTCAGTGGATCTATTCTGGAGATGAGATGGGTGGCGTACGATGACAGGTAATATCTCAACATTTGGGCTACCCAGACAATGCATAATAAATTTTCTCTACCAAAGTGTATCAAGCTTTGAAGGTAGTGAACTTATTTCTTAAATAGTAAATGACTCGCTCCTTCTTACCAATTTCATCATGTTGACCCAGTATGCATCCGAAAGAATTTTTTGACACTTATAAGTGTAACAACAATGGACTTTCTAGAATTGGAGGGACTAAAATCGGTGGGCTAGAAAGGTACTTTCTGATAGTGTCGATCGCTCTCTGACACTCCTAGATCCATTTTGTCAGTGTGTCTTTCTTTAATAACTTAAGTATGGGTTCACAGATCACTGTCATATGTGCTATAAATTGACTAATGTAATTCAGTTTGCCTAGGAAGCTCATGACTTCTTTCTTAGTCTTCGGAGGAGGAAACTCATGTATGGCCTTGATTTTGGAAGGATTTAACTCTATGCCCCTTTGACTAACTATGCATCCGAGTAGTTTTCAGACGGGCACCCCGAATGCATATTTGGTCAAGTTCAACTTTAAGTTGTATCTTTGGAGCCTATCAAAGAAGTTCTATAGATGTGCAAGGTGAAATGAAGCCTCTCAAGATTTGATGATGATGTCATCCACATGGACCTCGATCTCTTTGTGGATCATGTCATGGAAGATGGTGGTCATAACTCTCATATAAGTGGTGCCAATGTTTTTCAGGCCGAATGGCATTACGCCATAGTGATATACTCCTTAAGGTGTAATGAAAGTTGTTTTCTATGCGTCCTCTTCATTTATTTTGATAAGATCCTGTGAACAATCTACGAACTACTACCGCTCATGCTTTGCACAATTATTAATGAGTATGTGGATATCCGGGAGCAGGAAGTTGTCCTTGAGACTAGCCTTGTTGAGATCTCGATAGTCCACATATATACTTATCTTACCATCTTTATTTAGTACTTGGATGATATGGCTAGCCATGTGGGGTATTCCGTCACCTCGACCACTTTGGACTTAATTTGCTTCTCGACCTCTTCTTTGATCTTTATGCTCAAATCTGGTTTGAACTTTCTGGTTTTCTATTTTATCAGATTAATTCGGGGTTGATCAGTCGCGTGTGGGTTACACTTTTCGTGCTTAACCTAGACATATTGGTGTAAGACCATGCGAAGATGTCCACATATTATTTGAGCAGACTCATCAATTCTTCTTTTTGAGAATCTGTCAATCGCACACTTATCTTGGTTTCCTTAAACGACTTGTTGTCTCATAGATTAACCATATCGATTTTGTTTCACCCCATACTTTTACGTTAAGATACGTGGTGAGGGAATGAAAAGGAACTCAGGAATATTAAGGCCTTGTATAGTAATGATTTAAGACAAGTGTTAAGGAAGTGTCGTAAAAGTTGGAGGTTAAACGAATCGAATATCTTATAACCCATACTTTCGGGTAAGACTAGGAGTGATTAATATTCTAATAAGGTCGTGTTATGAGGTATTTGAATCGTATAATAGTCGTATGTTATCTTTTGAAGTCAAGCAAGTTGTAAAATAAAAGCCGGCAAAAGTTATCTCAAGTTACGTTAATTAGTTTACTGAAATTTGGGTCAGATATCACTGAGCTTTTTTTCCAATGTACTTGGGGTTACAGGGTGGTCCACCCACCATATTGAATTTCTATGAGTCTAGTTTCCAATGCATTGAACCATTTGTCGATACAATGTCGGGGTAGAGAGATATGCGCATTTTAGACGGACTGTACATGCAGTTTTGGGACGCACTTGAGGCAACAGAAATTTCTAGATCTTATTTAAAGTGGGGCCACTTTGTTTTAAGTCATTTTCTCGCCTAAAGCAGATCCAAAACACTTCTAAATGCTCTCTAAAGGTTACCCTACCACCCAAGCCAATATCTACAAGATTTTAATGTGATTTCACACCCAGAAAGTTCGTAGAGATTGTGTTACTTCTTTCCTCCTCTTTGCTTGTCATTAGAAAGATTATTCAAGAAGAAGTTTCACACCCAAACCTCGGGGGATGTGACTGACACCCATTTCCCTAACGCCGAAGCGTACCAGTAATAAAACATAAGGACTACATCACGAGATTTGGACCGACAAGGCCTCTAATGAATAGTTATGTAACATCCTGCAGTAGAAAAAGACTCAATAACACCTATATATATATATATATATATATATATACATACCAGGGCCGACAAGGCCATCATAAATATAACATACCATATGGAAGGTCATACACGACATCTCTATATATGACAATTGTCTACAAAATTCTATAGTGTACATGAACGTCATTAGGTCGGGACAGGGCCCCGCCATACCAGTAAATATATATAAAATTATACCGAATCTGACTAGCACCTCTAGAAAAAGTGGAGAGCTCTGACACCACGGTTGAGCTGAGGTCCTACGGGAAGAATGACGTCGTTCTGTCTGTCTAAACCTTTAGGCCTGAAATGCAACGCCCCAGCATTGGACATCAGTACGAATAATGTACTAAATATTTAAGGCAGGAAATGTGAATAGATACAAGAATGTAAATAAGGATAGGAAAAGACAACTTGTAACTATGAATGCCTCTAAGGGCGTAATGCTTTACTTTTATAAAAATTATAGTCATATATATATAATGCCACACTATGGGAAAATACCATCATCATATCGTACTCGACCATAAAGGCACTCGGTTTTATCGTACCTTGCCATGATAGGTTGGGAATATCGTACCCAACTTCAGTGGTGTTACAATAGGTGTCGTACCCGGCCGACTATAACACGTCTCAGTATAATATATATATATTCATGCATTATATATATATATATATATATATATAATGCATGAATGAATATGTAAGACATAAAATGTAAATAGATACAGGAATGTAAATAAGGATAGGAAGAGAACCTGTAATTTTGAAAGCCTCTAAGGGCATATGATATGCATGCTTTACTTTTAATATATATATATATATATATATATATATATAGTCCACACTATGGGGAAATTCCATCAACATAATGTACTCGGCTATAAAAGAACTAAGTATTATCATACCCAACCATAATAAGACTCGATAATATTATACCCAACTGCAGTCATGGGAACAATAGGTGCCATACCTGACCAATTATAGCGCGGCTCAATAGAACACACACACACACACACACACACACACACACACACACACACATATATATATATATATATATATATATATATATATATATATATATATATATATATATATATAATACATAAATAACCTTAGAAGACCAGCATGAACAGGGCAGAGTGACATAAGGCTGTGAACCCCCACCTATCATTATGGGACTATGTACAACAACCGTTGCAATCCAACAAGGAACTCAGAACCAATCTTATAGCAAGGAATATCATAGAGTGCGATAAGTACTCCCGATAAGAGACATGTCAAGAGATATCATAAAAGTGCGGAAGGTACTCCAGACGAGGAATATATAAGATTCAATAATCCAATCAATAGAATAAAGAAAAGGCACATTCTAACAGCCAGGAGTAGAACCTTTATTTGAGGGACATTCTGTATTTGTCGTTCTATCACGATCGTGCCAATAGAAAAGAAAGGGTAAGCCTTACATACTTATCGCCTTAGCTATACGGATTCCACAAGTTCTTGTAGATTCTACGATCAGTTATCTACATTAGACAAATGATTGGTATCAACAATGGATCCATATCTTATAAGAAAGCTCACTCAAATATTTCATTAGACACCTTGCGTTCATGGAGTTTGTACAATCTTCTACCTTCAACTTATATGGATATGAACACCACAAGCTTCTCCAATTCTCCCTTCTTAACTTCACAAAACAATCTCTATGGTTTAATCATAACACCACCCCATAAATTCATATGGAATAGCCCAACAACATTACAATTCTAGCTTTAAGATTTCTCAAACTTATTTTATAAGAATCCTTCAACAATTACACTCCAAACACTTGCATAATACTAAGAGCAAGAGGATATAAATGGAACTTACCTCAAACAACTATAACTACCTCAAATTATAGGTTACTTCAACTCCAAGAAGTCTCCAAAATCACCACAACGAAGGGGAAGATGATAAAAATATAGTCACGATATTCTTCACGTAGGATTTGTGTAGTTAATCTTTGATTTTTTTCTAGGATCATGAGACATGAGATAGCCTTAGGATATGAGTTGAAAGCTATTTAGGGTTGAGAGATATGAAAAAATGAACAAAAGGTCAAGGAAAACGTAATATAAAAAAAACTGAAAATTTTCCACTTCCTTAATGTACGGCCGAATGTACGGCCCGTACAAAATGTATTGCCATATGTATGTCCCATACAGAATGTACTGCCACATGTACGGTCACATGTATGGCTCGTACCCCTTAGACATAAAGTTTCCCAAATCTGCAAGCTTGATACAACCTTCCAAGCATAATTATACGGGTCGTACCTTAATGTATGGTCCATATATGCCACCGTACTGATGTACTTTGTCAAAATTTGGTGAAACATATCCTCTTTATTTCGTTTAACTCCTATACTTCCCGACACTGTTACAAATAGGTTTTAAACCATCATTATCCTTCTGTAAAGTCTCATACCTTCTCGGGATACTTGAGTTAGTCAACGACTTGACTTGACATAAAATTATGAGGTGTAACATCCTTCCCCCCTTAGGAACATTCGTCCTCGAATATAGGAGTATCATATCTTTAGGAATCTAACTCGTAGGGATATTCTACAAAATTTGGCAGAGTTTCTTCTATGAATAGGATTATAAAAACACGTCAAACAGCTAGATAACATATCCAATACCACATAGGGACTTACCTCAATTGTCAAATGCCAGAATCGAGGCTGCATCTATCACATCTGTATCAATAACATTTCTTATACAAGGCATACAAGATAAGCTTGATAGGTAAGATATAAATAGGAAAATTTTATCGCACGAGTGTTGTGATAAACGTATAGTATGAAACAAGTGAGGATATCTGGACTTCATGTTCTGTTTAGTTGCCCCTACCATTCCTCCCACATTATTGTTCCTCCACAACCCTTTAATGAATGCTACTTCTTTGGTCCATATCTTGCGGACATAACGGTATAAGATAGTAACTGGAGTCTCTTCCTACAATAAGTCCATTGTAACCTGAACATCCTCTATAGGGGTAATACACGAGGGATTTCTTATGCACTTTCAAAGCGTTAACATCTGAAATACTGGATGAACTGCTCTAATGTATGAGGGAGGGGGTGGGAGGGCAATCCCTATTCATAGGTCACTTGCTCAATTTCTTTGAATAATATTATTATACAGTCCAATGTTCTTAAGGTTAAACTTGTCCCTCTTTCCGGCTTTGCTCACACCTTTCATAGGCAATACTTTTAAGAACCATATGTCTTGTTGTTATCTATCTGAATATGTCTTACCGATGATTTTGAGCAGTAAACATCCTCTGTCGAATGACTTTACTTATTCTATGTCTTGATACTTTAAATAGATCTCACTTAACTCTAGTTTACTTATTCCTAACTATCCTATATGAGTTCTACATTTTTGCTCATTTAAGACTTTATATGGTATTATTCGGATTCTTAACATGATAGTATTCATTGCATGCTACTTACTATGAGATAGGTGGTCTTCCTAACTTTTTCTGAAAATAGGGTCTTTATCTTGATGTTCCTTATTTTCCCTCATAACGAACGACTTTGTTGCGTCTAGAATCACAAGGACCCCGTCTTTTGAATTCACTAATCAATCTTTCTTTAATTAATCGACACTTTTCTAAGACTTATTCCTCTCCTTAACTTCCACCCTAGAAACATGTACATAGCTTGTTGTATTAATGTCAGTTCTATAAGATTGTTGGCACCTATGATCTTTTAGAGTACTTACACCATTACTCCTCTCATGAACTTAGCCTCGTTTACCAATCAGTGTTTTAGAACTCTTATGATTCGTAGCTCTCTAGTTGTGAACACTCCATAGATAATATCATTGAAATTATGACTCAGTGTTTAGAAAAAAAAACCTTTCGTAACTTCTCATTACTCGTAGATATAAGCAAGCTTCTTTCTTTACTCTTTTTAACATTTGTCCGCTTATTCGCTTGCTTCTCATATGTCATTGATTATGAAATGTCCTGGGAATACATATGTTGTCTCCAACATTATTGTCGGTTCTACCTTTGACGATACTTATCTTGTAAAGAATGAGTCATTAATTTATTACCTTATAGAGCCCAGATTCTGGAAAATTCAACATTCTATCCTTGCCTGATGTCCATTGGGTAGTTATGTTAAAATTTGGCATTTCTCATTGCCGTATCATCACGCCAATACCTATTTTTTCATATTAATGGTACACTTTATCTAACTTAGCTGATTAAAATAATGGATATACTATACTTCTTCTTAAATATTGTTCAATAAATTTAGCTAAATTTAGAACACAGTCAGTGTGGGTATCGAAGAGCTCTATCTTCCTTTAACTTAAATATCAGATTTTTTTTGCTGATACTATTAAATCTGAACTCTCATATTGCTATTTCCTTATTCCTTCTACAGGGGAGATATTGAGTACTTCTCTCTTTTTCCTCGGCCCCTGAATAGGTTAAGTCGCCTAACTCCCTTACCTTAGATTGCCTAAAGGCTATTACCTTGTTATGTTAAGTTCTTTGCTTAAGTTGTACTAGAATGAAAATCTTTCATTATTGTTTCATTCCTTGATCACCAAGGTTACTACTACTGAGATGTGGTAGGTGACTCCATCCACTGTAAAATAATTTGTGAGCCGTATTTTCCTCGAGGAGGACCATATTCTACTATACCTTCTGGGTTTCTTTGTTTACTTCTTAATCTCGAGAACTACTACTTTTTTAAGAGGACTCATTGGTCTCTGTATTATTCCTTTATCCTTAGCGAAAGAAAATTTGTCTCAAATTCGACTATTGTTATCTGGAAGGGGAAGTACCAGAAGTTCTGATGGTTGTAAAAGATATCATATCAGAATTCATGATGTAAGTATGGAGTGGTGAGTGAGGGTAAGTGGGGCTGAGTTCGGCAGGGAACAAGTTGACTCAAAAATGGATGGGAAAAGGGGTTCTCGGGTTCTCGGTTTCTAGTTTGATAGTGGGGATTTGGGGGATGTTTCGGGTAGTTGTGTATGGAATTGGGTCAAGGAATTTTATGAAGCTGTTGTGGACCCGTTAAGGATTGTTTTTATGGTCCGAATTTGGTGGTTTGATGATGGTAAGGCGTTGGAACAGAACTGAAACAGTGAGGTCATCGGCAAGGTGTGTTATGTAGACTGTTTGGTGTTGTCGGGATTGGAGGGGACTTTGTGGGAGGTTTAGGTTGGTAACCTTTTGTGGGTATATTTATGGAGTCTTATCGGATGTGGTGATAGAAAGAATGAAGTGGTTTGGACAAGGAATGACTACATAAAGCGAGTTGCAATCCATACACACATCAACTGTTGGTTGGTATGATTTCGGTTTAAGTGTTTGGTTGTCCTCTTGGTCTTCTCTTGGCTGAATTTGGAGCCTTCAATGTAGTCAAATATGTGGTTGATATGTCCTCTTGGAATCCGTTTGTTTTAGATGGTTGTTGTCCTTTCTATCATGTCGGCCAAGTCATCCTCTGTCCTTGCCATGGTGTACTCTCGGCCTAGTCACCTTTGTGACTTATTTATTGTGTCCCAATGTTAATTATTACATAGCACACTATGTCCTAAGTTAGCAACCAAGATAAGAATAAAAGACAAGCTAAGAGAATATACATGGTCTTCGGCCAAGACCTACACACAAAGCCGAAATACAATGTTGCCTTCTTAAACCTTCAAGTCCAATCTTCAATCCCACTCCATATTCCATGCCATTTTAAGCACATTATCATCGGATGATCAAGCATCTTCGGAACTCCGAGCTTATCACTTCGAGGATCAAATTAGAACCTTGAGCTCACGGGGATTTTTACATCATATTCCCCTTCTTTAAAAGAATTCATCCTCGAATTCTCATCACCTAAATGTGGTAATAATTTTTTAACAACAGGTGTTGATCTAACATTCCCACCATTAGATAAGTCCGGAAGTTTTATCTTGAATGCGCCTTCCTCGAAACTTGCCAAATAAGGATTCTAATATAAGATGAATGGCTTGATTTCATATGATGCCCATGTTGGATTACGGATCCCATAAGACATGCTGCCTTGCCATAGGTAGAAGAACGACATGGTGCACCTCTCATTTTGTGCTAGCAAAACAAAAGGCTCATACCATTGCTTCACGTTTAACTCCTAATGGCCTTTCATGGCTTGGCATAGTTAGAACCGGTGCTCCAAAAATCTTTTCCTTCAAGGTTTCCAAGATTCTTGTTGCTCCTCGAAACCATTCATGATCATCTTTTCTTATTAGGTCATTGATGGGGGCACCAAGTGTACAATAATTCCGCACAACATGATGAAAAGAAGGAGTTGAATCAGAGAAGTCATTTACCGTAATGGTTCCCGTAGACTGGGACCATCTTTGGATAGATTCCATCATGGTTGGATTATCACACATGCCCTCAGATGATGGCAAATGTAGGCGTGCTACCCGATTATCAAGCCTCGGATTCAACTTCCTTCGCACCACGTAAAATTCTGTGCCATAAGCATAATATGGAAGTCGTGTGTAGCTCAATCTTCCATTAGAGGAAGTCATGAACTTTTGACCTTGAGGCAAGACGACTTCATCATCACAATCAACTCCAAGTTTCAGAATAGGGCAGTAATGGCCCAAAAATTCTGAGTGAAATGATGAGGAACGGAAGCTGCAATATGAAAAGCTTTTGCCATACTTCCATTTGACGGTCCGGGCCAACTATGTAAAGTTAACACCATGGATGGGTCGTTATACATGCCGTCAGATGGTGTGATGTAACCCATAGATGGTTGTAGCACCTTGGTAAGCCAATTAGCTTCCCTCAATCTATCCAAACCATTATATATCCTTAGCATAGGAGGCTTGTGGTGGATTGCTCGGTCATAGCTTCCGCCGAACAATTCTCGTTCTTGCAAGTCCTTAGTTTCTTCCGGATGGCATCCATAGTCTTGGTGAGTAGATAATGAACTTTTTGAAAATTAATCAAGAACAAGTTCACCATCTTCCATTGGTGGTGCTTCGGATTCAAGATCATTTGGACCTACATCCTCAAAGAGTTCCTTGAAGTCGGTATCTATAGCACTCCCCTTCTTTTAATCTTTGTCCATCTCTGGTGCATCAAGTAAGGGAGTCTCGGTTTCTTCTTGCTCTTCAAGTAGTATGGGTTCCATAATATCCAAGGAAAATCCACACTCTCGATACTCTCCTTCAAGCATGATCCGGGAATTAGGAGATTATTTTATAAAGTGTCCTAACTCTTGACATTGGAAGCATTTCTTCTTCCTTTTATCTACCTCTTTTGTAACTTCAATACTTTCATGTTTATAAAAAAGGTTAATAAAGGAAGTACTATCCTTTTCTACCCTTGTATCTTTCTTTACTCTTCCGCGGCTATACAAGGGGTTTGTTAAAGAGGTGCCACCATTTGCCTTATCATTAGTGTGCTTTATGTAGGGACTTACATGGAACTTTGGTATATCTTTATTTTCAAGCCTTGGACTATTTTGCAAAACCTTTGACTTGGCATTTTTATTCATGGCATGCCCGAAAAGGTCTTCCCTCAAGATTGACGCATGCTTCGTAACTACGTCTCTTACGAGCCTCCTTAGTTCTTCTTTGTTTATGGTGGCCATTGCGTCAAGCTGTGGGACGAGAGCACCTTGCTATGTTACCAATTTGATGTAAGTACGGAGGGGTGAGTGAGGGTAAGTGGGGCTGAGTTCGGCAGGGAACAAGTTGATGTGAAAATGGATGGGAAAAGGTGTTCTCGGGTTCTCAGTTTCTAGCTGGACAGTGGGGATTTGGGGGTTGTTTCGGGTAGTTGTGTAGGGAATTGGGTCAAGGAATTTTATGGACATTTTAAGGGTTGTTTTTATGGTTGGCCTTTGGTGTTTTGATGATGGAAAGGTGTCGGAACAGAACTAAAACAGTGAGGTCATCTGCAAGGTGTGTTATGTGGATTGTTTGGTGTTGTCGGGATTGGATGGGACTTTGTGGGAGGTTTCGGTTGGGAAACTTTGGTGCGGATTTTTATAGAGTCTTGTGGAATGTGGTGTTAGAAATAATGAAGTGATTTGGAAAAGTAAAGACCATGGAAAGCGAGTTGCAATCCGTACACACACCAAGTCATCAAGTGTTGGTTGATACAGTTTTGGGTTATGTGTTTGGTTGTTGTGGTTGTAATGAAGTACGGTTGATGAGACCCAGGATAGAGACACGGGGTTTTACTTCCCTAGTCGACACCAATGAGATGGTGACCAATTCCATAAGGTCAAGACCGGGGTTTGCTAAGTGCAGTGCCCGTGAACTAGCCAAGTGAAGGTGATCAGAAGCCCTTTTAGTGACCCTAGGTTTACGCTAGGTTGGTCCACACAGTTCTAACGTTCGTTTTCCACCAAGGGGGTTCCTTAAGATTAGGTATTGATTAGCTCACATAGTCCTAACCAAGACTTACACTGAAGTGAAACCTTAGTTTGGGTTCAACTAAGTCACACAGTCTTAGCTAAACTTGCACCAAGGGTTTGGTTCACACAAGAACCGAAGGTACTCCCGGAGCACCAACTAAGAATATCGATTCCGGATTGAAAGACTTATCTTTATGAGTAAAAGTCAACTTTATATTATCAACAAACTCTAACTTTTAGAATGGCCTAAGACCTCTTTTTATAGTACAAAATGGACAATTCTAGAAGAAGACAAAAGGACACAAATTGCTTGGGAGTTCGGCCTAGTGTGAATGGATTTGGAGTGACTTGGAGACCAAGGTGTGTCAGCCACCTCTTCCTCTTCTCTAGGCCGAGATTGAGGTTTCCCATGTAACCATATTCATGAATTTGTTAACTTATAAATTCCTCCAACAACCTCATCTTTTTAGAATGTGTTGGAAGCTTCCATTCTTGGTATTTGTTTGGATGATCAATTCGACCACCTCTTGGTCTTCTCTTGGCCGAATTTGGAGCCTCCAATGTAGTCAAATATGTGGTTGATATGTCCTCTTGGAATCCGTTTATTCTAGATGGTTATTGTCCTTGCCATCTTGTCAGCCAAGTCATCCTTTGTCCTTGCCATGGTGTATTCTCGGCCTAGTCTCCTTTATGACTTATTAATTGTATCCCAATGTTAGTTATTACATAGCACACTATGTCCTAAGTTAGCAATAAAGCTAAGAATAAAAGACAAGCTAAAAGAATATACATGGTCTTCGGCCAAGACCTACACACAAAGCCAAAATAAAATGTTGCCTTCTTAAACCTTCAAGTCCAATCTTCAATCCCACTCCATATTCCATGCCATTTTAAGCACATTATCATCTGATGATCAAGCATCTTTGGATCTCCAAGCTTATCACTTCGAGGATCAAATTGGAACCTTGAGCTCACAGGGATTTTACATCACTTCTAACGCGTACTCACCGTTGCCGCCCTTACATCTTGGGTCTGCTATCCTTTGTAGCTTTCTTAGTCGTCCTTTAAGTGTAAACATAGTCATCTCTTTATCCATTTTGAACACGCGCATTACATTACATTTATTTATCTCTTCTTCTATCACTCAGGAGTTCCTTATACATTTTGGCCTTAAGTTTCACTATGGGTCATAACTTTGGTCCTTTATTCAACCAACACGTCAAATGGTAGCTATTGACATACTTCTTTGTTAAGTACATACCTACACTTAAATCACTTGGCTAACATATTTTAGCAATATACTTTCAATAACCTCATCGTCACATAGTCCTATAGGATTTTTGGAATCTTTGACATTCCACTATTATCCTTGTCGCCTTCATATCTACTCCCATCCTGGGTACATTCCTAGTCATTTAACACTATTTGCTTTACGCTGGCCCCTTTTTTCATTACTTTTCCATCTGAAATATTTTATGAGAAATGGGATCATTTACTGGTGAGGTTAAAACATCAGGTCCTAAAACCATTCCATATTGTGAAATTTATATCGGCTGATGGCTCCTCAAGCCCCTTAGATCTCGATCCAATTCACCATTTTCATTCATTAATTTTGAGTTCCCCCTTTTTGGGCTTACATACTTACATCTTCACTTACGGGTCATGCTTTTCCTTCTAAGCCTCACGTAGTTAGCGACTCTTACCATTGCTTAATTCATTTGATCAGGAGATATCTACCAATCTTCTCTTAAAGCTAATATTTACATCTCATTTCATTGTAATAATGTGTCCGCCAAATTTGGAGAACACAATATGGTTCATCTTGAAATTCTCTATTTTAACCTTCTAATGTTCTTATTAAACCATCGAGTGAATCTTGTATCATTCTTTATTGTACCATCTCCCCTATAGGAGAAGGACCACTCTCTGTGCTCAAAGATTTCTATCCAAAAAGGTTATATTATTGTTTCAACCATTTCCATACTTCTGCGATATTTTAACAACTTACAATTTGCTCCAACACAACTTTCTCTTACTAGGAATTTCTAAGCCATCTACACGAATAGATCATCATGTGTTCATATCTGGCATGCATAGTCCCAATAGACTCTTCACTTCCTAGTTAGGACATTTAATCTTAAGGGCTTTTTTCTGGATAATATTTAAGGTTTACTCCTTCCTTTGCAGTTTATTCTCTTACTCTCTGGTTGCTTACCTCGCGATTTCTCATCTCTTCTGATATAAATCTCTCAAGGTTCCAATTCTTATTCCGTTTAGCCGAGGAAATTTCTGGATATCTATACTCCTTGACTATGAGGACCTAACCTTCCGATCGACATGTACTATTGACATTTGGCTGTTCAAATATCACAGTAGTTATTCTCATAACACATTTATTTTCACAACTCAACATTTACTTCTTCTTGCCTCTTGGGTTTACTTGACAATCAAGTCATCATATTTTTTGGTATGACTTTCCGTTATTTCTGGTATTACTCATATGTCTCAATTATACTGCTATCATCCCTTTACTATCCATCTCACTTCTCTCCATATTCTGAATACTTGTGACAAAACATCCTTTCATTTTTACCTTTTCCTTTCTCAATTGGCCTTATCTTCTAGGCACTTTCTAAACCTACTTTACTTTAGATAGGAACCTTGCTACAGAGACATTTATCTTACACACAAAGAGTCCCACACTTGGCCCCTAAATATTCAAAATCTTCAAAGGTTATATCCAATTAACAAATTCCTGGGGATATTATGTATATATTTTCTAAAGGGGTTGACTTTGACATAATTGTACTATCCTCCCATAGTGCCCATACTAAGGGTCGTTCTAATCTTTACTAGAACCCAAAATCTTGCTTCTATCTAAATCCACATCTCTTAATGTCAAAAGATCAAAAATCAGTATAAGTATTTTTCATTGTAGTTCTACCATTACCAAAAGTGGGATAACAACATTGACATCATTCTAGTTGAATATCAATCTCCTTATAGCCTTCTTCATATTGGAACTTTATACCCCTTGCACTTTATGTCCTTAACATCCAAGAATCAGCACTTTACCATTCTACTCACACTTTACCTTCTCTGTATATGTGTAAAACAATTACCCATGCTCTGAAACTCTAGTATAATGCTCGCATCTCTGGCGTATCAATGATATGGTAGGGGTCTTTCATTAACCAGCTATGAATATGAACTATCGAAGACTTATGGTGATCGGCTTTACCAGGACTGCATAAAGTATGAGATAGACTCGAATTCTTACAACTTAGTTCTACTGCACGATCTAGATTATAAAGGAAGGTAACCATACTATATGTCCTGTAGCCTGCAATTTATAAATATGGTGCGCTACACACCCATAAACAAGACTCTACTAGACACGACATGTATATATCCATAGGACTGACATGCTCTGATACCAAGTTTGCCACACCCCAACCTTGGGGGATGTGGTCGACACCCGATGCCCTAAGGCTCGAGCTTACCAATCATGAAACATAAGGATAACATCATGAGATCTGGGCTAATAAAGCCTCTAATGAATAGATGTGTAACAACCTGTAAGCAGAAAAGGACTCAACAATATATATATATATATATATATATACATGCTAGGCCTGACAATGGCATAATAAGTGTAACATACCATATCAAAGGTCTGGAATTCCATACACGATATCTCTATACAGGATAAACTGTCTACAAGATTCTAAAGAATACATGAACTTTATCAAGTCGGGACAGGGTCCTGCCATACCTTATGCAAAACTCCCCGTGAATACAAGGTTCCAATTCAACCCTCGAGGTGTCAAGATTGGAATGCCCAAGATAATCGGTTAACCTACAATAATGTGCTTATTATGTGTCATGACCCGACCCGACGGGCCTCGACTAACCGCCCTAATGACGTTATTATCCTGACCTGTCATACACAAGTCCAACTAATCACCTAATGAGTCTGAAACCCGACAACATAACGCTGCAATAACAACATATGCCAGGGTAGGCAAGCCGACAAGGCTGCCTTTACCCCCGAATGTACCTGCCTCCTGAGGAGTCACAACTAGCCAACACAATACAACAGGCAAGCCGACAAGGCTGCCACTAGATAATATCATATATACACGGGGACACCCCAACACAGAGTACAATAGCATGACTGATCAAAACAGAGTTATAACCCTTACATAAGTACAACCCACAACTGTCTACATAGCTATATGAGAAGGACAACAACATATGACGGGACAGGGCCCCGTCGTGCCCCTAAATATACATAAATCAAAATGATAGGTTTCTGTACAAAAATGGTAAAGCTCTGGATCAAAGGAGCTTTCCAAACAGCTGCGCAGGAACCTAAACCGGAGGGTCACCAAACTAAGCACATGTACCTGCGGGCATGAACGCAGCCCCCCGAGGAAAGGGGGTCAGTACGAAATAATGTACTGAGTATGTAAACATGAAATACTGCAAATGAGATCATAAGTAGCCAATGGATAACAAGATGTCAGTATAAAAATCAGGATCCAAATCCAACTGTGCCATAAACAATAAAAATCAGTTGTGCCTTATAAAAATGAGAGTCAAGTCAAGAAAACATGAATGCCTGTCCATATACATATATATACCTGTAACGTAACCCGGCCCACTAATGCGGGACTCGATGGAATCATATCATAACCCGGTCCATATTGGGACTCGGTGAAGTCATATCATAACCCGGCCCATTCTAGGACTTGCTAAAGTCATATCATAACCCGGCCCATTCTAGGACTCGGTAAAGTCATATCTCATCTATGGATCCATCCTACGTAACCCGACCCTCTAGTGAGGGACTCGGTGAAAAATGCAAGGCTGTGCACGAACATAACCCGGCCCGGGACTCAGTGAAGTGAAGTAATAACACTTAGCACGAGTAGATTTCATGAGTAACCATATGCAATCAAAATTTTCATTTGACTTCCAATAAAATCATTATAATAATGTCATAATAAACTCTTTACTGAAAAATCATAGGCACTTCTCATAACTAACATCTTTAGGAATTAAACTGTATAAGAATCATGTACGTCCGCCGTACCTTCATTAAATAAAAATCATGCCAAAGAAAGAAGGAATAGTTCACATACCTCTTAGACGAACTAATCAACTCGATATTAGAGTACGTCCCATTTTAGAACTTCAACCTATAATAATGGTAATACGTTCATCAATTCTATGATCACTGGCATACTTTATATCGAATAACGAATTCCTATTCTATAAAAATTCGGGCAGCACTTCCCTTGTTTATACATGTTTCCGCAACTTCCAAACGAGGCTAACAATATCAATAACCAAGCACCAATTAAGGGCACAACCAAAATAGCAACAAAGGGGATTTACACACCCACTTCTCATGTAAATTTAGTCTCTTAATCCACATTAAAACAGCCCACAAAAATAGTCCATGTTCCAACAACAACGAGGGTAGAATGTGAAGCCTTTCTACACCTTTCTACACCCTTATTCCCTTAGGACTTACATTAGCAATTACCACACTTAAACATGCATAATGGTAACTAAATTTTCAGCATTATAACACCACAAAACAGTCCCTAAAATAGTCCATATCCATCTCGACATGTCCAACGATTTCATGCAAGTTCTTGGCCACAACATGTCATAATTCCATAACTCTTCTCTTAATTCCTAAAATCCAATTCCATATTTCAACACTTCCATATAACTAATTTTAAACTTTAATATCAATGTTTCCTTTAAATTTCATCATGCAATTAGTGATAATAATAACAACAATAACCAACGAATCCAACAATCACCAAAATCTGTCCCAAATTGGCAACTAGCCCAAAATTGTCACATGCATTGTTTAAATTCTAATTTTTTCCTTAACACAAATTCATATCCTTAATTCTAACAACATGCATTCCAATTAGATTATAGAAAGAAGAATTTTATACCTCAAATTCGTCCAAAACAGTCCGCACGATTTGCTCACTGCCCGGGTCCGAAAATCTCCACTGTTTTCGTATTTGTTTCCCTTTTTTGTTCACTTCTTCAACTCCAATTGACATGCAAGTGTTCTACAATATTAAGCCATCATCCCTACATGTTTTTCTTCCAAAATTTCATCCCAAAATCTCGAATTTTTAGGCAGATTCTCGGCCAGCAGTGGCTGTTTTTGTCACTGTTTTTGGTGTTGTTTTGGCTTCCAATTTTTGGTGAAAATGTAGTCTAAGAAGAGGAGATAAAAACCTTAAATTTAGTTATGGGTGGAGGGTTTTTCGGCTGAGCTTGGAGGAGAGAAGAGAAGAGTTTTTTTTTTGTTAAGTTAGAATGAAGATGAAGAGGTGAGTGTAGGTTATAAAAATCTGAATTTTCCTTTTTACACTTTGGCCCCCAAGTTCTTCAATTAATAAATCTCAAACCCACTTCTTTTAATTTCTGAGAATTTCATAAGCCTCGTATCCTCTTGTATACTAATTTCCGGTATTTGAATCCTATTTTCTTAATCTTACGAGGTGTAACATTCTTCCCCCCTTAGAAACATTCGTCCTCGAATGTTCATAATAAGTCTTATGCTAGAAAAATTTCGGCAAAGTCTCCTTTAGAACTATGTCTATCCACCTGGAGTCATAGGGAACAAGTAAGGATATTTCTTCTTCATTTCATCTTCTGCCTCCCAAGACATTTCCTCCCTATTGTTGTTTCGCCACAATACCTTGACGGAAGCCACATCCTTCATCCGTAATCTCCTGACCTGGCGATCAAGTATGGCTATGGGACTTTCCTCATAAGACAGCTCCTCTGTCACCTGGACATCATCTACTGGGAAGACTCTAGAAGGATCACCAATACACTTACGCATCATAGATACATGGAAGACTAGATGTACCGCCTCTAATTCAGATGGTAGATCCAACTCATAGGCAACCTTGCCTATCCTACGAATGACCTGGTAAGGCCCAGTGTACCTTGGGCTAATCTTCCCTTTCTTGCCAAACCTCATCACACCCGTCATGGGTGACACCTTTAGGAACACCCAGTCATCAACCTGAAACTCTAAGTGTCGACGTCGATTATCAGCATATGACTTCTGTCGACTTTGTGCTGCTAATAATCTCTCCTGAATGAGCTTCACCTTATCAACAGCTTGCTGAACCATGTCTGGGCCGATCAACTTAGTCTCACCTACATCAAACCAACCAATAGGTGACCTGCACTTCCTCCCGTATAAGGCCTCGTACGGTGCCATATGGATGCTAGAATGGTAACTGTTGTTATAGGCAAACTCAATGAGTGGTAAATGATCATCCCAACTACCTCTGAAGTCAATAATATAGGCTCTCAGCATATCCTCTAATGTCTGGATTATACGCTCTGCCTGCCCATCCTTCTGAGGATGAAATGTTGTGCTGAGACTCACTTGTGTCCCCAATCCCTTCTGGAATGATCTCCAGAAGTTAGCTGTAAACTGAGCTCCTCGGTCTGATATAATAGATATGGAAACCCCGTGCAGCCTCACTATCTCCCTGATGTACAGCCTAGCATAATACTCAGCTGAGTAAGTAGTCCTCACTGGAAGAAAATGGGTTGATTTCGTCAGCCTATCCACGATAACCCATATGGAATCACACTTCTGCTGAGTGCGAGGTAAGCCTGTAATGAAGTCCATATTGATCACTTCCCACTTCCAAGTCGGGATCTCAATCTCCTGTAATAATCCACCAGGCTTCTGATGCTCAACCTTAACCTGCTGACAATTCGGGCACTGGGCAACAAATTCTGCTATGTCTCTTTTCATGCCATCCCACCAATAAAAGCATCTAAGGTCATGGTACATCTTCGTCGACCCTGAATAAATGGAATAACGGGCATTGTGTGCCTCTCCCATAACCTGTTGTCGTAGCCCTGCAACATCAGGTACACATAACCTGCCCTCATACCTCAGCACGTCATCAGGTGTAACCTCAAATAAAGTCTTTCCCTTTTGGAGAGCTGCATCTCTATACCGGGCCAGAACAAGATCCTCATACTGACGTTTCTTTACCTCTTCCACGATAGAGGACTCAGCAACATCCCGAATAAGAACCCCACTATCTCCCGAATCCGCCAACCGAACTCCAAGACTAGCTAGCTTGTGTATCTCACGAACCATCTCCCTTCTGTCTGACTACACATCTGTGAAGCTACCCATGGATCTACGGCTAAGAGCATTTGCCACAACATTGGTTTTCCCCGGGTGGTACAAGATATCAACATCATAGTCATTTAGCAACTCTAACCACCGCCTATGCCGTAGGTTCAACTCCTTCTTCTTAAATATATATTGGAGACTCTTGTGATCCGTATAAATATCAACATGAATCCCATACAAATAATATCTCCAAATCTTCCGGGCATGAATCACCGCTGCTAGCTCCAAATCTTGAGTGGGATAATTCTTTTCATGCTTTCTGAGCTGTCGGGAGGCATAAGCTATAACTTTGCCATGCTGTATCAACACACAACCTAGCCCAATACCTGAAGCATCACAATAGATGACATAACCATCCGGTCCCTCGGGAAGAGTCAGAACTGGAGCCGTAGTCAACTTATCCTTCAACAACTGGAAACTATGCTCACAAGCATCCGTCCACTGAAACTTAGCTGCCTTCTGGGTTAGCCTAGTCAAAGGCACTGAGATCGAGGCAAACTTCTCCACAAACCTTCTGTAATACCCTACTAGCCCCAGAAAACTGCGTACCTCAGTAGGTGTCGTAGGTCTGGGCCAAGTCTTCACCGCCTCAATCTTCTGTGTATCCACCCGAATACTATCAGCCCCGATAATATGCCCCAAGAATGCCACCGAAGTCAACCAGAACTAACACTTGGAAAACTTGGCATACAACTGCTGGTGCTAGAGGACCCTAAGTACCGTCCTCAAATGGTCTGCATGCTCCTGCTCTGAACGGGAATAAACTAGGATATCATCAATGAATACAATGACGAACATGTCTAAGAATGGCCTGAATACTCGGTTCATCAAATACAATCAACGTTGGCAAAATAAGAAGCCAACTAATCCATACCCATAATGACATCAAAGTCGGTCATATCCAACTCTATTAAATCTGCTAAGGTATGACGGCTATATATCACCACCGAATAATTCTTATACACACGCTCGACTATAACCGAATCTCCTACCGGTGTAGCTACCTCAAATGGTTCTATTGGCTCAGGTTCTATCCCTATTCTATTAGCAACAAGAGGGGATATGTAGGACAAGGTGGAACCTGGCTCTGATACCACTTTTGTCACGACCCGACCCGATGGGCCGCGACTAACCACCCTAATGACGTTATTATCCGGACCTGTCACACACAAGTCCAACTAATCACCTAATAAGTCTGAAATTCGGCAGCATAACGCTGCAATAACAACATATGCCAGGGTAGGCAAGCCGACAAGGCTGCCTTTACCCCCGAATGTACCTGCCTCCTGAAGAGTCACAACTAGCCAACACAATACAACAGGGAAGCCGACAAGGCTGCCCAACACAGAGTACAATAGCATGACTGACCAAAATAGAGTTATAACCCTTACATAAGTACAACCCACAACTGTCTACATAGCTCTATGAGAAGGACAACAACATATGACGGGACAGGGCCCCGTCGTGCCCCTAAATATACATAAATCAAAATGATAGGTTTCTGTACAAAAATGGTAAAGCTCTGGATCAAATGAGCTTTCCAAACAGCTGCGCAGGAACCTAAACCGGAGGGTCACAAACTAAGCACATGTACCTGCGGGCATGAACGCAGCCCCCCGAGGAAAGGGGGTCAGTACGAAATAATGTACTGAGTATGTAAACATGAAATATTGCAAATGAGATCATAAGTAGCCAATGGATAACAAGATGTCAGTATAAAAATCAGGATCCAAATCCAACTGTGCCATAAACAATAAAAATCAGTTGTGCCTTATAAAAATGAGAGTCAAGTCAAGATAACATGAATGCATGTCCATATACATATATATACCTGTAACGTAACCCGACCCACTAATTAGGGACTCGGTGGAATCATATCATAACCCGACCCATATTGGGACTCGGTGAAGTCATATCATAACCCGGCCCATTCTAGGACTCGGTAAAGTCATATCATAACCCGGCCTATTCTAGGACTCGGTAAAGTCATATCTCATCTATGGATCCATCCTACGTAACCCGACCCTCTAGTGAGGGACTCGGTGAAAAATGCAAGGCTGTGCACGAACATAACCTACGGGACTCAGTGAAGTGAAGTAATAACACTTAGCACGAGTAGATTTCATGAGTAACCATATGCAATCAAAATTTTCATTTGACTTCCAATAAAATCATTATAATAATGTCATAATAAACTCTTTACTGAAAAATCATAGGCACTTCTCATAACTAACATCTTTAGGAATTAAACTGTATAAGAATCATGTACGTCCGCCGTACCTTCATTAAATAAAAATCATGCCAAAGAAAGAAGGAATAGTTCACATACCTCTTAGACGAACTAATCAACTCGATATTAGAGTACGTCCCATTTTAGAACTTCAACCTATAATAATGATAATACGTTCGTCAATTCTATGATCACTGGCATACTTTATATCGAATAACGACTTCCTATTCTATAAAAATTCGGGCAGCACTTCCCTTGTTTATACATGTTTCCACAACTTCCAAACGAGGCTAACAATATCAATAACCAAGCACCAATTAAGGGCACAACCAAATCAGCAACAAAGGGGATTTACACATCCACTTCTCATGTAAATTTAGCCTCTTAATCCACATTAAAACAGCCCACAAAAATAGTCCATGTTCCAACAACAACGAGGGTAGAATGTGAAGCCTTTCTACACCTTTCTACACCCTTATTCCTTTAGGACTTACATTAGCCATTACCACACTTAAACATGCATAATGATAACTAAATTTTCAGCATTATAACACCACAAAACAGTCCCTAAAATAGTCCATATCCATCTCGACATGTCCAACGATTTCATGCAAGTTCTTGGCCACAACATGTCATAATTTCATAACTCTTCTCTTAATTCCTAAAATCCAATTCCATATTTCAACACTTCCATATAACTAATTTTAAACTTTAATATCAATGTTTCCTTTAAATTTCATCATGCAATTAGTGATAATAATAACAACAATAACCAACGAATCCAACAATCACCAAAATCTGTCCCAAATTGGCAACTAGCCCAAAATTGTCACATGTATTGTTTAAATTCCAATTTTTCCTTAATACAAATTCATATCCTTAATTATAACAACATGAATTCCAATTAGATTATAGAAAGAAGAATTTTATATCTCAAATTCGTCCAAAACTGTCCGCACGATTTGCTCACTGCCCGGGTCCAAAAATCCCCACTGTTTTCGTATTTGTTTCCCTTTTTTGTTCACTTCTTCAACTCCAATTGACATGCAAGTGTTCTACAATATTAAGCCATCATCCCTACATGTTTTTCTTCCAAAATTTCATCCCAAAATCTTGAATTTTTAGGCAGATTCTCGGCCAGTAGTGGCTGTTTTTGTCACTGTTTTTGGTGTTGTTTTGGCTTCCAATTTTTGGTGAAAATGTAGTCTAAGAAGAGGAGATAAAAACCTTAAATTTAGTTATGGGTGGAGGGTTTTTCGGCTGAGCTTGGAGGAGAGAAGAGAAGAGTTTTTTTTTGGTTAAGTTAGAATGAAGATGAAGAGGTGAGTGTAGGTTATAAAAATCTGAATTTTCCTTTTTACACTTTGGCCCCCAAGTTCTTCAATTAATAAATCTCAAACTCACTTCTTTTAATTTCCGAGAATTGCATAAGCCTCATATCCTCTTGTATACTAATTTCCGGTATTTGAATCCTATTTCCTTAATCTTACGAGGTGTAACATTATGGCATGGAAAATGGAATGGCATTGGGCTTATGAAATGAAGATTCAAGAACATGTTTATATTCGGCTTTGTATGTAGGTCTTGGCCGAGACCATGCCTTTAAATTATTATCTTTATCTTCTTAGCTTAACTACTAGTTTACTTAGGACACCATTAAGTCATGTAATAACCCTTAACAACACATTAGGACACATTTAGTGAGGGACGGTGACTAGGCCGAGAGAAGCCTCATCAAATGGTGACATATACACGGTAAAGAGAAGTGAATGCTCTATCTAGAAGTGTGGTCTTCAAAGTGAATGAACCGTGTATGGATTTACTCAATGGGAGGATACCAAGACACGGTTTGGAGAAGCCGAGGGGTTGGACGAATTCCTCCCTCGACAATCGTACAAGGGCCATACATCTCAACATTATCCAAGGAGATCATTCAAGTGCTAACTAATTCATGCATGGAAGCCATCAAAGAAGGTTCTAAAACATTGTATCTAAATGTGAAGAACGCCTCGGCCGAGGACCTTTCCCCTCCCCCTTTCCCACCTAATCGGCTAACTGTGTAGTCTATGTCTTTATGTTTTCTTTCTAAAAGGTTCCTTGTTCTATTATAAAAGGAGCCCTTAGGATATTGTTGTTTGATATAATACTTAAGTGTTTACTCATTTTGCTAGGTCTTTCAATTCGGGATTGTAAGTTCTTAGTTGATCCTCCGGGAGGGTCGCTTGGTTCTCCGGGAGAACCACCTATCTTTTATAAGGTTTCGGTCACCCTTGCTTGGTTAGTGTTTAGCCTCGTGTTTAGAAAACCTCAATATAATCCTTGAAAAATTTACCATAACATCCTTGGAGACCACACGAGCAATCAACTCCTCGTGTTACCATCCAAGAACCACATATCAACCGAATTGAGACTTGGTTTATGTTTCAGATTGTTTCCAATAATCTATATACATTCCTTGTTCCAATTACTTATTTATCCACCCTACTATATCCCACCACACCTCATTAACATCCTCTAAAAATATATACATCCGAATCAAACCATAACCCCACGCATACACCAACAAACATATCAACGCCCCATCCAAACTTCCTTCTCGCATACCGTCACTGTCTCGGTCAAATTTTGAGACTTTACCGTCACTAAAACACCAGAGCCCCACCACCACAATATCCCTTACATCACCCGCAACCACCACCCAAAGCGCCTTGTCCCGACTCCTTCTACATCTACTCGAAACCGTCGCCAACCACCCCATATCTGGACTTACCAAAAACTCGAGAAACCCCACCTTCATTACCTATTTTTGGGTCAACCCGAATCTCACCAAGACCCCAACCACTTACCAACTCAAAGCCCTCCGTACTTAGATTAGATTGGTATCAGAGTGAGGCAATTCCATCCCACACTTTGACGTTATGCCTTTCATAAGAAAGGAACTACGGAGGATTATGTATGACATTTTGACCGACCGCTTGCAAGCCTTGAAAAAAGAACTTACTGAACCTACCATGACTAGCCGCACCAAATCAGGACCTATACCAAACAGCCCAAAGCATGAAGGCTTGGTACTCCAACGTGAGTTAGAGGCTCCATGCGAAACACCTAAGGAGACACAAAGGATCAACTCTTTTACACGTGTTGTAAAGTAAATAATAAAGTGTGCAATGTGATTATTGACGGGAGAAGTAGTGTCAACTTGGCCTCCGCAGAAATAGTGGACAAGTTAAAATTACCCACCCGCAATCATCCGAAGCCATATGATCTCCAACTGCTAAACCAAGATGAAAGGCTAAGAGTAGTCAAACAAACTCTTGTTGGCTTTCGGATTGGAACATATGAAGATAAGGTGTGGTGTGACATCCTCCCTATGGATGCATGTTATATTTTATTGGGGAAACCATGGCAACTTGACATGAAATCACAATATGATAAAGTAAGGAATACTTATTCCTTTTGGAAACATGATAAGAAAATCCGAGTAGTGTTGATGTCACCTTGTGAGGTGAAGGACTTGAGAATCCAACGTGCAAGGAAGCATGAAGATGAGGCCCTACTACTTGATGCATGAAGGGTATAAGAAGAATCCAAGAAGGGGAGTCCTATGGATTCATTGGCATGCAAGGAAAGGGAGAACATTTCGGAACTTGTAGAAACTACCGACGTGAAGGAACTCCCTAATGACATTGCATCCAGAACACTACCAACAGAAGATAGTGAACTTGCCCTTGATTTATTTTCAAGGAGTTCATTGTCTACTCACCAAGACTATGGAAGCCAAGAACAAGAATTGGTGGGCAAAAGCCAAACGAGCCGTAGTCTATGTACCATTCCTATGTCGCAGTCGAAAGATCTTTTTGAGTTTGAAACCGGACCATCACCAATGGAAAACATTGAACATACTCTTGGTTTATTTTTGAGAGGTTCTTTTCCCAATCAACAAGCTTGCAAACACAATCCGGAAATGGCTAAAGAAGTACAATAATGCATGCAAGAAAGACTAGGCGAGGGCCTTGTCCAAAAAGACTAAGTCATATACGGTGCATGACTTGTTGAAAGAACATGAGAAGTGGCACACTTGTGTTACCATCCAAGATGGGTACGAATGTACAAATGGAAGTGAGGTAAGAATCTTACATATCTCGGCTTCTTTATATCCTCATACCATCAGAAACTATGGTGCCCTTACTGCCCCTATTTAGACCATGGAGCCACTAATTAAAATTGAACATGATGCTAGAAGAATCGGCGTTGGTCCCGTCCTAATTCAAGACCAAAAGTCCATTGATTTCTCTAGTCTACTGCTTCCGTGTAAGGACTTGTTCATCACGGGGTACTTGGTCCATTGGAGACACTTGACTTGGCTTATGTTTGGCACATTGTGCTTAACTACACTTAAGAAAGGAAGGGACAATCAAATGCCAAGAGTCGACCGTCCTTGCAAGATATTGGCCTTCAAAATCGAGCATGATTTGTATGAAGAACTTGTGAGGCCATTTGAGTTGTGCAACATTTCAAACTATTCCATGATCCTCATGCACAAGATGGTACCACGGTCCATAGATAACACCACATCATCCAAGGGCTTGTGTGCTAATACAACCCCGATGAAATCTAGCGAAAAATATACCAAGCCTACGGGCATAGTTGAGGCAAATAATTTTATTAGTCCGGCATCGGTTCCTCATCATTTCTTGTGGGGATATTATGACCTTGCTTCCCCTATAAACAAACGCATGAGGAAAGATAAGTATGAATGGTTCTGAGGAGCAGCAAGATTCCTTGAAGCCTTGGAGATTTGGGAGGATACCAAGACACGGTTTTGAGAAGCTGGGGGGTTGGACGAATTCCTCCCTCCATAATCATCCAAGGGCCATGCATCTTAACACTATCCAAGGAGCTCATTCAAATGATAACTAATTGATACATGGAAGTCATCAAAGAAGGTTCTAAAAAATTGTATCTAGACGTGAAGAACCCCTCGGCCTAGAACTTTTCACATCCCCCTTTCCCACCTAGTAGGCTAAGTGTGTAGTCTATGTCCTTATGTTTTCTTTCTAGAAGGTTCCTTGTTCTACTATAAAAGGAGCCCTTAGGATATTGTATTAAGCAGTTCTTGTTTGATATAAAACTTGAGTGTTTACTTATTTTGCTAAGTCTTTCAATCCGGGATGATAAGTTCTTAGTTGATCCTCCAGGAGGGTCGCTTGGTTCTCCGGGAGAACCACCTGTATTTTATAAGGTTTCGGTCACCCTTGCTTGCATAGTGTTGAGCCTTGCGGTCAGCAAACCTCAACCTTGTCCTTGTACAATTAACCACAACATCCTTGGAGACCACACGAGCAATTAACTCCTCGTGTTACTATCCAGAACCACATATCGACCGTATTGAGACTTGGTTTGTGTCTTGGATTGTTTCCAACAATCCGTAAACATTCCTTGTTCCAATTACTTGTTTCTCCACCCTACTATCTCCCACCACACCTCATTAACATCCTCTCAAAATACCTCAATCCGAATCCAACCATAACCCCCCGCATACACCACCAAACATATCAATGCCTTGTCCAAACTCCCTTCTCGCATACCCTCACTGTCTCGGTCAAATTGTGAGCCTTTACCGTCACTAAAACACTAGAACCCCACCACCACAATATCCCTCACATCACCCGCAACCACCACCCAAAACGCCCTATCCCGACTCCTTCTGCATCTACCTAAAACCGTCGCCAACCACCCCACATCTCGACTTACCAAAAACCCGAGAAACCCCACCTTTCTTGCCTATTTTCGGGTCAACCCAAATCTCACCATGACCCAAACTACTTACCAACTCAAAGCCCTCTGTACTTATATCAATACCCGTAAATATATATAAAATCATACTGACTCTAGCTAGCACCTCTAGAACAATTAGAAAGCTCTGACACCACCCTTGAGCTGAGGTCTTATTGGAAAAGGGGCGTCATTCCAGAATGTAAATAAGGATAGGAAGAGACAACTTGTAACTCTGAATGCCTCTAAGGGCGTATGATAATGCTTTACTTTTATAAAAAATATAGTCATATATATATATATGCCACACTATGGGGAAATACCATTATCATATCGTACTCGACCATAAAGACACTCAGTTTTATCGTACCTTGCGATGATAGGTTGGGAATATCGTACCCAACTTCAGTGGTGTTACAATAGGTGTCATACCCGGCCGACTATAGCGCGTCTCAGTAGAAAATAGATATATATATATATATATATATATATATATATATATATATAATGCATGAATGACCTCAAAATACTAGTATGAACAGGGCGGAGTGACATAAGGTCGTTAACCCCCACCTATCATTATGGGACTATATACAACAATCGTTACAATCCAACCAGGAACTCAGAACCAATCTTATGCAAGTAATATCATAGAGTGCGATAAGTACTCCCGATAAGGGACATGTCAAGAGATATTATAAAAGTACGGAAGGTACTCCGGGCAAGGAATATATAATATTCAATAATCCAATCAATAGAATAAGGGATAGGCACATCCTAACTGCCAAGAGTAGAACCTTTATTTGAGGGACATTCTGTATTTGTCGTTCTATCACGATCATGCCAATAGAAAAGAAAGGGTAAGCCTTACATACAGGTCACCTTAGCTATACGGATTCCACAAGATCTTGTAGATTCTACGATCGGTTATCTACATTATACGAATGATTGGTATTAATAACGGATCCATATCCTATAAAAAGCTCACTCAAACATTTCATTAAACACCTTGCGTTCATGGAGTTTGTACAATATTCTACATTCAACTTATATGGATCTCAACACCACAAGCTTCTCCAATTCTCCCTTCTTAACTTCACAACACAATCTCTATGTTTTAATCATCAACACCACCCCATAAATTCATATGGAGTAGCCCAACAACATTACAATTCTATCTTTAAGATTTCTCAAACTTATTCTATAAGAATCCTTCAACAATTACACTTCAAACACTTGCATAATACTATGAGCAAGATGATATAAATGGAACTTACCTCAAACAACTAGAACTACATCAAATCAGAGGTTACTTCAACTCCAAGAAGTCTCCAAAATTGCCACACCGAAGGGGAAGACGATAAAACTATAGCATGAGATTCTTCACGTTGGATTTGTGTAGTTTATCTTTGATTTTTGTCTAGGATCATGAGAGAGCCTTAGAATATGAGTTTAGAGATGTTTAGGGTTGAGATATATGAAAACAATGAGACAAAACATCAAGAAAAATGTAATATAAAAAAGCTAAAAGTTTTCCACTGTCTCAATATACGACCGAAAGTACGGCCTATAAATGTATTGCCACATGTATGGCCCATACAAAATGTAAGTCTACATATACGTCCCGTACCCCTTAGATACAAAATTTCCCAAATCTCCAAGCTTGATACGGCCTCCCAAGCACAATTATACGGGTCGTACCTCAATGTAAGATCCATGTATCCCACCGTACTGATGTACTTCGTCGAAATTTGGTGAAACACATCCTCTTTGATTCATTTAACTCCTATATTTTCTGAAACTTTTACAAACAAGCTTAAACCATCATTATCCTTCCGTAAAGTCTCACTACCTTCTCGAGATACTTGAGTTAATCGACAACATGACTTGACATAAAATTATGAGGTGTAATAAGTAAGATTAGTTTAGGTGTTGTTGCTACTGTATTTGAGTGAATGCAAGTAATAGCTAAGCTATGTGAGCTAGAACATACAAATAGATGATTGGAAAATTGTATTTGATTGTTATGTCATGTTGGGCTATTTTGAGGTGTCTTCATAATGTTGTTATGGTTAGAGTTATGGAGAATGTCTTGTATGTGTATTGTTGTTGTTGATATGCATCTTGAATAGAATAAGATGTATAGAAGAGCATTGGGTTGTTCGTTAAAACACGAGCTTGCCGCTCGATGAATCGTGTACTAACTATCATTTAGCTTAACGTTAGTTCTATTGTTGGTTGTTTTAGATTGAAGTGTTATAACGGTATAAGTTCCTCATATCACCGACTGAATTGACAAAAGGTATGTAATGTCTATCCTTACTTCATTCCCTTGCATGAATCCGAACCTACAATGGTTTCAAATGAAATACATAAAAGAAGAATTTTTATCGAGCATGTCTCTCGTAATGTTGTATCACTCATGTGCTATTATTTGTCCTTTATCAAGAGTACATACTATTTCTTAGATCTTATTCATCCATAGATGATCATATAGAGATTATCCATATAGTTTCATTGTTGTTGCTATTAATTTCAGACCCCGAGCTATAATCGATGGGTACGACACTATGGTGCACATCCACATAGCCTTTGTATGGCCTGTTACATTATGACTTATGTCATAGAGACTTGTTACATATATGTATGGTTTGTATATCCATATAGCCCAATTTTTGCATGGTACGATACGATATATATCCACAGAGCCTTATTATGGCATGGTTTATTATATTTACACATAGAACCATCTTGTGTCCTGGTACATTATGTGTATTAGTATATTATATGAGTTAGAAGTAGCTAAGGTATATCCTCAAGTTACCCTGACTCTCAGTACATTCAGTTATTCTTATATACCAGTTCAGTTTCAGTTAACAGTTATTCAGTTGCCATACATACTCGATACATTATTTCGTACTGATGTTTATTTTTCTAGGGGTGCTAAATTTCATGATGCATGCCTTGATAGACATACATGCCCCCTCAATAGGCATTTCCTGATTTCAGCTTGATTGGCAAGCTCTATTTCATTCGGATTTTCTAAGTCTAGAGGTTTTGAGTATGTGACTATATATGTAGACATGACGGGTAGGTCGAGGCCATGTCCTGACCACAGTACACTTGTTCTTCTGTAGAGGCATGTCATGTGTATGTTCAGTTTGTACAATATGGCGTTGCCGACCTTGATGTTGTCATTTTAGACTATATGGTGGCCTTGTCGGCCCTTGGTTGTATCTATTTTTGTATATACAGTTGTAGAAATCCATGGTGGCCTTGTCAACTTGTATATATATATATATATATATATATATATATATATATATATATATATATATATATATATATATATATATGTATATATATATATTTATCTTTTGGGTTTTAACCCGTACAGTTGATACACTCGTTTACCCTCAAATTACTTTGAGTACGACATTGTCGGCCCACATAATTTCAGATTATGATATGATTTGTCCTTGTCGGCCTAAATGTTCCCATATCTATTTAGTTAGTTTGAGATACTGGTCGGTACACTCGGTCACGTAAGGCAACAGGTGCCAATCTCACCTCCCTAGATTTGGGGCATGACATGTTTCATCCAAATTAGGCTTTCGTTCATTCTCAAATTGTTCTACCTCTTAGGTGAGATACTCAAGAAATATAGTTTTCTCATCGTACTAGTCATACTCTTCTTCATCTATGTCACTTGCTTCTTTCGATTTATGACATTCCATAACATTGACGTGCCTATTATTAATATTATAAAAAATCAGAGGCAAAACAAGGTTAGATAATAAAACGTTTATGCATAACAGGAAAATGAGTTCATTTTTTAGATAAATCGAGGCTTTCATTAAATTCGTTAAATGAAGTACAAATGGTGGTCCTAACTCGGATCAACATCGAGTCATTTCCTTTTTAAAAATATTACAAGAGAATTTAAAACGTAAATGGTGGGTCATCGGGCCTCATTCGATCCTCACCTATTTTGAAAAATCTAAATTCCTTCTCTCTACCGAGACACTTGAGGAACCAAGAGCGAAGTAGAGGCCTAATTTCATAGTTGTTCTCTCAAATCATCTCCGCGGATGGTGGGTACCTCAGTGCATTCCTCTAATACCACAACACATCATTCTTCTTAGAATAATGCTCCCATCCCTTCTTCGAGATCATCTTCATCGGACTATAGCATTATGACTACAAAAGACTATTATAGACTCAAAATTGGTTTGCGAAAGCTCGGAGGGGTCTTCTTATTTTGGCCAGCTTTGGAGGTCCCTTTATCTCTAGAGATGTATCCCAAACCAAAATAGAAGTTGTTCTGATTGAGGGGTCGGGATGGGCTCCATTATGCCATCCAAATTCTTTCCCCGACCTCTTTCCCACTCGAATCCACTCTAAAGCATGGTGGTGGCAATCATCTTGTACAAGATATTATTGGGGCTTTTGGAGGAGTTTCCTCATAAGCATCCCCTACTAACTCCACAACATGAAAGTTGGTACCTTTTGTGGTTTCTTCAAATACCGGAATAGAGTGATCGGGATAGCTGTGGATGCTACCTTCTCTATGGATTACAATTTTATGGCCTTCCCATGTAAACTTTAGTGATTGATGTAGAGATTGTAACACCTCGTACCTTCAAACTAAGCCTTGTTCTTGATTCATGGGTTTACGAAACCAAAATGGGGAGTTTAGGTTGAAAAACCAGTTTCAATTCTGCAGATCAAATTTTACGCCTAACTTATATGGACTGTAAAATCATTTACAGACCATCGATTTAGACCTTACAATTTCTTTATGATACTGACAGTACACAGTAAAATATACAGATCGTATAAAAAGTTATGGTCCGCATTTTTAACCATCTCAGCCCCTCAAGTTTTAGAAGTCACTGGAAATTATCAATTTACAAGACGGTCCAATTATACAGACTGTACAATATTTGACGGTCTAGACTCAGACTGTAAAAAGTTTGACGGACCGTCAATTTTGGTCGTAAAACCTCTGACGACTGGAACTGTATAAATACGCAGATCTAATTCTAAAATCAATTTTTCTTATTTTTCCAAGCCCTAAAAGAAGCTCTCTTCTCCCATAAACCCCATAACTCAAGGTAAGTCTTTTTCATGTAATTCCGCACGATTCTAATCAAGTGTATTCAATTCCTAAGAAAAAATCATTGTTCTTAAACCTAGGGCTTTCAAGATAAACTCATCTCAAGGTTCTAAGGTTCAAGCTTTGGGTTTCTACTCTAAAGTTAAGATTTTTAAGACAAGACTAGGAGCGAACAAGGTATGTAGAGCTTTTTTCCACGTGTGGGAATATCCATGTTCTTCCCCAAGCCATGTTATTCCACAAAACCATGAAATTCCATAATTTAGGATTTTATTCTATTATCATGATAACCCTAATTACATGTGATATTATGTCATGTCTCTATTACAATTCGTAAATTGAATTCATGAATCATCATTATGATTGTCATGAATATATCTGTTATCCATGAACGCATGCTTTGAATTTCATGAGTTCTTAATTATCAAGTCATGAACCATTATTACTTAACCTATGAACTTATACATGTTATCTCATAAAATTCATGGGCTTACAAGTAAACTATTTTCAAGTACATGTTTTGGGAGTTGCATAGATTACAAAGAAGGCTCTAGTAGCCTGAAAATACGTATGCCACCATAGGATAAGGGTCGCTCTGCCTATAGGATGATACCTTCATATTACTGATTGGATCATTTCATGTCATATTCATGTCTCATACCCCGACAAGGTATGGGAGCGCTCTGCTGGTCGAGAAAGGTACCATACTCCATGTACCCACATGGTGATTTCATATTATCGGTTATACTATTGCTCTCCCCACAGATATACAATTTAAAGATTTTTGACATGTTATTATATCTATGTTCATGTTTCACGTTTCAATTCAAGTTTCTATTATTTCATGTGTCTGCTTCTTCTTTCAGTTGCTTTACATATATTACAATTCAAATGTACTAAAGTCCCTTTTCCCGGGGCCTGCACTTCACGGTGCAGGTATTGAGTTTCGGGATGATGAAATTGCTCATTAGGATTGATTCGATATTTGCTACTTAGTGAGCCCCATCTTATTCGGGGAATCAGTCTATTATTTTCATGATTATATTTTGTAGTAGAGGTATGATAGGGCCTTGTCCTGGTGAACAATTTTGCAGTATTATTTTCAGACTTATTATGTTTTTTAGATATTTCCGCTATGATATTTTAGACTATTTTTAGTATACAATTTTACGTGTTTCATTATCATTACTATTGGATGCTTTTGATGCCCATGTTGATTCAGCAAGCCATTGGTTTGCTTGTCACATGCAGTTAGGCACCGAGTGCCATATTTCGCCCATGCCATGGTTTGGGCCATTACAAAACTTTGTATCAGAGCACTAGATTCAAGTGTCTTAGGGAGTCTATGAAACCATGTCTGGTAGATTCGTACTTATGGGCGTGAAGCGCGCCACTTATAATTGGGAGGCTACAGGGCATTTAGGTAAAGTTACCATTCTTTCAAATCAAGATTGTTCAATAGAGCTATGTTGTAAGATATACTCGAACTCATGCGTTGTTCCATTTCTACCGAATGTGCCTCATCTTTAAAAGAAGAAGAATATGTAAAGCTAATTATTATCGATGGGTTGCTTTCAGATGGAATCCTCAGGAATGGAGTAAGTTGCACAGAAACTCGTGGGGAGAATAGACCGAGCCCTTAGTGCAATTGAAGCTTTGTTTTTAGGGGATATTCTCTTATTCCCCCTCCCCATAATGTAACTTTGACCCCGACTCCTAATAGAGTTGCTCGTACAACAAAAGGATCGAAGAGGGACGCTTATATCTATAGATCGGATTGCCCTACATGTTGGAAGCACCACTTGGGTGAATGCTACATGTGACTTGAAATATGCTACCATTGTGGTAAGAGGGGCCACAAGATGACCAACTACCCAAAGTTAGGCCATGTGGAGCACCACTCAATTCTTTATCATAAGGACTTCCGTGAATGCTCTATTTGTAAAATATTAGGACATCTACAAAATGATTGTCCCCAGTTTAATAATCATATGGGTTCTGAATTTCAGTAGCATACTCCTTACAGAAAATGTAACAAAGACATGAAGGAGAGTGTCGTATGAGTATGGATGTGTGTTATAATTGTGGTCTTCGAGTCCACATGCAGATAGAGTGCACTTCATCCAGGTATAGTAGTGTCAACAAAGGTGGTGGTGCAGTTTATCCTACTGGACCAGCTGCAGCCAATTCAGCATCACCTTTCGCAGCCTGTAACACTTGTGCACTAGCAGGTTAAGGCATAGTAGGTCTCTTGGATTCAGAGGCATCACCACATGTTGTTGTAGGTATGCTGTTAATTTTTCCTTCTTGATATGTATGGGATGGTGTGCCTCTAGATCTACTGTGTCTTATGTGGTTATCGTGCAATTGAAAGTTCAGAGTAGAGTATTTTAATTTTCCATTCAAAGATGTAGACATACTTTATTGTGACTATATATGTGGTTAAAAGAAGGTGGTGTTCGACCATAATATATGATCAGATGATGTCGAGTCACTTGACATAATTCTAATTTGTTGGTTTAGGACGAATTACAGAACATGGTGTTAGTAAGTTGCCATAAGAATATTATTTTGATGGATAATAGAGGAGGTAGGTAAGGAAATAAAAACAGATAAGATTTATGGAGATAGTCTTAGAGACAAAATGAAATTATGCGAAGAATAAACAAAATGATTAGATGACCACTTATCTCTAAACTTAATGGATCCAAGCTTTAAAACATTTACTTTTGAACTAAGGGGGAGATCGTATGATTAGGTGCCGATATAGATTATGTGTTTCATAAATTGATAAGCGTCAAGAAAGATTATGGTGGATGATCACAATTTCATATAACTATGGTTAGGTATATATGGATAATTCGTCTTTTTTCATGTCTCTTGAGATCAAGTATTGAATAAACCTGCATCTAAAGGGTTAAAGATTTCCTAATAGCAAGTTTCATAGAGAGAGAAAAGTTTGAAGTGATGTTACGTTTCCAATTTTAGTAGGTGGTACTTATGCCAGACGTACTCTACTCACACCTTACGTACTTATATCATTCCCATGTTATAGCTTTACACTCCATATATAAGATTCAAGAATTAAGGTTCCATACGATAGTAAGCTATGCCAAAGAAATGCTCTTTCATGTTTCGCCCATCAGGTTGTGCTCTTGTCTAAAGTTAAAAATCATACTCATATACCACGTGTCCATCGTGATTTTATATCCATGTCCATGTTCTAGCTTCTAAGTGCTTTCTAAATATGATGTTGATAGGCAATGATGAAAGTAAGTCAACATGGATGTCCTACTCATGAATCTATATAACTCGTGCTTATGTTACTCTAGCTAATATTTTATGATCATGATGATAATAATCAATTATGAGGGTAGGTTATAAGTAAAGGAAATGTTGGGCTAATGCTGAGTTTCCTCTCCAATGATTTTTTTGGAACTATCTCGTAACTTGGCACAATGAATGTCCTTTTTCTTTCACTAAGTACTTATGCCTTGTTTATGTTCAAAGTGACTTTCTACGCATGTCTTAGGTGCTTGATGAATGAAGTAATCATGACTATAATTCTTTCCTTCATGAGCTTTATTTTATGAATATGGTGTAGACTTACAATGATAAGAGTAAGCTATGTTGAACAATTTCCCATTCTTTCAGTTATCCTAGTTCTAAAGGTAATGCTTTATTTACGCCCGACATCCCTGAGTACCCAAGAGTGAAGCCTACAATTGAACTCCATGCAAGTCACACTTATGTCTTATTCACACTTCAATACTCATGAACTCAAGTCCAAATGCCAGAGTGTGCAACTTCTATGTAACCATGCAAATGTCATGTTAAACATGTCCCCATGCCTCATGTCATGCTATTCGCGTAATCACATTTTATGCCATATTAATTTTGTTTCCATGTACGCATGTCCATATTACATCCTTCATGTTCAATGTACATGTATCACGTATATACTCTAAAATGAAGGGTCTCATATGACTCGTACCTACGAATTCCTTTTCCTCTCAATTCTTCATGATCCGATCACGATAATGGAATCGATAAACAAAAAGCAAGACAATCTAAGGTATTCACATCTAAATTTCAGAGCGAGCAAGATAAGGTTCAAACTAATGTATGTTTCAATTTAAAAGAGAGTTCCTTTCATGTACCATGTAGTACTTATTTCAGAAGTATTCTACTCAGATTTGACGTATTCATGTCATCATATTCCTGTCCTATGACTCATGTTTATCTCATTCGCACTGAGTGGCACTTTTAATTAAGGCCTAAGTCATACCCTTATCTCATATGTCTATTGTGGCGATATCCAAACATCTATGATCAAGTATCTAAGTGTTCCAAACCCATCTCCACTCAGCATTCTGATCTCTTGTGGTAATACTCATGGTTTTTGCATTCAAATCTTATGATATGATATCCACATTTTCACGTATTTAGATCCCATGTCAGTTCAACACTCATGTACCCACGTCGGCCAGTATTCATGTTCTATGTTTAAACTCCTCATATCCATGTAATCGTGTCATGTTCATACTTATGTTATAGTACACATGTCACTCATTCCTACGAAATCTTTTCGAAATCTCAGGTATAGTATTCATGTATTCATTTAGTATAATATTTATGTGTTCATATCATATAGTTATTCATGATAGTTGGTATTCACATATTTAAGTTAGTTCAATATATGTCACGCGTATTAAGGTGCTCTGTGAGGCGTGTGTGGTGCTCTGGTTAGCTAGCAGACATTTGAGAAATGTTAGGGATAGCCATATTTACATAGCAACCCCTATCAAAAATTTTGTAAAACTCCAGAGTTAGTCATATTTGTAACCACCATTCATCATTCCAGGACAAATGTCTCGTGATTCACATTCAAGTATTCACTACTCATGTCTCATGTCCCCATGATCATATTCTCACATAATCATGTCGTTCAGTCCCCATGTTCCCTGTCACATTTCTTCATGTTCATGTACTGATGTTATATCCAGTCTTATTCTTAACCATGACCCATTATTCGAGGATGAATGATCACAAATGGAAGATATTATAACACATCGTACCTTTAAACTAAGTATTGTTCATGATTCAGGGGTTTAGGAAACCAAAGTGAGGAGTTTAAGTTAAAAACCCAGCTTCAGTTCTGCAGATCAGATTTTAAGCTTAACTTATATGGACCGTAAAATCATTTACGAACCATCGATTTGGACTATACAATTTCTTTATGAAATTTACGGTACACAGTAAATTATAAACAACAACAACAACAACATACACAGTAAAATATACGGACCGTATAAAAGTTATGGTTCGTCCTTTTCAACCATCTCAGTCCCTCAAGTTTTAGAAGTCACAGGAAATTTGCAATTTACAATATTGTTTGATTATATGGACCGTACAATATTTGATGCTCCAGACTCAGACCGTAAAAGTTTGACGGACTGTCAATTTCGGTCGTAAAACCTCCGATGACTGGAATAGTATAAATACGCAGACCTAGTTCCAAAAATTAGTTTTCTTATTTAAAGAACATCACTAACTGAGACATGTATTCATGAACTGATTATGAGACCTGAAGCCTTAACTGTTTCTAGACTTGTTGAGTTTCTAGACTGAGACTCATGGATACCAAACACGAGTCTATATTGATTACGTTCTGAGTCCACAATGTTTGAAATGACAATCATGAACGAATTAAGAAACTAGAGAATAATAGTTCTGCAACTATTCAGGAAACTAAGGCATATCTATGTTCCGAGGCAATTCGTAATAATCCATAAAGAACATGGTGTAGGAAGAATCATCAACATTTTCAAACATAGAGAGTTAGCCTCACATACCTTAACTTCCTGCTATTGAGCGTAATACAATAATTGTCGCTTCCTTTTGACTTTAATCTATATAAATATATGTCAATGGAATCAACATTAGCAACAATTCTCATATTTTTGTCATCTAGGCATTTTATCAAACACTTGGTGGGCATAAAGCTTCATAGCCCTTATTAATGGTTTTCTACACTAAATTTCACATCCTCTTATTTCTAGGTGATTCTACAATCCCAAATAGGTATAATTAACATCATTCTTCATTACCCATATGCTTACAACAACTCTAAGTCAACAATTCAACCCATACAATAGTTCATACGGTTTTCTTCATCAAACCCATTAGCTTATCTCAAGAATCTTTGGTTTATAATCATTAATCTAATACTATAATAAACTAAGGGATAAAGACAATACTTTTTTGATGCTCAAGAATATTGAACTCGAAATCTAGGGATCCTCGTCCGACAATAAGGTTTCAATCGCAATTTTATGGATTAGAAAGGTTTTAATCAAGTTAGAACTTGAATTTATACTAGAATCATTGAAGAACTTACCTTGGAGGGTTCTTGAGGCTTGGGACTTGTTCACTCTGACTTTAGGGTGATATTTCATGATTAGAGATGTTAGGGAAATAATACCCAAGCATATATATAAGAAAAACGTGAATATTTGAAGTTTTGATTCAAAACCCGAGCCATTCGCGATGGACCCGTGATGCAAGACCATCGTAGGACCCCCTGCAGGTCAAAAGTTTAGATAGGGCAATTTTTTGCTACCAGCCCGCGATACAAGGCCATGGCACGTGCACATACTCATGGCGTGTGGCCATCATGAGTCGTCGTGTCTGCTTCTGCGTGTGTTCGATAAAATAGTCCTAACTTCCAGCAAACAGCTCTGTTTGGGCTTCACAATATATCGTTGGAAAGGTATTTTAAATATCTACTACTTTCAGTTTTAAGTTTTCTAAAATTATCAATGGATGTTTACAAAATCGGGCTGGAACAAATACATGTCATAAACTTAGCTTATTCTATCGAATCTTAAGCACCTCACTACTCGTCTTGATTTCAAAACAATTATTTCCACCGAAACTCATCCTGGTAGAACTTCATATGTCTAAAATTTCACATTAATACTTATTTAATACATCCACACCTAATTTGGTTTTACGAAGTGTTACAATGATGCCTTGTGAGGTTTGTGTTGTGCTCTAGTTAGCTGACATGTGTTTGAGGAATGTTGGGATAGTCATATCTATAAAGGAAACTCTTTCTAAATTTCTGTATAATTCTATACTTAGTCCCATTTACATCCACGACCATCATTCGAGGATAAATGATTCATGTCTAATGTTTCACATTCAGGTATTCACTACTCATGTCTCATATTTTCATGTAATCATGCCATTTCAGTCTCCAGGTTCTATATCACGTTTATTCATGCTCATGTACTCATGTCATGTCCCTAAGTTCTTGAGTTAACCGCATTCCTGACCATGACCCATTATTCGAGGATGAATGATCCCAAGAGAGAGATATTGTAACACCTCATACCTTCAGACTAAGGCTTGACTAGTATGATGGGAATATAATAGAACCAATATGAGGAGTGTAGGAAGTGTTTTGAAAACTATTCAAGGCATAAGAGGAGTCTTTTGGCAAAGTATAGTCGGAAGCTACTCTACGAGCCATGTTTTCAAGTGAGTTTGCACAAGGTCTCACTTAAAGCGAGTATTCGAACAAATATATAACGCATTTTAGAAACCTCAAAACATGAATGTTGTCTCCCATTGAAATACCTTTCCAAAGATATATTGTGTAGCTCAAACGGCCATTTGAATAAAAGGTTATGACTATTTTACTAAAGGGTCGCAGAGTAGTCCGCCGGAATGGCAGATGCGATATGCGACACATTTCCAGTCGCATTTTGAGACAAATTTCCATCATGAAGTTCCATTCCTTCTGTTTTGATATGCAGTAGCATCCGCATCCACAGAAAAGCCATCCACGACGCGGATGCCAATGCAAATGCACCCGAAACTCATTTTAAGTCGCATTTTTCTAAATTTTATCCCATATTCAGTTCTCCAAAGCCCTAGAATGACTTTTATCTCTTCTCCTCATACTCCCACGTCAAGGTAAGTCACTCCCATATATTCCTTAGCAATTCCAACACTTATACATCAATTTTTGACAATATTTTACACTTCAAACTTAGAGTTTTCAAGAAAACCTTTCTCAAGGTTTCAAGTTCAAAGTTTTGGGTTTCTTCTTCAAACGTTTAGACCTTTTCTTCATATTTTGGAGAGACTAAGGTATGTAGAGCTTCTAACCACGTGTGGTAATATCTTTGTTCTTCCCCACACCATGTTTATCCATGAAACACAAAATTTCACAAGCTTAGGATTTTTATTCTAAGTTCATGATAACCCTAACTATATGTATTATTGTATGTCATGTCTATATTACCAATTCATTAATCGTATTCATGAGTATCATTATGATTGTCATAAACCTGTCTATAATCCATGTATGGCCGTGTTATTTTTTCCATGAGCTCTCAGATACCAGTTATGAACTTAGGTGTTCCACTCCAGGAATTTTTACATATTTTCATGTCTAAAAAATTATATACATATAATTATACAGATTTTCATGAAAACTATGTTATGTATACATGGTATAAACTACATTATGAATCATGTTTTAAAATCATGGGTGTAGATGCCACTTATATTCATGTTCATGTTCTGAGAGTAGCATAGGTTTACCGAGAAGGTGCAAATAACCTGAAACTATGTATGGCAGTGTAGGGTAAGGATCACTCCACCCAAATTAGGACGATACCTTCAGATTATTGATTGGATCCTTTCATGTCATTTTCATGTCTCATACCCCGGCAAGATGTGTGATTGCTCTATTAGTCAGGCCAGGTACCAAACTCCACGTACTCACGTGGTGATTTCATGTTGTTGGTTATACTAAGGCTCTCCCACTTAAAAATAGTTTACTCATGTTACAGCTTGATCATGCATATCATGATCATATCCAGGTTTCAGATTCATATTACAGTTTACAACATTCAGTTATAGTCTACATTTACAATTTCAGTTTTGTATTACTTCATGTATTCATATTATTTATTTGGGTTGTCCATTCCCCGAGCACCCCACTACTATTCTTTCATTTAGTTGCTTTACATATAAGTACAATTTTAGTGTACTAACGTCTCTTTTGCCCAGGGCATGCACTTCACGGTGCAGGTACAGAGTTTCAAGACAACAGATCTGCTTGTTAGGATTCTCATCGTATCAGCTGTTAGTGAGTCCCATTTCATTCGGGGTGTTATCTTTATTTTACATTCATGTCATGTCGTGCAGTAGAGGTATGTCGGGGGCCTTGTTCCGGTAAACAGTTAATTTTCAGACTCATGATCAGAGGTTTTATAGACTAGTCTAGCATGTTATGTCAGTTATTCAGACTTGGTATGTTTTCAGATTATTTCCGTAATTATATTTCCAGACTATTATTTACAGTATGAAGTTTTACAAGTTTTAAAATTATTATTTCATGCTTTTGATGCTCATGTTGATTCATCAAGTCATATGGTTCGCTCGGTCACATGTAGTCAGGCACCGAGTGTCGTGTTACGCCCAAGTCATGGTTCAGGGCGTGACAGGCCTATAGCCACATTTATATACAGAAATTATTTACAATTCTCATTTGACTTTGATGTTATACCATACTATCTGTTATAGGTTTACAGTAGTTGCATATAGAATAGGGTCCGTCCCATTTAGGTTTGGGGCGTGACAAATACACAACCAAATAATATAAATAGAATAACAGAAATTATACCTCAAGATACTATATCAGACTCTATAAATAAATTAAAAGTAGCAGAATCTAAAATTTTGTAATTCTAAATGTGAGTTTCCGCTTATTTTTTTTTATTTCCGTCAAATCTAACTGATCGAGTTCGGTAAATATTTGTAACTTTAAAAATGTTGACTTTTGACAAATTAAAAAGACCAAAACTTTCCTGTTGAACCTTACAGATTATTACTCCCTCTCTCCCGGTTTATATGAGGGGGTTCGGAGTACGATGGTCAAAACAGTTAATTTTTTACTCAATTTCAAACATGGATTGTTCGAATATATATAATAAAATTTATATATTTAAAAAGTACATAAAAAGTACCATACACTGCATAATTAGTACTTCATCTGTCACAATTTAAATGTCTTAATTTTTTTTTGTCTGTCCCAAAAAGAGTATCTCTTTCAATATTTAGTAAGTTGACAATTCAAACACCTTACATGACAAGTTTATAACCACAAGATTCAATGGACATTTTAGTACATTATAAACATCTTTAATTTATGTCATAATATTCAAAAGTCTCTCTGTATTTCTTAAACTCCGTGCCTAGTCAAACTAAGAGAGTGTTTAGATTGACTTTTTATAGGTAGCTTATAAGCTAAAACCAAAAAGCCATAAGTTGGTAATACCCAATTTTTGGCTTTTGACTTATTTCTGTACTTTTTTTGCCTCAAAACAAGTGCTTAAAACATATTTTTTTCCTTATCCAAACACCACAAAAAGTAGAAAAGAGCTTAAAAGACAATAAACACTTAAAATAAGTGAATTCAAACACCATTTAAGACACTTAAATTGGGACGGGGGAGTAATTCACAACATAATGAAAGAGTTGAAGAAAATTATAGTTAAAGAAAGGATTGTTTGACTCCCAAATAGTAAAATTATCAAATAAATTGAACAGAGGGAGTAATAAAAAGTCATTTGGAATAGCCTTATTACAAAATTTATTTTTAAGAAAATAAAGGACCAAAACTGTTTAGTAAATACTTCAAGGACTATTTTGAACTTACCCTCAAATATAGGGAACATTTTTGTCATTTACTCATGTTATAAGAACATGCTTCCAACGAGTTGATTAAAAGTCAAATTCCATAAATTACACTGTATTCAAATATTAGGTGCTTCACACCGTTAGAATTATTTTCCTGTCCACCGACACACCATATATTGGTCGTCGGCTGCTTGTTGAAGGAAGAATCGATATATGATGATGGGAGAAATTGTGAGGCATCCGAATGAGTTATACCCATTGATGAAGCTGCTGATAGTAGCAAAACAAGCAGAAAAAGAGACTCCATCACAGCCAAACTGGAGATTTTGCTATCTCATGCTCCGCAACATCTCTCGCAGCTTCTCTCTCGTCATTCAACAGCTTCCCCTACACCTCCGCGACGCTGTAAGTCTTCTTTCCTTCTCTTCAATTCTCTAAGCTTTTTTCTTCTTCTTTTATATATATTTAATTTAACTTATATGTACTTGGTATATAATGTGTGTTTTTCTGCACCTATCAATTTAAGATTACATATAATTTTTTAGTAATCTTAATTTAATTAATTAGCAAATAACTTATTAACCTTATTACTCAACTTTTATAACGATAGTGTAAAATTCTTTACATCCGCATCCCGCCGGAAGGGGGACAGGTTTTGGGGGGTCGGCCGGGGCGGGTCGGTAGGTTTTTTTTTAAAACACTTAATTTTAAAATATAATTGAACAAGATAGTGTAATAAAAATATATCAAAGCTACTTTTATGCTTCTTATATTATTTAATAAAAATATAATTTTTTGGTAATACAATTTTAAAATTGCAACTTTGTTTCGTTGTTCAAAAGTTGCAAATTACATAGTAAAATTGCAATTAAAAATATTACATAGTTAACCATACTTTTTATAATTTATTCACAATGTCTTGAGGATCTTCGGTTGAAATTGGAAGTTGTTGGTCAAATTGTTCGACGTCGCTTCCTGTTCCCTTGGACAAAATTTCATTGTAGTTGTAGTCGTCTTCTTCGTTGATCTCTGGTTGACCGCGTCTTCTACGCTCCGCTCGAATCCAATCTTTGAATAGAACTGCAATCTCCAAGGTGTCTCCCGCCAATAAGTGTCTGTGCTCTCCTATTTGAAATCTTCCAGCAGAAAAAAGTGCTTTCAGACGTTGTTGATGACGCTTGAATGTTCAACACATCCCGGACCATCTTTTCTAGTGTCGGAAATGTCTTTGCGTTCTCCCTCCAGTACCTCAGCAAGTCTTCATGTCCATCTTCATTAACAATTGATTCATACGGTACAACATCTTACAAAACATAAACATCAAATTCGCTAACTTGTGAAGAAGTTGAACCATTAAACATTTTATTTCTAAGACCTTGAATATTAGCAGCAGAAATCACATGTTTTTATAAGGTTGTAGCGAAGTAGAAGAATATGGTACAGAAGTCAGTTGATTATTTTGCACTTTGTTGTTGGTAAAACATATATATTTTTTTGCATTCAGTGTGTATGCTAGACATAATTTCTTCTTTAGTTGGTTCGTGAGTTGGTTCTTCATTTGGACTTGGAGGTGGAAGTACTGCTATACAATCATAAATCGTTTCAACAAGTGTTTTACAACCGTCTACTTTAATAGTCGGATTTAATACAACACCAATAATATAAATAGTGAGAATAGAAAAAAAATATTTTTTTAATTTTTAATTTTTTTTCCAATAGATGTCTTATAAGTTTATTTTTCTATATATTCATTAAGTAACAAAAATATTAGAGCTATATAAATAACATAGTTGAAATAGTAGTATAATAAATACCAGAAAATTCTTTAGTAGCTTAAAAAAATTTCTCTAAAAATCCAATAAGTTCTAAAAAAAATTCCAATCATTATCCACAAGCATATCCCTTGGATTTTTATTATAGGCGTTAAATAATAAAGTTACAGGTCTTCTATAATCGTAAGCAACAAGTAGTTGTTCATATAGAGAATTCTACCTAGTCGCTACTTCTTCAGAAAATTTTGTATAAGGTAATCCACAGTCGTGACAAGTTTTTTTATACTCTTTGCGTCTTTGTATTTTATTAGCTTTAAAAATAAAGTTTATACCAAATTATATTTTATCAAGAATGTTTTCAAAAAGTTTTACGTCATTCTTTACAACTAAGTTATAAATATGGCATGCACATCTTATATGAAAATGATCAGAAAAGATGAAGTTAATTGAACTTTTAGAAGTCTTATAACATAATCATTAGAAGTAGCATTATCTAATGTAATAGTCATAATTTTATCAATTATTCCATAATAATCACAAATTTCATTAATATTTTGTGCAATAAAAGTTCCAGTGTGCCTATCATCAATATATCTATATGCTAAAATACGTTTTTCCATAGACCAAGTTTGATCTATCAAATGACATGTAACGATTAAATAATCATTACCGTTAGTACTACAACTTATATCAGAAGTGAGAGTCACTTTGCCATTAAAATGATATAATGCATAATGTAAATACTGTTGATATTCATGTGCAAATTTAAAAACGTCTCTTCTAACAGTTGATCTAGGAAAATCGTTAAAAGCAGGATTATACATTTCTCTAACGTAATGAATAAAACCAGGAGAGGAAGGAAATGCAAAAGGCAAACCCTCCACCGCAACTAATTTTGCTATATTTTTCCTATTTTTGTGTTTATCATATTTAGGACCTATAATTTCCCCGTCATCGGATTAATTCGATCATGTACTTGATCGAGGACACTATGTGAACCTTGTCCCGACTCAAAGGGCATTGGTACACCCGATGTTTCAACCTAGTATTGATTCCACCTAGCTGTGTGATCGCTTTGTACATGTCTCAATAAACCTCCCGTCCCACCTTGACCTTTTTCGGTATTAAATTTATAAATATTTTGATAAATTTTAAATCTAACTACTTGATTCTCTTTGTCCCTATAAAAAAAATACCGTGCATGTGATTTTAATTTTTATCGTGTAGGGCCTCGACTCATACTAAGGGGAATAAGAAGCATTCCAGTTTCAGTTTGAGGCTGAGACTCAGTCTGAACCTGAGGTTGAGGTGCACTAGTGGGTCTGTCATCTACATTATCGTCAAAATTAAAGTCTAGTTCAGATGCAGAATATACCTTATCATCTAATTATATATCATAAAAAACAGTTTCATCTATATGAGTGAAATCAATTAAATCATCTAGACTAGGAATATGATTACTAGAAGAAGTACATTTACCATTATTACCCCTACTAGAAAAAGCATCCTTACCCTTACCCTTAATCATACGTCCAAGACGTTCTATTATAATTATGCAAATAAATAATTAAAGTAAATGAAATTAAGTGCGATAATTAAAATTAAGTAACAATAATAATTTAAAGAAGGAACGAAGGTACCAAACACTGACGTAACGTCGACGTGTAATCGATGTTGAAAATTAAAACTTTGCTCGATGGATGATCATTAAGCTAGTTGCCAACTTCACTCCCAATTTTTGAACTTTGATATAAATTAGCAAATAAAATATAAAATTTAGTAGGCAATGTAGAGTTGTAGAGAGATATATAGAGAGATTAGAGAGATGGTAGGAAGATTTGTGAGAAAAATGAAGAGAAAAATAGTTGAGAAATAGGGTTAAAGTATAAATATACTAACTTAGGGGTTAAAAATAAATATTAAGGGAGTAGGGAATTTATGGGGTGAGGGGGCATGCTACCCGTTGCACAACGGCTAAAATAGAGGCCGTTGTGCAACGGTTATTTTTGCAAAGGGAGGCGGACGGGGCGGGGCGGGGCGGGACGGGACGACGTCGGGATTGGGAACCCCGACACCATTTTTTTAAGGGGGATTGGGGCGGGGCATGGCGGGTATCGGGACGGGCCGACCCGGCCCACTGGCCAGCCTTACATTAGCATATATTTCCATTTTATATGGCGTTATTTACTTAGGTAGTATTAAAAAGAATTCACATTTTTATATATTTAAGAATTATTTACTTTTTAGCCTTTTTTACCCTTAATAACAGATTTTATATACGTACCGTGTCCGATCAGTCAATTCTATTGAAAAGGAGTTCGTAGCGTGTAAGTCAAAGTATTTCTTTTAAAACTATAAGGTTAATGATGTACGTATTTCCAAGGAATTGAACGTGTAGCAATTGTGACTTGTCTCCTTTGTTTGCCATGTATCATGCATGTGGCTAGCACTTCTCCTCTCTAAGACGTAGCTGTATATCCTTTGACTAAAAATATTATTTGCAATAATGTAATGTCAGCTATATTATGAGTAGGGGTGACAGAATTAGCCCAAATCCAAGTGATCCGACCAAGATTTTATGGGTTTGGACAAAAGTAATTTTGATAATGGGTTGGTTTGGGCCAGCCCAAATTGACCAATCATAAATTAACAACTCAAATAAACCCATGATGCTGTCCAAATTTGACATATGAAAATGTTCAATCTTAACGATTACAACTCTACTCTAGATTAAGATTTTTGTTTATAAATAATTAATTAAAAATCTTTTATTATTTATGAACCATAAAAATACACAAACGCACCTCAACCACCCACCACACTACCCATCAACCCTACCCCTCCCCTACACCAACCCCCACCCAAGCACTGAACCACCCTCACATCTCTGCCCCCTATCTTGCCTACTCCACCTACCCCATCTACCCCTACATCCCGCCCTACCCCACCTTACCTCATTCTCAAATTTCTATTTTATATTTTTACTTTTATAAATAATTTACAAAAATATGATTTTTCTCTTACCTCCCTCCCCCTCCCCGCCTCTACCCACACATACCCCCTTCCACCCCCACCCCATTGCCCTACCCCATCCTCAAATTTCTATTTCATATTTTTTTTTACTTTTATAAAAATATGAATTTTTTTCTTACCTCTCCCTACGCCCTAATCCCACTTACCCCCTCCACCCCCACCCATCCTCAAATTTCTATTTCATATTTTTATTACTTTTATAAAAAAATTATTAAAAATATAATATTTTTTCTTACCTCCACATGCCCTACCCCCTCCAAGTTTCTATTTCATATTTTTTTACTATAATAAAATAATTATTAAAAATATGAAATTTTTTCTTACCCCCAACTACCCCCAACCCCCCTGTCCTCCCACACCACCCCCCAAGTTTTTTTATTTTATATATTTATTTTACTTATATATAAATATTTATTAAAAATATGAGACATTTTTCGTACCCCATCTCCCAACCCCCCTCCCCCACTCCGCGCACCCCTAAAATTTCTATTTTATATATTTGTTTTACTTTTAGAAACTTTTTATAAAAATGAGAAAAAATTGCTTACCCATCCCCACCCCCACCCCACCCGAAGTTTTTACTTTATATATTTATTTTACTTTTTTATAAAAAAATGAGAAACTTTTCTTACCCCACGATCCAACCCCCCCCGCCTCTCACCCCTCGCCCCACTAACGCCTGCCCTCCCACCCATTATTTTATATATTTATTTTGTTTTTATAAAAACAAAAAAAAATTTAAAAATATTATTCTTATTTAAAAATAAAGATATGAAAAAATCAAATATCATACAAAACAAAATAACATAATAGAAGGTAAGTTTGAAATTTGTAAATGTAATGGGTCAAGTTGGGCAAGTTGAGTTATGACCATCATTTAGTCCATATTGATCCGCCCATCTTAGCCCGTGTAAACTTTGGACGGGTTGGAAATTGACCCATCTATTAATTAAAAACATCTTCACCTGCCCAACTTCAGTCCAAACGGCCTTCTGCCTAATTATGAGTTTATGACTAGGCTGCTAGCTTATACCTAGCATATCATGTACGCAAGAAAATTTAATGTGTTATCTTTTCTTTCTTTTATTCCAATTCATAAGACTTTTTCTTTTTAATTTTGTAATATCCTAAACATTTGACACCATTTTATTTTTATATAAGTTTTGAAATCAATGATTTAATATTTGATCTAATACTTCTAAACTAATTTTTCAAGAAAAGTTAGTGTTACGAGACTAAATTTGAGGGGGGGGTGGGTGGGGGGGGGGTTTGAGGGAGGGTAGGTTTATGAAATAATCCCTTTACTTTTATAGTTATAATGACTTTGTGAGTATAGTAGTCTACCTTGAATGGCTTTGTTAGTAATCAAAATAAACATATGTGACTTTACCAAGTAATTTACTATACTTGGATGATCATATATGAAATTATCCTGTTAGGATTCCTTTGTATGCTTTAGTTCGTTATTTAATTCAAAGTTCTTGTATTATTTTTTGTTATTATAAATTCAGCTTCCATTTTATTTAACAAAAATACATTTAAAATTTCCTTAACGTATTGGAAATGGATCAAAATATCCATCATTCCATGTATTGATTTAAATTTGCCCTTTCGTTCAGCTATCGGATCAAAATGTCCTTAACATATTAGAAATGACAAAAAAAATATCCTTCTCCCATCTATTAGATCAAATTTGCATCTAAGATTAATTATGCTTAAAGTTACCCTCCATTAATAACACAATTAGATGACATTCGAAGGATTGATATAGAAAAAAAATGCCTATATTTAGTTAAATTGAAATTAAACATGTGACTTTTATCCTTCGTAATAAATAGACGAATTTAGGTTAATCGAAATTCAGCAAGTTGTATAGTCCACCTCCAAGAAAGTAAACTTCATGTAACACTTCAATCGCAACATGCACACGCAAGGACTTATTTAGATAGTTATATTATTACGTCGTCACTTATCGCTATGTTATACTCTCTCCGTTCAGTTTTTCTTGTTCACTATTCTAAAATTTTTAGTTTTTTATTTTAAAAAATAAAAAGATAATTTATCATTTTTCCTCTTTTACCCTTAATATTAATAAGTCAAATTTTTTATTTTCTTTTTCCAACATTACTTTTTTATGGAGAATGTGTGAATTGTTGAAACTCATTACTTTATAAGTTGACTGCACATATTTTTTAGTAAACATTAATTTATTTCAATCATTAAATAATTAAAAATAATATAATAAATTTTTTATTTTATTTTTAACTCCTTAATAAACATGTCAAGATAATATATGCCAAGCAAAACTGTACGAACGAAGTACATTCTGCCGGACTTTCTGGATGAAGGGAACTTTTTCCCGTGCTTATTGCGTGAATAAGCTTGTTCAATGATTACATCATTTAACTTGTTCTTCATTAACTTTCCCCAAGTAGAATTAATAAGCCTTTTATTAGCTGTTGGTATGAAGATGAAAAAATGATTAGAACGCTTAATTGCGTTAATTAAAATGGATTTTGTATTGAATTGGATCATGGATGGGTCGAGTCTTTTGATTTGGGTTAGAATATTACGTAGATCAATAAATAAAGGCCAGACACTTAATTATTTAATTGTGTCATTAATGATAGAATAATTTTAAGCTTGAAAATAATATTTGAGTCAGAATTGATCCAATGGGGAAGAATGATATATTTGAGTCAATTCTAATAGCTAAAGGATATTTTTTAAAATAGGGTAAATTTGATTCAATAGAGGGAAGGAAGACATTTTTTAGTCAGTTCTAACAAGATATTTGGCATTTTTGGCATTATTTTGTTTGACATAAAATTTTTTAAAATAATATTAATTTATTAAATGTATAATCTAAAACAAACTTAATACAATTGTGTTACTATAAATTATTCTATTAATATGAAAGGGACATTTTAAAATTAAATTATTTTGAGACAGACTAAAAAATAAATTGTGTCGTTAACATAAATTGGGAAAGAGAGAGTACAAAAAAAAAAAGAAGGCAGTGAAAACCTCACTCCTTTTTACCCAAATACTGTATTTTCTTTCTTCAGTGTAAGATTAATTCGCTGTTATATTATTGTTCTGTTCTTAGTTTAGTGAACCAATTGTTTTGTGTTGTGAATCCCCATCCTTACATTTGTGAGTTCAAATTTCTTGACTTCTTGTAATCTTCACTTTTCAGGTATGCGTATTCTATTTGGTTCTTCGAGCACTTGACACTGTTGGTGTGTAAAGTCACTGCTTGCCTTTTTCTTTTTGAACATTAAAATTGAATACATCAGTTTGTTGTTCATGTGTGATAGTTCTTTTGGACAGAGGATGATACCAGCATAGCGAGAGAGGTCAAAGTACCTATTCTCATAGCATTTCATCGCCACATTTATAATCATCAATGGCATTTTTCATGTGAGCAGTCTAAATTATTCTATTTCTTTCTTGTTTCTGCTCTAAGCTAGCATATTTGTTAATTTCTCTACTTTCATGAAAGATTCTCCTTTATGACTGTGATTGTAGGTGGTATAAATGCCTACAAGGATCTCATGGACCAATTCCATCATGTTTCGACTGCATTTCTGGAGCTTGGGAAAAAGTGAGTTCTTCTCTTTTGGTAATCATACTAAACACTATAAAAAACTTCTAAAAATTGTGGTGGAATAGGTGCATCAATCTTTGATAGAATGTATGAAAATATATTCTTTTGGTATAATTAGTGATTTTGTATATCTGTAATTATTGTAGCAATATTTTATATTAGTTAGGTAAATATTTAATTTCCGTAATTATAGCCTAGAATTACTATTGTATATCATGTATATAAACCCTTTACATTAATGAAAATAATCAAGGAATTATTCTATTTCAATCTTCACATATGCTTTTTGTCATTAAAAGGATGCATAGTAAACCATCTTAGTGGTATATTAGAATTAAGACCTCTTGTGCTTTGATCATTAATTGGACACACACACACACATATATATGTATATATTATTACCTCGTTGAGAACATTAAATGTTGGCAGTTGCTTAGCTCTCTTGATGTCTGGTTCCTCTATATCAAGTTGGCTGAATACTCCGACAGCCTATAGATTTGCACGGATGTGATGCACTTCAGCAACAGTTTTATCCTTCTTATATATAGTTTGGAAGACAATATATGTTTATACTTAGACCCGCTTGACTTTGATATGTGAACTCATAGTTGTGGTTTTGAATAAGTGCAATACGTTTTCTCATTTTACATGCTTTAGGAGTCAGGTTCCTAAAATTCTGCCAATAATTTGTGAATGAAACATTTTATTCATGTTATTTTATAGTTATCAGGAGGTGATTGAGGATATTACTATGAGGATGGGTGAAGGAATGGCTAAATTCATAAACAAGGAGGTACGTCATATTACAACCAAGATATATAGTCAAGACTTTTGTCGAAACTGAATGAACTTCCCACTTGTTTGCATCTTATATCAGAATGACTGGTTCATTCTTTGAGGATTTCATGCTTCAAAGGATCCTGTTACCCTTTTTTCTCTTTTAATAATTCATATCCCTCAGAAGTTACAAGATTTTCCCATACAACTCCATTTGGTTGCTCATCCAGCACTAACCACGGGTTCTTGATTTTCTTACTATCAATTACTAGTATATCTAACTTGCTATATCAGTTACCTACAGATCTTAACAACATTTCTGAGAGAAATTTCTTTCATATAATGAAGCATTATTGGCCCACAACAACTACTATGTCTTCATCTTCTAGAAGTCATCTTCTATGGATCAAGGCTGACATTATTTTGTACCATTTCAAAACTTGTTAGGTTTTGGTTAATGCTTTCAGCCTCTAGTGATTGATAGCTAGAATTTGTGCAATGCAAGATACTCTTCCCAGCATTCTATAATTTTTCTGGATGTTCCGCTGGTCCCTCAAACTCCTTGGACTCGGATTACAATTAATCCTGGCTTGCAGATTGAAACAATTGATGATTACGAGGAATATTGTCATTTTGTAGCTGGGCTTGCAGGATTAGGCTTGTCAAAACTTTTCCATGCCTCTGGTAAAGAAGATTTAGCTCCAGATTCTCTTCCTAATGCTGTCGGCTTGTTTCTTCAGGTATTAACCTTATTTGTCATTGTGGCTACCATTTAAATCTTTTCAGGACGGTAACAACAATGTATTTATTTCAGAAAACAAATATCATTAGAGATTATTTGGAGGACATAAATGAAGTACCCAAGTGTCGTATGTATTGGCCCCGTCAAATTTGGAGTAAATATGTTAACAAACTTGAGGTTTGTTTTCATCAACATACAGTTTCTCATCCCTTCATTTTGCACGTCAGGCTGTCACCTTAGCCAGTTCATGACCTATTGAGTTGAGCATACAAAATTGGTGTTATTTCTCAGTACTTGAAGCTCGAAGAAAACTCGGTCAAGGCAGTACAATGTCTCAATGACATGGTCACTAATGCTTTATCACATGTGGAAGATTGTCTAGTTTGCCTATCCACCTTACATGATCCAGCTATATTTCGATCCTGTGCTATTCCACAGGTACTGAAGTTCTTTAATTATTTTATGATGCATGTTCCCGTGTGCCATTTAAATTTACGCTCTCCACCTTGGTCTCTGTTAGTTTCTTTTCTCACAAACTCGTAATTCGTAAAGAATATCTTGTGTTTGGAAGCAATATTCGCATGGAGGAGTGTGTATAGTGTTGGTCTTTGAGAATGGATTAGATTTCTGGTAGAGAATGGTACTTTTACCATCTTTTCAAGTTCTATGTTTCTTGATGTGACTGGTGGAATCATGATAATCTATGGACAGCATTTCTCGATTGTTGTTGTATTATGTAATTTCTTACCGTCCAGATTACTCAAAATACTTCTATCTGTCTTAAAACATGCTTTGACTAGTGTTAGTTTCTTATCCTTAACAGGTCATGGCTATTGGGACATTGGCAATGTGCTACAACAACATTAAAGTCTTCAGAGGTGTTGTAAAAATGAGACGAGGTAAGATTTATATATATGATTTCTCAACATGAAGCTTGCTAGTTTTTCACACCAAATTGCTCACGTTTTTTATGACTGATCTAGCCCCTAGAAAATTTGGTCAATTTCTGACGTGTTAGGTCTTATTACAATGTTTTGTCCATAAAATTACTGAGAGTAAGATATTTCCTAATCTTACTCATATGAAAGATATATATACCCTTTAATATCCCAG